>JAWMAR010000353.1:1209232-1387761 GCA_036785375.1 Leucoraja ocellata | reverse complement strand
GGGCTTTGTAGACATGGAGGAGAATCTTGGAAGGAAGGAGATGAGGAGGAATTTCTTTAGCCAGAGGGTGGTGAATCTGTGGGATTTGATGTCACAGACGGGGTGGAGGCCACAAGTCAGTGGATTTATTTAAGGCACAGATAGATAGATTGTTGATTAGTGCAGGTGTCGGGTTCTGAGGAGAAGGCAGGAGAAAGAGGTTAGCAGGGAGAGGTAGATCAGCCGTGATTAAATGACGGAGTGGACTAGATGGGCCAAATGGCCTAATTCTGCTCCTATCGTAGAAACATAGAAAATGTGTGCAGTAGGCCATTCGGCCCTACGAGCCAGCACCGCCATTCATTGTGATCATGGCTGATCATCCCTAATCAATAACCCGTGCCTGCCTTCTCCCCATGATCATCCCAGATGATCTTGTGATTTCACTCAACAGGTTTTCATTCTAGAGCAGTTTGTTACTTTTGGTTTGCTGAAAATACATTCTCAGGTGGGTGAGAGAGATGGGAGGGAGAGAAGGAGGGAGGTGGGGAGAGAGAGAGAGAATGGGGGAGGGGGAGGATGGAGAGCGAGAGAGAAGGAAGGGGGGGAGGGAGAGAGAGGAGGGAGGAGAACGAAATGGAGAGGGAGGGGCGAGACAGGAGGTCTGTTTCCCGAAGTGTTTGAACATCTCTTTCCCCTCCACCTCTCTCTCCCCTTCACCTCTCTCCCTTCTCTTCGTCTCCCTCCCTACCTCTCCTTCCGTCCCTCTGTCTCTCTCTCCCCCCTCCCCCTCTCTGTTTCGCCTCTCTGTCTTTCTCTTGCTCTTTGTCTCTCTCCATCTCTCCGACTCCCTCTCTCCGGCTCCCTCTCTCCGTCTCTGTCTCCGTCTCTCTCTCTCTGTCTCTCCCTTTCTCCGTCTCTCTCCGGCTTTCCCCGTCTCTCTCTGTCTCTCTGTCTCTCACTCTCTCTCTCACAGGTAGCTACATCACTACTATCGGAGTGGATTTCAAGGATTTCAAGACGGTCCATGTTAATGGGGAGAATGTAAAGCTGCAGATGCGTACAATCTCGTCTACGTAAGTTCAATCCCCCCCGCTCACACTCATTCCCTCCCTCCCTCCCTCCTTCTCTATCCCACCCTCAATGCACCAAAAAACACGTTGTTGTTATTTATCAGCCCCACCACAATCATGTCAGAGGGAGGGAGAGGGGAACACTTATCTTTCCCTCACCCCTCATCTCTCTGTCCCTCACTCTTTCTCTCTCTCTCTCTCTCTCTCTCTCTCTCTCTCTCTCTCTCTCTCTCTCTCTCTCTCTCTCTCTCTCTCTCTCTCTCACACACACACACACCCTCCCTCTCTCATGCTTCTTCTCCCTTTCTCTCTCTCCCTCATCCCTTTCCCTCATCTCTCTCCCTCACTCTCTCTCTCTTTCTCTCCCTCACTCTCTCGCTCGCTCTCTCACTCTCTCTCCCCCTCTCTCTCTCAATTTCTCCAAAACTTCCTAAAAACGTTCTCAAAACTTTCTGAAAACTTTTCAAACCTCTCCTAAACTGTCTCTCACACTCATTCCCTCTTGTCTCTCTCTCCATTCCACCGTTAATGCACCAAATTACAACAAAACCCCACCCCGGAACCAACATTCGGCGTTTCTCCATCCACCCGGACACATTAGACCCGCCGTCCCGCTTTGCCAGAGCCGGTGCGCCGCCCTAAAGCTTCCCACCCCCCCCCCCCCCCCCCCGCCGGAAGCGCCTTTGTGGACAAGAGGTTCGTCACTCAACGGTGCGGGAATGCAGCTGTGAAGATCAGGTGAGGATAAAAGCGCAGAAATGCAGCGGGAGAGGTAGCAATGCAGTCAGTGATGCAGCAGGGGGAGCATGCACAGGGGCTGGCAGGCCGTTCCCCCTCTCCCCCTCTCTCTCTCCCCCCCTCTCTCTCTCTCCCCCTCTCTCTCTCCCCTCTCTCTCTCTCCCCCCTCTCTCTCTCTCCCCCTCTCTCTCTCTCCCCCTCTCTCTCTCCCCTCCCTCTCTCCCCCTCCCTCTCTCTCCCCCTCCCTCTCTCTCCCCCTCCCTCTCTCTCCCCCTCCCTCTCTCTCCCCCTCTCTCTCTCTCCCCCTCTCTCTCTCTCCCCCTCTCTCTCTCCCCCTCTCTCTCTCTCCCCCTAGCTCCCTCCCCTCTCTCTCTCTCCCTCCCCCCTCTCCACCTCTCTCTCTCCCTCTCTCACCCATCTCTGCCCCTCTCTTTCCCACTCTCTCTCCCTCTCTCTCTCTCCCCCTCTCCCTCTCTCTCTGTCTCTCCCTCTCTCACCCATCTCTGTCCCTCTCTCTTCCCTCTCCCTCCATCCCTGTGTGACCACACCTGGAGTATTGTGTGCGGTTTTGGCCTGTTGGCCTTCATAACCAGAGGAGTATAGGAGCAAACAGGTCCTTCTGCAGTTGTACAGAGCCCTGGTGAGACCCTACCTGGAGTATTCTGTACAGTTTTGGTTTCCTAATTTGAGGAAGGGTATTCTTGCTATTCAGGGAGCCCAGCGTAGGTTCACCAGGTTAATTCCCGGGATGGTGGGACTGTGATATACGGAGAGAATGGAGCGGTTGGTCTTGTACACTGGAGTTTAGAAGGATGAGAGGGCATCTCATTGAAAAATATAAGATTGTTAAGGGTTTGGACACGCTAGAGACAGGAAACATGTTCCCGATGTTGGGGGAGTCCGGGAACCAGGGGCCACAGTTTAAGAATAAGGCGTTGGCCATTTAGAACGGAGATGAGAACCTTTTCCACCCAGAAAGTTGTGAATCTGTGACCATTTCGGACTGAGAATGAGGAGAAACGTTTCCACCCAGAGAATTGTGAGTCTGTGACCATTTTGGACTGAGATGAGGAGAAACTTTTCCACCCAGAGAGTTGTGAGTCTGGGATTTTCTGCCTCAGAAAGCGGTGGAGGCCGGTTCACTGGATGTTTTTTCAAGGGAGAGCTAGATAGGGCTCATAAAGATAGCGGAGTCAGGGGATATGGGGAGAAGTCACAAACGGGGTACTGATTGGGGATGATCAGCCATGATCATATTGAATGGCGGTGCAGGCTCGAAGGGCTGAATAGCCTCCTCCTGCACCTAATTTCTATGTTTCTATCAGCCATGATCACATTGAATGGCGGTGCTGGCTCGAAGGGCCGAATGGCCTCCTCCTGCACCTGTTGTCCTTTTGTCCAGTGAAGGTGATTTGACTTGTTGTTGGACAAAAATGCTGGAGAAACTCAGCGTGTGAGGGAGCATCTATGGAGTGAAGGAAATGGTCCTTGAGTCTGAAGAAGGGTCTCGACCCGAATCGTCACCTATTTCGTTCGCTCCATAGATGCTGCCTCACCCGCTGAGTTACTCCAGCATTTTGTGTCTACCTTCGATTTTCCAGCATCTGCAGTTCCTGCTTAAACATTTAGACGTTATTGTTGTCTCGTTTATTCCATTCCATTGCGGTTCTTAGAAAGAACGATTTCTTATAAATATCTGTCCTGGACAATGGCGTTTCTATTTGCAGATCATTTCTCTTCCTGTCCTATGTGTTCAGTACGTTATGTATCTGCAGTTAGGCCCACGGTTGGCAGGAATGGGTTCACACAATCCTCCGTCCCAGAGAGGGAGAGAGAGAGAGAGAGAGAGAGAGAGAGAGGGAGAGGGACAGTGAGGGGGAGAGGGGGAGGTAGGGAGATGGAGAGGGAGAGAGAGACAGAGAGGGAGAGAGTGCGAGAGACAGTGAGAGTGAGAGAGAGAGAAACAGACACAGAGAGAGAAAGAGACAGAGAGAGACACATGAAGAGAGAAAGACAGACAGACAGAGAGAGAGAGCGAGAGAGAGGGTGATATATTGATAGAGAGAGGGAGAGATAGAAGGAGAGATAGACAGAGACAGACAGAATGAGAGAGAAAGAGACAAGCCCTTCAACCCAACCTGCCCACACCGGCCCCATCTACGCTAGTCCCACCCCGACCAACATGCCCCATCTACACTAGTCCCACACCGACCAACATGCCCCATCTACACTAGTCCCACCACGACCAACATACCCCATCTACACTAGTCCCACCCGGACCAACATAGAAACATAGAAATTAGGTGCAGGAGTAGGCCATTCGGCCCTTCGAGCCTGTACCGCCATTCAATATGATCATGGCTGATCATCCAACTCAGTATCCCGTACCTGCCTTCTCTCCATACCCCCTGATCCCCTTAGCCACAAGGGCCACATCTAACTCCCTCTTAAATATAGCCAATGAACTGGCCTCAACTACCCTCTGTGGCAGAGAGTTCCAGAGATTCACCACTCTCTGTGTGAAAAAAGTTCTTCTCATCTCGGTTTTAAAGGATTTCCCCTTTATCCTTAAGCTGTGACCCCTTGTCCTGGACTTCCCTAACATCGGGAACAATCTTCCTGCATTTAGCCTGTCCAACTCCTTAAGAATTTTGTAAGTTTCTATAAGATCCCCTCTCAATCTTCTAAATTCTTGAGAGTATAAACCAAGTCTATCCAGCCTTTCTTCATAAGACAGTCCTGACATCCCAGGAATCAGTCTGGTGAACCGTCTCTGCACACCCACTATGGCAATAATGTCCTTCCTGAGATTTGGAGACCAAAACTGTACGCAATACTCCAGGTGTGGTCTCACCAAGACCCTGTACAACTGCAGTAGAACCTCTCTGCTCCTATACTCAAATCCTTTTGCAATGAAAGCTAACATACCATTCGCTTTCTTTACTGCCTGCTGCACCTGCATGGCTACCTTCAATGACTGGTGTACCATGACACCCAGGTCTCGCTGCATCTCCCCTTTCCCAATCGGCCACCATTTAGATAATAGTCTGCTTTCCCGTTTTTGCCACCAAAATGGATAACCTCACATTTATCCACATTATACTGCATCTGCCAAACATTTGCCCACTCACCCAGCCTATCCAAGTCACCCTGCAGTCTCCTAGCATCCTCCTCACAGCTAACACTGCCCCCCAGCTTAGTGTCATCCGCAAACTTGGAGATATTGCCATCAATTCCCTCATCCAGATCATTAATATATATTGTAAATAGCTGGGGTCCCAGTACTGAGCCTTGGGGTACCCCACTAGTCACTGCCTGCCATTGTGAAAAGGACCCGTTACTCCTACTCTTTGCTTCCTGTTTGCCAGCCAGTTCTCTATCCACATCAATACTGAACCCCCAATGCCTTGTGCTTTAAGTTTGTATACTAATCTCTTATGTGGGACCTTGTCGAAAGCCTTCTGGAAGTCCAGATACACCACATCACTGGTTCTCCCCTATCCACGCTACTAGTTACATCCTCGAAAAATTCTATAAGATTCGTCAGACATGATTTGCCTTTCGTAAATCCATGCTGACTTTGTCCAATGATTTCACCACTTTCCAAATGTGCTGCTATCCCATCTTTAATAACTGACTCTAGCAGTTTCCCCACTACCGATGTTAGACTAACTGGTCTGTAATTCCCCATTTTCTCTCTCCCTCCCTTCTTAAAAAGTGGGGTTACGTTTGCTACCCGCCAATCTTCAGGAACTACTCCAGAATCTAAAGAGTTTTGAAAGATTATTACTAATGCATCCACTATTTCTGGAGCTACTTCCTTAAGTACTCTGGGATGCAGCCTATCTGGCCCTGGGGATTTATCGGCCTTTAATCCATTCAATTTACCCAACACCAGTTCCCGGCTAACCTGGATTTCACTCAATTCCTCACTCAACATGCCCCCTCTATACAGGAACCACCTGCCAGCGGCCCATATCCCTCCAAACTTGTCCTAGCCATGTACCTGTCCAAGTGTTGCGATAGTCCCAGCCTCAAATACCACCTCCGGCAGCTTGTTTCATACACCCACCACCCTCTGTGTGGAAAAGTTGCCCCTCAGGTTCCTATTCAATTTTTCCCACCCCCGCCTCACTCACCTTCAACACATGTCCTTAGGTCCTCAATTCCCCTACTCAGGGCAAGAGTGTGTCTACCCGATCTATTCCTCTGGTGATTTTGTACACCTCTATAAGATCACCCCTCATCCTCCTGTGCTCCAAGGAATAGAGTCCCAGCCCTTTTCCCCAACCTCTCCCTGTAGCTCGGGCCCCTCGAGTCCAGTCAACATCCTTGTAAATCTTCTCTGCGCCCTTTCCAAGCTCAACGACATCTTTCCTTTAACACGGTGCACAGAACTGAATGCAATACTCTAAGTGTAACCTCACCAACGTCTTGTACAACAGCAACGTGACCTCACAACTTCTCAATACAGACTCAATACAGAGAGAGAGTGAGAGAGGGGGGAGGGATAGAGAGAGACAGAGAGAGATAGAGAGAGAGAGAGAGAAAGAGAAAGGGAGAGAGACCGATACAAAGAGATATACAGCGAAACAGAGAGAGAGAGAGAGTCAGAAAGGGAGAGAGAGACGGGGAGTGAGTGGGAGATACTGAGGGCCAGTGGGAGACAGAGAGTGACAGAGACTAAGAGGCAGACAGAGAGAAGGAGAGGGAGAAAGAGAGAGTGTCAGTGAGAGGGACAGTGGCAGAGAAAAACAGAGAGATAGAGAGAGGGATAGCGAGAAATAGAGAGAGAGCGATGCAGAGAGAGAGAAAGAAAGAGAGAAACAGGGAGAGAGAGAGAGAGAGAAACGGTGAGAAACGGAGGGAGAGACAGTCAGAGAGACGGAGAGAGACAGAGGTAGTGACAGTGGGAGAGAGAGGGAGACACAGAGGGGGAGACATATATAGCCACAGAGGGGGTGAGAGACAGAGAGAGTGAGACACAGAGAGAGAGATACAGAGAGAAACGGAGAGAGAGAGACATAGAGAGATAGACATAGAAAGATACAGAGAGAGAGGGAGAGACTGAGGGAGAGAGGGGGGAGACAGAGAGGGAGAGAATGAGGCAGAGAGAAAGAGAGAGAGGGAGTGACACAGAGAGAGATAGGGACGTCCAGGACAAGGGGTCACAGCTTCAGGATAGAGGGTAAATCCTTTAAGACCGAGATGAGAAAAAACATTTTTCACACAGAGAATGGTGAATCTGTGGAGCTCTCTGCCACAGAAGGTAGTTGAGGCCAGTTCATTGGCTCTATTTAAGAGGGAGTTAGATGTTGACCTTGTGGCTAAAGGGATCAGAGGGTATGGAGAGAAGGCAGGTACGGGATACTGAGTTGATACGGGATACTGGGACATACCTATTGTCTATGTATCTATGAGTGTGTGAGAGAGAGACAGACAGACAGAGAGTGAGAGAGAGAGAGAGTGGGAGAGACAGAGGGAGACAGAGAGAGCGCGAGAGAGAGAGAGAGACAGAGCAAGGGACAGAGAGAGAGAGAGACAGCAAGGGACAGAGAGAGAGAGAGGGGAGACAGAGAGAGAGAGAGGGGGGGAGAAAGAGAGAGATAGATATAGTGAGAGAGAGAATCAGAGGGAGGGGGAAAGAGAGAGACAGGAAGACAGAAGAGAGTCTGGCAACCAAGAGAAAACAGAATATGCAGCCACTGTTTGACAGATGAGGTTGAAACAGAGGTGCACTTCCTCCTAAAATGCAAACAATTTGACCAAACATGGAAAGCATACTTTGACAAACTCAGTGTGGCAACCCCTGATTTTAAAGAACTAGATGATACATCAAAACTAAGAATAATAATTGGCGAAGGAAATAAGGCACAATACGTAACAGCATGCCACAACCCGAGAGATGGTGAATGACCAACATGCACATATGTACACACACACTAATTGACATTAACTGACACTAAGAAATGAATAGTGAATTGCTAAACTTGCTTTTGTGTGTCCTGCTCGGCTCGGTGCAGGCTCGAAGGGCCGAATGGCCTACTCCTGCACCTATTGTCCATGTATGAGCATGTGAGAGAGAGACAGACAGGGAGAGAGACAGAGAGACAGAGAAAGAAAGAAAGAAGAGAGAGACGGAGAGAGACAGAGAGAGGGGGACAGTGAGAGAGACAGATGGATAGAGAGCCAGAATGAGAGACTGAGAGGGAGAGACAGAGACTTTCTCTCTGTCTCCACCTCTCTCTCTCTCTCCGTCTCCTACCTCTCTCTGTCCCTCGCTCTGTCTCTCTCTCTCTCGCTCTCTCTGTCTCTCACTGTCTCTGTCTGTCTCTCTCTCTCTGTCTCTCCCACTCTCTCTCTCCCTGTCTGTCTCTCTCTCACATGCTCATACATGGACAATAGGTGCAGGAGTAGGCCATTCGGCCCTTCGAGCCTGCACCACCATTCAATATGATCATGTCTGATCATCCAACTCAGTATCCTGTACCTGCCTTCTCTACATACCCCCTGATCCCTTTAGCCACAAGGGCCACATCTAACTCCCTCTTAAATATAGCCAATGAACTGGCCTCAACTACCTTCCGTGGCAGAGAATTCCACAGATTCACCGCTTTCCATGTGAAAATTTTTATTCTCATCACTGTCCTAAAAGATTTCCCCCTTATCCTTAAAGTGTGACCCCTTGTTCTGGACTTCCCCAACATCGGGAACAATCTTCCTGCATCTAGCCTGTCCAACCCCTTATGAATTTTGTAAGTTTCTATAAGATCCTCCCTCAATCTTCTAAATTCTAGCGAGTACAAGCCGAGTCAATCCAGTCTTTCTTCATATGAAAGTCCTGACATCCCAGGAATCAGTCTGGTGAACCTTCTCTGTACTCCCTCTATGGCAAGAATGTATTTCCTCAGATTAGGAGACCAAAACTGTACGCAATACTCCAGGTGTGGTCTCACCAAGACCCTGTAGAACTGCAGTGGAACCTCCCAGCTCCTATACTCAAATCATTTTGCTATGAATGCTAACGTACTATTTGCTTTCTTCACGGCCTGCTGCACCTGCATGCCTACTTTCAATGACTGGTGTACCATGACACCCAGGTCTCATTGCATCTCCCCTTTCCCTAATCGGCCAACATTCAGATAATAGTCTTTCCTGTTTTTGCAACCAAAGTGGATAACCTCACATGTATACACATTATACTGCATCTGCCATGCATTTGCCCACTCACCCAGCCTATTCAAGCCACCTTGCAGCCTCCTTGCAGCCTCCTTGCATCCTCCTCACAGCTAACACTGCCCCCCAGCTTCATGTCATCCGCAAACTTGGAGATGTTGCATTCAATTCCCTCGTCCAAATCATTAATATATATTGTAAATAACTGGGGTCCCAGCACTGAGCCTTGCGTTACCCCACTAGTCACTGCCTGCCATTTACTCCTACTCTTTGCTTCCTGTTTGTCAGCCAGTTCTTTAACACATCAACACTGAACCCCCAATACCGTGTGCTTTAAGTTTGTATACTAATCTCTTATGTGGGACCTTGTCGAAAGCCTTCTGAAAGTCCAGATATAACACATCTACTGGTTCTCCCTTATCCACTCTACATCCTCGAAAAATTCTATAAGATTCGTCAGACATGATTTGCCTTTTGTAAATCCATGCTGACTTTGTCCAATGATTTCACCACTTTCCAAATGTGCTGCTATCCCATCTTTAATAACTGACTCTAGCAGTTTCCCCACTACCGATGTTAGACTAACTACTCTGTAATTCCCCGTTTTCTCTCGCCCTCCCTTTTTAAAAAGTGGGGTTACATTAGCTACCCTCCAATCCTCAGGAACTACTCCAGAATCTAAAGAGTTTTGAAAAATTATCACTAATGCATCCACTATTTCTGCGGCTACTTCCTTAAGTACTCTGGGATGCAGTCTATCTGGCCCTGGGGATTTATCGGCCTTTAATCCATTCAATTTACCTAACACCACTTCCTGGCTAACCTGGATTTCACTCAGTTCCTCCATCTCATTTGACCCCCAGTCCCCTGCTATTTCCGGCAGATTATTTATGTCTTCCTTAGTGAAGTAGTTTTCAATTGATCTGCCATGTCTTTGTTCCCCATGATCTATTCATCTGTATCTGACTGCAATTTTAACTAATCTTTTTCTCTTCACATATCAATAAAAACTTTTGCAGTCACTTTTTATGTGCCCTGCCAGTTTTCTTTCATAATTGATTTTCCCTTTCCTAATTAAGCGGTTTGTCCTCCTCTGCTGGACTCTGAATTACTCCCAGAATTACTCTGGTAGGCTGCTTTTTCTGTCTAATTTGTATGCTTCATCTTTTGTTTTGATACTATCCCTGATTTCCCTTGTTATCCACGGAGGCACTATCTTCCCTGATTTGTTATTTTGCCAAACAGGGATGAACAATTGTTGTAGTTCATCCATGCAGTCTTTAAATGCCTTCCAATGCATATCCACCGACAACCCTTTAAGAATCAATTGCCAGTCTATCTTGGCCAATTCACGTCTCATACCCTCAAAGTTACCTTTCTTTAAGTTCAGGACCCTTGTTTCTGAATTAACAATGTCGCTCTCCATCCTAATGAAGAACTCAACCATATTATGGTCACTCTTGCCCAAGGGGCCACGCACAAGACTGCTAACTAACCCTTCCTCATTACTCAATACCCAGTCTAGAATAGCCTGCTCTCTCCTTACTTCCTCTACATGTTGGTTTTGAAAACTATCCCGCATACATTCCAAGAAATCCTCTTCCTCAGCACCCCTGCCAGTTTGATTCACCCAATCTATATGTAGATTGAAGTCACCCATTATAACTGTTTTACCTTTGTTGCACGCATTCTAATTTCCTGTTTGATGCCATCCCCAACTCCACTACTACTGTTAGGTGGCCTGTACACAAATCCCACTAGCGTCTTAGTGTTTCGCAGTTCTACCCATATCGATTCCACATCCCCAAAGCTAATGTCCTTCCTTTCTATTGCATTAATCTCCTCTCTAACCAGCAACACTACCCCACCTCCTTTTCCTTTCTGTCTATCCCTCCTGAATATTGAATATCCCTGGATTGTCAGCTCCCAGCCTTGGTCACCCTGGAGCCATGTCTCCGTGATTCCAATATTATAGTCATTAATAACTATCTGCACATTCAACTCATCCACCTTATTACGAAGATTAGATTTCCAAAGTCTACAGAGAGATTTAGGCCATTTGGGAGAATGGGCTGAAAGATGGCAGATGGAGTTGAATGCTGGTAAGTCTGAGGTGCTCCATCTTGGCAGGACAAATCAAAATAGGACGTACATGGTAAATGGTAGCGTATTGAGGAATGCAGTTGAACAGAGGGATCTCGGAATAACTGTGCACAGTTCCCTGAAGGTAGGATCTCATGTAGATAGGGTGGTAAAGAAAGATTTTGGTGTGCTAGCCTTTATAAATCAGAGCACTGAGTATAGAAGTTGGGATGTAATGGTAAAACTTTACATTGGTGCGGCCAATTCTGGAGTATGGTGTACAATTTTGGTCGCCCAATTATAGGAAGGATGTCAATAAAATATAGAGAGTACAGAGGCAGTTTACTAGAATGTTGCCTGGGTTTCAGCAACTAAGTTACAGAGAAAGGTTGAATAAGTTAAGTCTTTATTGTTTGGAGCACAGAAGGTTAAGGGGAGACTTGTTAGAGGTCTTTAAAATGATGAGAGGGATAGACAGAGTTGACGTAGATAAGCTTTTCCTATTGAGAGTAGGGAAGATTCAAACAAGAGGACATGACTTCAGAATTAAGGGACAAGTTTTGGGGTAACATGAGGGGGATCTTCTTTATTCAGAGAGTGGTAGCTGTGTGGAATGAGTTTCTAGTGGAAGTGGTAGAGGCAGGTTCGATTTTATAATTTAAAAATAAATTGGATAGGTATATGGATGGGAAAGAAATGGAGGGTTATGGTCTAAGTGCAGGTAGTTGGGACAAGGGGAAACTAAATGTTCGGCGCAGACTTGTAGGGCAGAGATTGCCTGTTTTCGTGCTTTATTTGTTATTTGGTTATATGGAATGCTTCTTGCATTGAGACACAAAGCCTTCAGGTTTGTTTTTACAACACTCTTACCCCTTATACAATTTTGTTGAAAGTGGCCCTTTTTGATTTTTGCCCTGGATTTGTCTGCCTGCCACTTTTTCTTTTCATCCTGCTACCTATTGCTTCTACCCTCATTTTACACCCCTCTGTCTCTCTGCTCACACATTTAAGAAACCCTTTCCCTTTAACTCAATCCTCAATTATCCTATTTGACATCCCACCCCCTTATTCAGTTTTAAACCACCAGTGTAGCAGTGGCAAACCTGCCTGCCAGAATGCTGGTCCCACACCTGTTAAGATGCAATCCGTCCCTTTTGTACAGTTCCCCTTTACTCCAAAACAGATCCCAGTGATCTAAGAATCCAAATCCCTGCCCGTGCACCAGTTCCCCAGCCACACATTCAGGTCCTGTATCTCCCTGTTCCTGCTCTCGTCAGCACGAGCTCTCTAAAGTCACGCTGCAGAATATTCATCCCCTTCTTTCCGACATCGTTTGTGCCAAAATGCACTACCACTTCCGGCTGTTCACCCTTGAGGATTTTCTGCACTCTGTCCATGACATCCTGGATCCTGGCACCAGGAAGACAGCACACCATCCTCGAATCCCATCTGTTGCCGCAGAAACGCCTCTCCATACCTCTAACAATGGAGTCTCCAACTACAATGGCCTTGCCTGACGTTGGCCTCTCTGGTTTTGGCTCAACAGCCCTTTTTGCTTCGCAAACCAGTAATAACGTCTTCTGTCCCGACAGCTTCTAAGTGGGTGAACCTGTTCACAAGAGGTACAACACATGGGGATGTTTGCATTCCATGCTTCCCTCCCTTTCTAACCGTCACCCACCTTCTCTCTTCTAGTACCTTAGGTGTAACAATCTTACTGTAGGACTTGTCAAGGTACGACTCAGTTTCTCGGATGAACCCGAGGTCCTCCACTTGCTTCTCCAGTTCCCTAACACGGTGCTTCAGGAGCTGTACCTGGATGCACCTCACATTTGTAGCAGCCAGAGGCACCAGCAGTGTCCTTGACCTCCCACATACTGCAAGCATCGCACTGAATCAGCTTGCCTGACATATCCTTCTTTCGTCTCTCCCTCTCCAGCGTTTTGCGTAGCCTCCTCTCCTCAGCCTCCTCGCCGTAGACTCTCGAGCCAAAGACTTGCACTTTTCTCACAGGGCACTTCCCTCACAAGGCTGCTCCCTCGCTGCTGCTCCCTAATAGCCATCTTGCTTATATTGACTGATAAATTGCCTCATTTACCAATTTACAAACCAAATTCCTCAGTTTTCAATTGTTTTCCCCCCCTCTGACTCGCTTCTAACTCTCCTCCCACTTGGGCTAGAGCCAATCAAAGATCTTATAGCAGAGCAAGATGGCCTACTCCTACGCAAAACACGTAGTGCGGTCATGGGCAGATTCATGGGTGATTATAGCAACCAGCCTCCGCCATCTTGTTCCGCCATCTTGCTTCGCCATCTTGCTTCCGGCCAAAGATCGGATCTGTAATGTCCTGTTTGCCAGCTTGCTGACCCTCTGTGTTCCCTCCCTGCAGGGCTTAGGAGCCGTTGCCGTGGATGGAGAGACGAGGACGTGAGCGGCCATTGAGGGCGGTCAGGGTGCCGGTGAGCCCCCCCCCCCCCCACCCATCTGCTCGGTGTGCGGGTTGAGCTTCGAGCTGCGATGGAGGACCACATGACGGGACACAACAAGGAGAAGCGTTATGAGTGTGACGTGTGTGGCCAGGCCTGTCAGTACCCGAGCGAGCTGGAGACCCACCGGCGGGTGCACACAGGAGAACGCCCCTTCGACTGCTCGGAGTGCGGCAAGACCTTCACCCGCTCCAGCCACCTGCTGCGGCACAACAGCGTGCACTCCGGCGAGAGGCCCTTCACCTGCTCCAACTGCGGCAAAGGCTTCAAGTCGTCCAACCACCTGAAGCTGCACCAGCGCACTCATACCGGCGAGCGGCCCTACACCCGTACCCAGTGCGGCAAGGGCTTCACCCGCTCCAGCACCCTGCTGTTGCACCAGCGCACCCACACCAGCGAGTGCCCCTTCACATGCGCCCAGTGCAGCAAGGGCTTCACCAGCTCCACTAGGCTGCTGTCCCACCAGCGGACCCACACCGTGGAGCGCCCCTACACCGGTGCCCAGTGCGGCAAGGGCTTCACCCAGTCCAGCACCCTACTAGAGCACCAGCGCACCCACACCGGCGAGCGCCCCTACACCTGCGCCCAGTGTGGCAAGGGCTTCACCTGCTCCTCCAACCTGAGGGTGCACAAGCGCACCCACACCGGCGAGCGCCCCTACACCTGCGCCCAGTGCGGCAAGGGCTTCACCCAGTCCAGCAGCCTACTACAGCACCAGCGCACCCACACCGGCGAGCGCCCCTACACCTGCGCCCAGTGCGGCAAAGGCTTCACCCAGTCCAGTAGCCTACTAGAGCACCAGCGCACCCACACCGGCGAGCGTCCCTACACCTGCACTCAGTGCGGCAAGGGCTTCAACCGCTCCACCTATCTGCTGTCCCACCAGCGGGTGCACACCGGCGACCGTCCCGTCCCCAGCCCGGTGTGTGAAGAGCGCTTTGCCAAGGCCTCCCATGCCCCGTCTAACCATCACGTGCACACCAGTAGCCCGCCCTACGACTGCCCGTACTGCGGTGAGGAGTTTGACAGCTCACGGGGGTTGCGGCAGCACTGGCGGACTCACGTCGGCGAGCAGCTGCTCCCACTGTGACAAGAGAGTATGGGGGCTGCGGGAGCACCAGCAGATACACACCGGAGAGAGACCCTTTGTGTGCGCTGTGTATGGCAAGGCATTCATCCGCCTTGACCACCTGCTGGAGCACCGACAAGACCACACCGGCCAGCGCCCCTTCACCTGCCCGTTCTGCGGCAAGGCCTTTGCCCACTCCTCCAGCCTGCTGGCACATCGCCACGTGGATAGATAGGCACAGTTTAGGTAGACACAAAACGCAGAAAGGAATGGGTAACGTTTCAGGGTCGAGACCCATCTTCAGTGTCGACCCAAAACGTCACCCATTCCTTGTGTCCAGAGATGCTGCCTGTCCCGCTGAGTTACTCCCGCACTCTGAAATGTCACCTGTCCATGTTCTCCACAGATGCTGCCTGACCCGCTGAGTTACTTCAGCACTTTGTGTTCGTCATAAAGTGACACAGTGTGGAAACAGACCCTTCGGCCCAACTTTCCCACACCGACCAACATGTCCCAGCTACACTAGTCCCATCTGCCTGTGTTTGGTCCATATCCCTCCAAACTTGGCCTATCCATGTAACTGTCTAACTGTTTCATGGGATAGTCACAGCCTCAACTACCTCCTATGACAGTTTGTTCCATACTCCCAACACCCTGTGTGAAAATGTTACCCCTCAGTTTCCTTTTAAAACTTTTCCCCTTCACCTTGAACCCATGTCCTCTGGTCCTTGATTCCCCCATTCTGGGC
This sequence comes from Leucoraja ocellata, assembly GCA_036785375.1. Classification (NCBI taxonomy): domain Eukaryota; kingdom Metazoa; phylum Chordata; class Chondrichthyes; order Rajiformes; family Rajidae; genus Leucoraja; species Leucoraja ocellata. The sequence continues at coordinate 1,372,409 of JAWMAR010000353.1, read as the reverse complement.
AAGAGATTCTATGCATCTAACTAAATTGTGTTCTGTGCAAGATTCCAGCATCTGCAGTTTCTTGTGTCTCCCTCACCTATATCCACCTATCACTTCTGAAGATGGGTCTCAACCTGAAACGTCACCCATTCCTTATCTCTAGAGATGCTGCCTGTCCCGCTGAGTTACTCCAGCATTTGTGTTCACCTATCACTTGCCAGGCTTTGTCCAGCCCCCATCTCTCTTTTCCAGCTTCCTCCCCCCCACCCTCTCCACTCAGTCTGAAGAAGGGTCCTGACTCAAAACGTCGTCTGTCCATTCCCTCTAAAGCGGTGGAGGAACACAGTGGGTCAGGCGGCATCTGTAGAGGGAAGGGAATCTAAGGCAACCACTCCCACCTCTCCTTTCCAACTTTCTCCACCCCCCACCACAAGCAGTCTGAAGAAGGGTCCTGACCTAGAATGTTGCCTGTCCATGCTCTCCAGACGTGCAAGTTACTCCAGGAGATTGTGTCTCTTTTTGTAAACCAGCATCTACTGTTCCTTCTATCTGGTCCTCGATCCCCCCACTCTGCATTGCACTCGGTCCGCCCAGGCTAAGGACGGATAAGGACCAAACACAAACACTCCCGGTTGCCAACCATTTTAACTCCCCTTCCCATTCCCACAGTAACCTTTTTGCCTGGGCCTCCTCCATTGCCAGAGTGATGTGACACACAAACTAGAGGAACAGCACCTCATAGCTTCCAGCCCAATGACATGAACATTGAATTCTTCAAATTAAGGAGACTCCCCTCCCCCCCCCCCATCCTAATCCAGTCCTGGAGTCTTGATTCCCCTCCAAAGTGCCTGTAGAATTCAGCAGGTCAGCCATCCGTGGTGGGAAACGGATGGAGAAGTGTTCCTTATATAAGCCCCTCCTTGGCCCTGTCGATGAGCAGACCATCAACAGTACCAGCATCTTCTCATTCATACTGTACGCAAGTGAAAATGCTATAGGGAACCAAACTGCAAACAGCCGACTGCTCACAGTACCAGCTGGCTGCCACTGGCCCAAAAACTTAAAAGCATTTAAATGTGTTTTTTTAAAGCGAGTCTTGACGTATTTGTGCCTTACGTAACAAATAAAACCAGTTTTTTCCTGACCTCACTGTGTTTTTCGGAATTATTCAGAATTCATGCTGTTATCAATAATGAAAGAAAATGCTAACCATCTCCAGAAACGATAAGAAATGATTCTCGCCTCCATGCATATCTGTAGCCGTAGGGCAGTCGCACACCTCCCCACTACTTCAAAGATAGTTCCTGCACTTGGCAATATCCTTTGACTGCTGTTGTGTTTTATTTGTTTAATGGATTTGATTAGATTGGGAAATGTTACCTTTCCTACAATGGTTATTCCTCTGAGGAGTTTCAATAGCAACATTCCGCCAACTCTTGCCTTTATGAAGAGACTGAAGATTTGTACTGCAAGGTATGTCTGACAAATAATGGATTAGCTGTACAAAATATGATCCATTGATTCAATTGTGGTCAAATCCCAGTGAACACTGTCACCTTTTTCTAACGCAGCTGTCACCGATGTTGCAGAAGAAAAAGGGCAATTATTATATACATTCTGCACAACATACTTTTTTGACACCAAACAAAGTTACATTTTGTTTCAGGCTATTCTTTACCAATCCTCACTGTTTGAATCCATTTCAGCCTTCAATGATGAACATTGCTTATCTCTGCCGATACAAACTTTTAGCTTGGTACCAGACCAAGTGGGACCAGTTGTGTCCCTGTCACACGGTAGGCCTGGTCCCCCAACGTAACCAGTTCCCCTAATGCAATATTCCACCACTCACCTGTTCCCCCAATGTAATAATCCTCAACTCACCCAAAGCCCCCCAAATCTGCAGGGACAGTTTATTTCCCCTTATCCCCCAGCACTCTCTCCCCTCCAATTCAGCCCCCAATTGCACTTTCTGCCAAGAATTTAAAAAATAATCCAATTGCACTTCCCCTGCCTCCCCCAGCACCACCTCCCCTCCCCATCCTCTACAGCCTCTATGTTTTTAAACTTTTAAAAACTTCCTGCAGGACTAAGTGGGGAGGGCCAGCAAGGATTGGATCCCATTGTGGCATCATAGCTGTAACTGCCAGTGTACAGATGGAAGCAATTGTTGTCAAGGTGGGATTTTGTAAAGTTAAACATGTGAATAACTTGTAAAACATAACATCAATCTGAACAAAACTTGATTACAAAAAAAGACACCACAAGACAATTGGGCCTCAGTGATTAATCTCAAAATGAGACGCAGCCAAGATTACTTCCAGAGCCTTTTACTTTCAATCTTAGCAAGAATCTTTCCACATTTCACTTCATTCCTTGGAATTTTAAGAGTGATTTGGTCTGTTCCCTTTTTTGTGCCGCTCCTACATAAACAATTTAATGAGCTTGTTTTAAGAATATTATCCTTATATCTGTTAGATTACAATCAAGTTTGTACCTCCTCCAACCTCATCTACTGCATCCGCTGTTCCAGGTGTCATCTTCTCCACATCGGCAAGACCAAGCGCACTCTCCCGGTGGCCCAGCACTTACTCCCCCTCCCATTCCCAATCTGACCTTTCTGTCCTAGGGCTCCATTGGCAGAGTGATGCCCAGCGCTAATTGGAGGAACAGTACATCATATCCCATCCCTTCCCCTTCCTCGTTTTCCCACTGGCCTTACTGTCTCTGCCTACATTCTTTCTTTCTCCAGCCCTCTCCTCTGACATCAGTCTGAAGAAGGGTCTCAACCTGAAACATTGCCAATTCCTTCTCTCCATAGATGCTGCCTGGCCCGCTGAGTTTCTCCAGCAGGTTGGGTTTCCCTTCGATATTACCAGCGTCTGTAGTTATTACTTTAACATTCCAGCAAGGAGACTCCCATTTAAACACCAATGCTGAATACACGGCTGACCATCAGGAACATGCAGTGTGATAGTGATCATTAATCCATCATGCGATTCTACCACAATCAAACACTTTTACTTGTACTGGTTCTGACCTCCAAGTCTATCATTCTGGTGACAGTTTACTACTAAATCCAGAAACCCCACTGGCAAACACAAAGGTCACATGAAATGCTGGGTCGACAACATTGCCGACCTCCCGAAATTAGCCGACTTATTAACTTCCAGTTCAAGGTCACATTTATTGTCACAAACACCAATTAAGTTATAGTGATATTTGAATGACCATACAGCCATACTAGTAAAAAGAACACATTACACAATAACATTTAACATAAACATCCACCACAGTGGAATCCACATTCCTAACTGGGATGGAATACAATAAAGTTCATTCATCTTCCTCCTTTGTTCACCCGTAGTCGGTGCTGAACCCTCCACAGTCGCCAGCTGCCGACGGCCCAATGTCCAAGCCCTCGCATCGGGATGATGGAAACTCCGGCGTCGGGACGGATCGGAACAATCTCAAGCCCTTGAGCTCACGCATGGAGCTCTCGAGTCGGTCTCTTCTTACCGGAGACTGCGGCTTCGCGATGATAATTTCCACAGGCCCAACAGTCGGAGCACATCCACAGCGATCTTCGGCAACGGATCGCTGCACCGCACTAGTAAGTCTGCAGCGCACCAAGAAGCTCCGGGCCGGTCTCCAGGAAAGGCCGCACCAATCCAAGTTGTTAGGCCGCGGGGGGGGGGGGGGGGGGGGGGGGGGACGGAGACGTAACACGGGGAAAACCGCTTCTCCGCAGAGGTAAGTGACTTCAACAAAGTTTCCCCCGACCCCCCACATAAAACACACCCTGAAAGTTTACAGCCCAGCAGTATGAACCAATATGATGTATGATTATCCAATTTCAGGAAGTCCCTGTTTTCTCCCTCTTTCCCCTCCCCTTCCCAGCTCTCCCACAGCCCACTGTCTCCGCCTCTTCCTTTCTTCCCCCCACCCCCCCACCTCCACATCAGTCTGAAGAAGGGTCTGCACCAGAAACGTCACCTATTCCTTTGTTCCATAGATGCTGCTTCACCTGCTGTGTTTCTCCAGCATTGTTGTCTACCTTTGAGAAACATTAAAACATATTTTAAGACATACTAAAAAATAACAAAAAAAGTTGAAGGGACAGACAGGCTGTTGGCGTGGCTGCCATCACGTGGGATGAATACTTGAACTGATGCCTAGAATGCAAATAAACCATTTTTGCCAGGGGGAAATGTATTTCCACTTAGCCAGTCAGAAGGATATGCTAAATTCTAATACATGCAACCCCATAGCTCAATAGCCGTCCTGCCTTTCCAAAACGCACCTTTCTCCCTATAATCATCAACTGAATATTTTGTTACTTACCTGCTTACACATGTTCTCCAACTAATTTGTCCACAGCATAGCACTCCGCTCTCCAACAAAGGTTCATGGGGATAGGCTGGGCCATGTCATGTACCTTGGAAGCCATCTCTTGGCGAGGACAGAATCAATGGTCCAATTCATCACAGCCTTCATTCATTGTGCCAACACAGCTCACAGTGGGTTGAGGAAAAGGGTTTGTAAATCATGACTCAGACCCTGCTGAAATATCACAGGATCCTGGACAACAGTGAAACTTGCCTTCCATGCACTTCCAAAACCTTGACTGGCTACAACAAGCAAGCACCTCGGGCAACCAACGTTGCAACATCCAGCAAGTCTACTGGAAGCCTTTATTAAACGCCATTTTTATACATTTTGGTTTCATCATGTAGAAATTACAGCTGTGTTCAGCGCACCATAATGTTTGGGACACATGGCTTCACAGGTGTTTGTAATTGCTCATGTGTGTTTAATTGCCTCCTTAATGCAGGTATAAGAGAGCTCTCAGCACCTAGTCTTTCCTTCAGTCTTTCCATCACCTTTGGAAAAGTTTATTGCTGTTTATCAACATGACGACCAAAGTTGTGCCAATGAAAGTCAAAGAAGCCATTATGAGACTGAGAAACAAGAATAAAACTGTTAGAGACATCAGCCAAACCTTAGGCTTACCAAAATCAACTGTTTGGAACATCATTAAGAAGAAAGAGAGTCCTGGTGAGCTCACTAATCGCAAAGGGACTGGCAGACCAAGGAAGATTTCCACAGCTGATGACAGATGAATTCTCTCTATAATAAAGGAAACCCCCAAACACCTGTCCGACAGATCAGAATCACTCTTCAGGAGTCAGATGTGGATTTGTCAATGACCACTGTCCGCAGATGACTTCATGAACAGAAATACAGAGGCTGCAAGATGCAAACCACTGGGTAGCCACAAAAATAGGATGGCCGGGTTACAGTTTGCCAAGAAGTACCTAAAAGAGCAACCACAGTTCTGGAAAAAGGTTTTGTGGACAGATGAGATGAAGATTAACATATCAGAGTGATGCCAAGAGCCAAATATGGAGAAGAGAAGGAACTGCTCAAGATCGGAAGCATACCAACTCATCTGTGAAACACGGTGGTGGGGGTGTTATGGCCTGGGAATATATGGCTGCTGAGGTACTGGCTCACTTATGTTCATTGTTGATACAACTGCTGGTGGTGGTAGCATAATGAATTCTGAAGCATATAAACACATTCTATCTGCTCAAGTTCAAACAAATGCCTCAAAACTCATTGGCTGGCGGTTCATTCTACAGCAAGACAATGATCCCTAACATGCTGCTAAGGCAACAAAAATGGTCAATTTTACTTCGGAGTCACGTGAGTGACTACGTGAAGAACCCACCCAGCGCGCAGGCGCGGCATTACGTCAGCAGTGCAACAGCGGCAGCAGCTGGAGCCAGGCTCTCCAGCGGCAGCATAAAGACAGGACCTCAGGTAAGTGTCTTTTTGAGTTACAGAGTCGCTAAACGGAGGAGAAAGAATGGCTTCCCGAAAGCGACCAGCAAGGAGGACTGCCTGCCCAACTCCACCCGAGGAGGGGTCAATATCTGGGCGGCAGCCACCAGCGGCGGATGAGCTATTACAACGCTCCCGCACACCCGAAGCCGAGCCGCTCCCTGTGCCGCCGATTTCGACGCCCCGCACAGGGAGGAAAGCAACCCGCAAAACTGACCGGCCGGTGACCTCCGACTCGTCGGAGGAACGGGAACGCTCTCCACTGGCGAAACGGGGAGACAGCCGCATCAGCTGCATGAGGCAGCTGCTTGAGCGGATGCTCGACGAGGAGATGCAGGCTAGGCATCTCCAAGGAGGACGGGCTTTGGCCTCCTCCATACCGTCGCCACACCCTTCTGTACCCTCTCTGTTCGAGGGCAGCAAGGGAGGCCAGGACTGGGCTGGCCTATCACAAGGGCAGGCGGACGACATCACAAGTATGCCGGGCGAGCTACAAGAGGAAGAGCTACTGGGTGTTGTAAGTCGGTACGCGGCGCGCCCAACGACCGGGATGATACTACCACCAAGGATGGCAGCCAGTATCATCAGACTCTCCAACAAGCCGTTGCAAGAGAAGGTCGTTCAGGAGGCCCTTGACACCTATACAGCGCCGGAAAATTGCGAGGCGCTGAGGGTAAAGACCGTAAACGGCCAAATATGGAACCAGCTGGGGCAGCAGATCAGGACTCAGGAGGTAAAAATGCAACGAATCCTGAAGCTCCACACTGCAGCCATTACCGCCTTTGCTCGGTCCGTCGGAGACGCAGAGCTCTCTACACCCCAGCAGGATGTACTGGCGTTAATGTGTAACACCCAGTACGAGCTCAATAGCCTGCGTCGTGAAAACATCAGGCCTGCCCTCAATCCCACATATGCGGGCCTCTGCAAAGCTCCGGGGCCAGAAAGGGAGGCGCTGCTATTCGGAGCAGACCTACCTAAAAAGCTCAAGGAACTAGAAGAGGCGGCCAAACCCGTAGGCCTCATGAGGGCAGCGCCAGGACCGAGCAGGGTGAAGACACCCAGTTGGCAGCACGCCTCGGCATCCACCAGTAGGTACCGAGCTGGTGAAAGCCTGGTGACCGCCTCCCACTACCCCCAGAGCTCTTTTTTAGAGCGGGGCCCAGGGCGGAGCCGTGGGAAGATACGCCGCCCCACCGCAGCACCAACAAGAACATCCTCGGGCCAAACCCATCGGAAACGCTCCCAGAAATGAACATGGAGGTAGGTGGGTCTGGTTCCTGTCGACATACACAGACAAAGGGTGTTGTATTAACAGGAGGGCGTTTGAGGTTCTTCAAACATGTTTGGTGCTCCCTTACTAACAACGAGTTTATACTCAACAGTATCAGTGGATACAAAATTGAATTTAAATCTGGCATAGAACCGCCAGTTCAGCACATGCCCCAAAGGGTATTCCTTCCCTCACATTCAGAGAAGGTAGAAGGACAAGCTGAACTAGACAGGCTCGTGGCCAAAGGCATCATAGAAAGGACCAGACACGAGCCATTGGAATTTGTATCCAACATCTTTCTAAAAACTAAAAAAGATGGTGGATGTCGTATTATCATTGATTTGACATCACTTAATCAGTCTGTTGAGTATCAACATTTCAAAATGGAGACGTTTGTCACTGCCAGACAACTGATCTCCAAGGGATACTTCATGGCAAGCATAGATATCAAGGATGCTTACTATCTAGTACCCATTCATAAAGATCATTTCAAATATCTGAAATTTATCTGGATGGGGCAACTATGGCAGTATAGAGCATTACCCAATGGTTTAACGACAGCTCCCAGATTATTTACCAAAATCCTTAAAGTGGCCATGAAAAAATTGAGAGAGCAAAATCATTTAGTCGTGGCCTATCTGGACGATGTTCTCATATTAGGGAGAACAAGGGAACTAGCTGTCGCAGGAGTTTTAGCCACTAAACAACTCCTTGAAACATTGGGATTTATTCTACACCCAGATAAATCAATATTGGAGCCAACTACTAACATGGATTACCTAGGCTTCACTATTGACACTATCCGTATGACTGTTACTCTGCCTAGAGATAAAAAAGTTACACTTACAGAAGCCTGTAACAGTTTAATCGCAAAACCGCAACCAAGGATACGGCACGTAGCCAGAGTCATAGGTAGCATAGTAGCAGCATTCCCAGCTGCTCAATTTGGGCCCTTGCATTATCAGAATTTGCAAAGAGCAAGGACATATGCACTACGTCTAAGTAGGGGGCATTATGACCGTAAAATGGATTTACCCGCTGAAGCCAAATCAGAACTTCAGTGGTGGGTGGATAATATTTGGCACAGTTACAGTCCTATCGCTGTCACCAATCCTAACATAACCATCACTACGGATGCCAGTGCTTTAGGCTGGGGAGCTACTAACTCTATAGCCAGCACAGGTGGCAGATGGACTAACTCAGAGGCATCGCTACTACAATCACTTGGCATAAACTACTTGGAGATGCTTGCCGCGTTTCATGGGCTAAAAGCATATGTATCCGACATGCGGCATGTACATGTCAGGGTTATGATTGATAACACAACGGCGGTGTCTTACATCCAGCACATGGGTGGTATAAAATCAGTATCATGCGACAAATTGACTACTATAATCTGGCAATGGTGTGTCGAGCGACATATTTGGCTATCAGCTGCCTACTTACCAGGCAAGCTAAATTCAGTGGCGGACACCAGGTCACGAAAATTCAATGACAACATCGAATGGATGTTAGACCCAAAAATATTTGCTAGAATTGTCAAGCAATACGGTACGCCAGATATAGATTTGTTTGCATCTAGACTAAATCACCAACTACCCATGTATGTGGCTTGGGAACCAGACCCAGGGGCAGCAGCGGTAGATGCCTTCACGCTGGATTGGGGAAATTTCTTTTTCTATGCTTTCCCTCCCTTCTGCCTCATCAGTCGGGTACTCCAGAAAATACAAGCTGACTCAGCTTCAGGTATTCTGGTCGTGCCCGACTGGCCTACCCAACCATGGTTCCCTATTTTCCATGACATGGTGGTAGACTCACCTATGGTTTTTCTTAGCCACCCACAACTATTGACTCACCCGGTATCTGGCATAAGCCATCCATGCCATCAAAAATTGAACCTCCTGGTTTCCAGATTCTGAACAGACCTTACCAGGGATTGGGGTTATCAGAACGAACAATCACCACCATGTCGGCATCCCTGCGAGATTCCACCAAGAAACAGTACTTGACCTACATCAGAAAATGGGAACAGTACTGCCTCAATGCAGGGACATCTTACAAGACAGCTTCGATAACGGACGTGCTGGAGTTCCTGGGCCACTTGCACCATGACCAAAAGATGAGCTACAGTGCCATCAATGCAGCACGAAGCGCCCTGTCCGCATACCTCATGCCCCAAGGACATCACAGTATTGGATCCCACCCCCTGGTTATCAAACTCCTTAAAGGGATCTATAATACCAAACCCCCTACACCTAGATACACCCATGTGTGGGATGTTAGTGTAGTTTTGCAACACCTTCGAGGTTGGCCTCCGGTGGGATCCTTGAGCCTGGAGCAGTCCACTATTAAGACCCTCATGCTCATGGCACTCGTCTCTGCTCAGAGGGTTCAGTCGCTGCATCTTTTAAGACTGGACTACATGGTGACCACCCCAGATTCCATTACTTTTACCATACCAGGGTTGGTTAAACAGAGTAGGCCAGGTACATCCAACACTCCGTTAATTTTCCGGGCTTACCCTCCAGAACCTAGGCTTTGTGTTGTGACCCACCTACATGATTACATAGACACAACCCAACCACTTAGAGGGAGTGAGAAAGCCTTATGGGTCAGCCATAAAAAGCCTTTTGGACGGGTTACCAGCCAGACAATATCTAGATGGTTGAAACAGGTCCTACATACCGCAGGGATTAACACAGATGTTTTTAAATCCCATTCAACCAGGGCAGCGTCCACATCAGCGGCGACAAGGATGCAGGTTCCCATAGACCACATCCTTGGTACAGCGGGATGGTCAAGGGAATCGACATTCCAAAAATTCTACCACAAACCGCTGATGGAGAAGGACGTCTTTGCGGAGAAAATTTTAGAATCCGCAAATTTATAATTTACAGCCCAGGGGAGCTATTTTTTGTTATTGTGAAATAAACATTTTTGTTTTAAAAAACTAACAAATTCGTTGGTCTTTAGATACCACTTCCTCCCTCAATGATCTTTCAGCAGTGAGTGATATAACTGTTACACGGTTTGAAATCACAGACCTTTGAAGTCTTCACGTAGTCACTCACGTGACTCCGAAGTAAAATAGTGAGATTAAACGAGTACTTACCAGTACGAAGTTTGATCTGTATTTTATGAGGAGTTACGGTGAGGGATTACGTGCCCTCCGCTCCCACCCTCATTGTATAGATCAAACTTGGGCTGATGTCTCATTAATCTTTACTATCTTTACTTCAATATTGTGTCTACCTGTGATTCCACACCGCTGCTTGGAAGTATGCCGCGCCTGCGCGCTGGGTGGGTTCTTCACGTAATCCCTCATCGTAACTCCTCATAAAATACAGATCAAACTTCGTACTGGTAAGTACTCGTTTAATCTCACTATTCTTGAGGGGCCAAGTCATTCACCCGACCTGAACCCAGGCCTTTTAAATGCTGAAGAGAAATCTGAAGGGGACTAGCCCCCCAAAAATCATCAGCTAAAGATGGCAGCAATACAGGCCTAGCAGAGCATCACCAGAGAAGACACCCAGCAACTGGTGATGTCCATGAATCACAGACTTCAAGCAGTCATTGCAGGCAAAGGATATGCAACCAAATACTAAGCATGTCTACCTTCATTGGCATGACATTGCTGTGCCCCAAACATTATGGTGCTCTGAAACGGGGGACTATGTGTAAGCACTGCTTTACTTTCTACATGGTGAAACCAAAATGTATAAAAATGGCCTTCATTAAAATCTGACAGTGTGCACTTTAGCCACAATTTCAAATTGTGGAATACAGAGGCAAATAAATAAACGATGGATCTTTGTCCCAAACATTATGGAGGACACTGTACATCCCATCATAATTCACAGTACTCAGGAGTAAATATGTGAGGGACAATACTGTGGAATATAGTCTTTGCTGACTTGGTCGTGTACTAATCCCAACAACACTTCACTCCTGCACTTACTTCATTCACAAGCGTCTGTGAAAAGTTGTATTAAATAACAAGCTGCAATTTACAAACAGAAACACTGATGGCAGAAAGTGAACAGCTGGAAGCACGAAACAGCAGCAGAAATGTAACCAAATTGTGCAAAATGCAAAACCTGGATTTACTGAACTCACACATGTCTTAATCCTGAAAAGATTGATTTGGTGATTCTTGTGATGTTGTTTGAAAAGAAACAATGTCAAAGTGGCTAAGAATAAAACAGGGAGAGACAACAGGACAGGAGCTGAAGCATAAACGAGATGCAAACCAAAGACCAGATCTGGGCCCGGTTATTGATATTTCACTCGGCATCACGAGCTATATTTTGGTTTGTCGAGAACACTGATAAAACCAGGACGTTCCTGCCCACGCCCCACTCCCACTGTGCACCCGTCTGAAATAGTGTTGAAAATATTTGTCCGGCAGGTAATTTTATCCTTTTTGTCTCTGCGTGCATTATAATTTTTAAAGAGATCATAAATAATAATTGCAGCATAATTTACAGCGGGGAAGAAAATCTGCAATGTGACCTGCGTAAGTGGCTGAACTGTCAGCCCAATAATCCATTCATTCCACCCTCTCCCCTTCTCTCTCACAGAGTCTGTCACCTGTTTTGGGCAGAATTTCTGGCAGTTTCTTAGCTGCCAGCCTGCCAGGTCTGAGTGACTGTACTGCCTGGCCTCAGTGACTGAGCTGCCAGCCCACAAATCCATTCGGCCCACAATGTCCATACTAGGCCTCTGGAAATTAGTCCCTTCGGCCAACAATACCCACACAAGCGAACAGAAATGCAGTGAGCAAACGCGATAATTCCCAATATTTTCAATTCCGATATCTGCACGGCCAATGTTCATCAAGCACTTTAGCTGCTGTTGTCCCTTCAGTTCTCGCTTCTCTATACCTTCATTTCGCTTCACTTTTGGAATTGTAAAGTTGGGTACGTGTCTCTCACACTTACCATGACTTCCACAATTTTTGACAGCGCAAACATTCAACATTTTGGCGTTTTTTTAACAGTTAGGAAAGTACGCGTTTCTTGCATTAATAATATATACCGGAAGTGACAGATGTCCTCCAGATGGATTGAGCGGCTCCGTGTGTCAAGCCCTGTCACCCAGTGAGTTACATGCAACCCCCTATACTTTGGCAATATAACAATGTATTTTTATCATGCCAATAACGTTTTTTTAATTGAAAATTTGATAGAGTTACAGACAGAGATAGATAGATACAGACATCAGTGAGTGAATGTGCCGACTCCCCGCCCCCCTCAGCCCCAACATGACTCCTCCAGCACCTCCAGCGGCCACACGACGCCCCCACCCATCAGCCCACACACACACACAGCTTAATGATGGTGGTGGTGGGGCGGCGGAGAGACCCAACCCCAGGCCCACCCTCAACCCCAGGCCCAACCCCGACCCCAGGGCCAACCCCAACCCCAGGCCCAACCCCGACCCCAGGCCCAACCCCGACCCCAGGGCCAGCCCCAACCCCAGCCTCAACCCCAGGCCCAACCCCAGCCCCGACCCCAGGCCCAGCTCCCCGAGCTGCGCCAACCCCAACCCCAACCTCAGACCCAGTTACCACCCCAGCCGCAGCTCCAACCCCAACCCCAACCCCAGTCACTAACTGATCCACCGGAGCCTGTCTGTCACTCAGGTCCTGTCCAAAGATCCTATAGCAGAGCAAGATGGGTTACTCTCACGCAAACGTGTAGTACGCTCATGGGCGGATTCATGGGTGATTTTATGACTCATTTTAGCAACCAGCCTCCGCCATCTTGCTCAGTCATCTCGCTCAGTCATCTCGCTTCCGGCCAAAGATTGGATCCGCAGCGGGAGAGGGAGTGCGCGGCCCGGGGCAGCAGGAGAGGGATTGTGGGGCCCGGGGCAGCGGGAGAGGGAGTGTGGGGTCCGGGGCAGCGGGAGAGGGAGTGTGGGGCCCGGGGCAGCGGGAGAGGGAGTGTGAGGTAGCGGTAGAGTGAGTGTGGGGCCCGGGGCAGCGGGAGAGGGAGTGCGGCGCCCGGGGCAGCGGGAGAGGGAGTGTGGGGCCCGGGGCAGCGGGAGAGGGATTGTGGGGCCCGGGGCAGCGGGAGAGGGAGTGTGGGGTCCGGGGCAGCGGTAGAGTGAGTGTGGGGCCCGGGGCAGCGGGAGAGGGAGTGTGAGGTAGCGGTAGAGTGAGTGTGGGGCCCGGGGCAGCGGGAGAGGGAGTGCGGCGCCCGGGGCAGCGGGAGAGGGAGTGTGGGGCCCGGGGCAGCGGGAGAGGGAGTGTGGGGCCCGGGGCAGCGGGAGAGTGAGTGTGGGGCCCGGGGCAGTGGGAGAGGGAGTGCGGGGCCCGGGGCAGTGGGAGAGGGAGTGTGGGGCAGCGGGGAGAGGGGGAGACATTGTAGTGTGGGGGCAGGCGAGGGAGTGCCGGGGGGGTGGGGGGGGGGGTGGATAAGGCCTAACAAGAATTAACAGAATTATGAACTAACAGAATAGAATCTAACCCTATATCACACACAAAAAGTTCCCGCGCAATGTCAATTACCCTGCGAGTCGGGTCGGTTCCGGTTACTACAAAATCAACTCAAACACTGCTTGTGAGCAAAAGATTTAAAAAACATTAAAAAAGACAATTACCAGAGTCAAATTTTATTCTTGACAAGAGGTTTGAACTGAAAGATTTATGAATCTAACCCACACAAACTGTTGCCCCACAACATTGATTACACTGCGAGTCAGGTAGGCTCAGGTTGCTAAAATGGGCGGGGAAAAATGCCAGGATCCCCTCCATAGCGTACTACACATCAGCCCATTGCATTTAGCAGGAGTAGCATATCTTGCTCTGCTATAGGCTATCTGCTATAGGCTATCTGCTATCTGCTGTAGATCCGCACCCACGTGACCGAAAATTTGAAGTGCAGTACATGCTATACATCCGGTACATGTTAGTGAATGGGAAAACACGCACTTTCACACCCGTTAAAAACATCGAAAACGGCCAGTTTTTGAGCTGCAATTTACTGTGCCAGTTGGGGTGACCGTGAGGCACAGCTACCTAAATTTACAGTCCAAAGAAAAGATAGAAACTAAGGTAAATTCAAGAGGGAGCTGAAGGTGCAAATCCAGCAGAAATGACCAGCGGACATTTGTCGTGGAGATTTAAAGATCCAAAATATTGGGAATTATCGCGTTTGCTCGCTTCATTTCATCAAAAGTAAGGCATTATTGACTTTTTTTTTATCTTTATTCATTTGTTATATGAAAAGTTTTAAAAGTGAAAAATCCCTCAGTAAAATTGCAAAATCGCCCATGGTTCTCAGGTGGGTTTTAACATGCAAAAGGAAAACGCTTCTGAAGCTACATTTACCATTTAAATAATCGTAAACTATCAATGCGTTTGGAAATAAAGTTTCCTCAGATGCAAGCTAAGGAATGGGATAATTGTCAACTGTTAGGTGGACAAAATTAGGACATTTTATTATTTGCCAAAATATATTTCTCAATGTTTCTTGTTTAAAGCCAGCACATTCACCCAAACTACTTATTTATTTATTTATCATCTAATAACAGACAAGCCTGCAGCATGGAATGATGTCAACAATCCTGATTGGGCACCCACTGTGAGCAGGATAGACAATGTGCATTATTTAAATGGTAAATGTAGCTTCAGAAGCGTTTTCATTTTGCATGTTAAAACCCACCTGTGAACCATGGGCGATTTTGCAATTTTACTGATGGATTTTTCACTTTTAAAACTCTTCATATAACAAATGTCTGCTGAGCACTTCCGCTGGATTTGCACCTTCAGCTCCCTTTTGAATTTACCTTAGTTTCTATCTTTTTTTTTGGACAGTAAATTTAGGTAGCTGTGCCTCACGGTCACCCCGACTGGCACAGTAAATTGCAGCTCAAAAACTCGCCGTTTTCGATGTTTTTAACGGGTGTGAAAGTGCGTGTTTTCCCATTCACTAACATGTACCAGAAGTATCGCATGTACTACACTTTAAATTTTCGGTCACGTGGGTGCGGATCTACGCTCCAGTGACCTTTCGTGAAATCACGCTATACTGTAGGGCAGAACTCTTTGTCCTCTACTCCCATGTCCCTTGCCACAACTCCTCCAACCCAGCCGAAGCTTCCAGACTGAGCCACCGCTCTCTCCCAGCATTCCTGTACTACCTGTTTTGTTGGCTGGTTCTCTCCATCACCCTTAAGAATAGAATAGAATAGAATAGTTTCTTTATTGTCATTGTAACATGAACCATGTACAACAAAATTTAAAAATGTCAGCCAGTCAGTGCACCATTCAAACATTTCTAAAAGCTAACGATACATACAAGATAAAATATTAAAAGATAAACAACTAAAATAAATATCACGAAAATAGCACGCATAAACACCCAACCCTCCATCCTTCTGTCGATTTCACAGTGTACCATGGTCCCTTAGTATGTCTCGCCCCTGCGTTCCTTGGCGGCTACATTTAGTGCTTTTATAGCAGTGGGGTAAAAACTGTTTTTTAGTCTGTTCGTCCTTGTCCTTGTAGATCTGTACCGTCTGCCTGACGGCAACAGTTCAAACAGGGAGTGTCCGGGGTGGGAAATGTCCTTTATGATACTCTGGGATTTTTTGGTGCAGCGGGAACTGTGTAAGTCCTCCAAGGTAAGGAGAGGGCAGCCGACAATCCTCTGGGCGTTGTCAATGGCCCTCTGGAGCGCTTTCCTCTGAGCCGCTGTGCAGCTGGTGTACCACACGCATACACAGTATGTTAGTATGCTCTCAATGGAGCACCGATAAAACAACAGCAGCAGTCTCTGAGTGATATTATTTTTCCTGAGCACCCTCAGTAAGTGCAGTCTCTGCTGGACCTTTTTCAGCAGCGCAGTGGTGTTCACGCTCCACGTCAGGTCCTCCTCAATATGGATTCCCAGGAAGCGGAAATCCGCCACCCTCTCTACACAGTCCCCTCTGATAATCAATGGTACCATGTCCGTTTTATTCTTCCTAAATCTATTATTAATTCCTTTGTCTTTAAGGTGTTGAGGAGCAGGTTATTTTCTTAAGGCTTAGCCAGTAATTAGCCATTAGTTGTCTGCGGGCGCAGTCTCAACGGCATCTCCCCAGTTTCCACCACATCCAACTAAACATCTCATTACATTAAGTATCTTCTTACATTTGTCCACTACTTTCTGAATATGAACCATCCATGTAATCCTCTCATCAAACTTGCGTGAGAGTTGACCATCTTGCTCTGCTGTATGATCTTTGATTTGACCTTGAGTGAGCATCAGGGTTTGTCCATGAAACGCGGCCCAGTTGTTGTTGTTGTTGTTGCTGCAGCTTCTCTTGTCTCCACAGTCGCTGCCCGTCTGTCTCTGTCTCTGTCTCTGTCGCTGCGTCACAAGCGCCGCCGACATTTTCCATCCGCCTTCACGTTTAAAAACAAACCGCCATCTTGCAGCTTCGAATGGGCGGTGACGTCACGGCGCAGGGCGGGCGGGCGGTGATGACGCCCCCAACCCCCCCCCCCCCCCCCCCCTTCACTCACGACATTCTCCTAACTCCACGCTTTCTCCTAAGTGGCTGGAGGGAGCAATCTCTTGAACTATATAATAATCTGCCACTGTAAACGCCGGCCGCCATCCAACATGGCCGCCATCAAACCCCTCACAAAGATGGCCGCCGGCTGCCGACCAATCAGCGGCGCCGACCTCACCAAGATGGCCGCCGGTCCCGCCCCGGGATCGAGTCTCCGCATCGACCGCATGAAAATGGCGGCGGAGAAGCGGCAGTTGGTGACGTCGCTGCGGACGGAGCTGAGGTAAATAATGTTGTAAATAAACCCGGTAAATGTGGGGGAGCTGAGGTCAAACTCCACATAAACTACACGTCTGGGGAATAAAACTGGGGTCAATAATAGAAACTCACCGTCTGGAGCAGCGTCCAGATATAAAACACCAGGATTATAAACATCTATCTCCCTCTCTCTGGCTCTCTGTAAATAATCAATAAATCACCAAATAAACTACACGTCTGGGAGATAAACCGGTAAATCTGGTGTAAATAATGTTATAAACTACACGTCTGGGGAATAAACCCGGTAAATCTGGTGTAAATAATGTTATAAACTACACGTCTGGGGAATAAACCGGTAAATCTGGTGTAAATAATGTTATAAACTACACGTCTGGGGAATAAACCCGGTAAATCTGGTGTAAATAATTTTATAAACTACACGTCTGTGGGATAAACCTGGTAAATCTGGTGTAAATAATGTTATAAACTACACGTCTGGGGATAAACCCGGTAAATCTGGTGTAAATAATGTTATAAACTACACGTCTGGGGAATAAACCCAATAAATCTGGTGTAAATAATGTTATAAACTACACGTCTGGGGAATAACCCCGGTAAATCTGGGATAAATAATGTTATAAACTACACGTCTGGGAATAAACCCGGTAAATCTGGTGTAAATAATGTTATAAACACACAGGACAGCGGAATAAACCCGGTCTGGGGGTAAATAATGATATAAACACACAGGGGAGCGGAATAAACTGGGCTGTGAATTCGTTCCCAAAACATCCGACCCCGACCCCTCGGTAAAATAATTCTAAATCTGCTGTGATGACATTACACAAGTTGGCATTTCATAAGAACCACATGAATCATCAAGCTGCCTTTTAAACCCTTTCCATAAAGGTTTGAGTCTAACGGTTGTAGCTGTGCTATTGTGGCTTTTTGTTAATGTTTATTCTTGAAATAAAAACCATAATTCATTATGCTAAAAGAAAACAAAATGACAGAAAGGACCGTGACAAAATTACAATTCCGTTGAATAAAGTAACAATTATAAAAGCATTACTCCAAAATTTATTAAACTAAGACCACAGGTATGAGCTAAATGGCTAAATTATGACCAAAAAAAATCTCATATGAAATAGAAATTAAAAGTAAATGCCTAGGTAGTTAAATTTGCTACAAAAGTACATACCTAAAATTTATTAATAACGTCTGAGGAACAGAATTGCTTCTGTCAGAGAGAGTGAGAGAGAGAGAGTGTGTGTGTGTAGGGAGGGAGGATAGGGGTGAGAGGCTGGAGGTGGAAAGGGGGTGAAGTGAGCAGCGGGGGCAAGCAGGGATCAAAGGGAGGGGGAGGGATTCAAGGGGGAGTGGGTTTGGTGCTGAGGGGGAAGAAAGGGGGGGCTGGGAACTGGGGGGGGAGGGGGAGAGAGGGGTCAAGTGAGTCATAGAAGGGGGTAGGCAGCCTGGTGAGGGTTCACATTGTTTGGGGGTGGGGAGGAGGGGGAGGGAGCAAAGGGGGGTAACGAGCATGAGGCAGCAGGGGTAAGGGGCAGGGAGCCACAGGGAGGCGGTCACGTTGTTTGGGGGTGGGGAGGGTGTTGCAGTTTAGGAAGTCAAACCAAGGCAGGATCTTCACTGAATAGCAGGGCGCTGGGGCAATAGACAAGAGACAATATGTGCAGGAATAGGCCATTTGGCCCTTTGAGCCAGCACCGCCATTCAATGTGATCATGGCTGATCATCCCAAATCAATACCGCGATCCTGCCTTCCCCCCATATCTCTTGACTCCGCAATCTTTAAGAGCCCTATCTAGCTCTATCTTAAATGTATCCACTGAACCGGCCTCCACCGCGCTCTGAGGCAGAGAATTCCACAGACTCACAACTCTCTGTGAGAAAAAGTGTTTCCTTGTCTCTGTTTCGAATGGCTTATCCCTTACTGTGTGGCCCCCGGTTCTGGACTCCCCCAACATCGGGAACATGTTTCCTGCCTCTAGCATGTCCAAACCCTTAACAATCTTATATGGTTCAATAATATCCCATCTCATCCTTCTAAACTACAGAGTGTACAAGCCCAGCCGCTCCATTCTCTCAGCATATGACAGTCCCCCACATCCCGGAAATTAACCTGGTGAACCTACGCTACTCTCCCTCAATAGCAAGAATGTCCTTCCTCAAATTAGGGGACCAAAACTGCACACAATACTCCAGGTGTGGTCTCATTAGGACTCTGAACTCTGAACCTTGCGGAATGTGTAGAGCCGAGGGATCTAGGAGTGCGGGCACGAGTTGGGCCGAAGGGCCCAGTTTCTAACACTGTATCATTCCATGACTCTATGACAAAGTGCTGGAGTAACTCAGCGGGTCAGGCAGCATCTGTGGAGAAGATAGACACAAAGTGCTGGAGTAACTCAGCGGGTCAGGCAGCATCTGTGGAGAAGATAGACACAAAGTGCTGGAGTAACTCAGCAGGTCAGGCAGCATCTGTGGAGAAGATAGACACAAAGTGCTGGAGTAACTCAGCGGGTCAGGCAGCATCTGTGGAGAAGATAGACACAAAGTGCTGGAGTAACTCAGGAGGCCAGGCAGCATCTGTGGAGAGAGGAATGGATGAAATTTTGGGTTGACGCTCTTCTTTGGTTTAGTTCAGTTTAGAGATGCAGCGCAGAAACAACAGGCCTTTCGGCCCATGGTGTCTGCGCCGACCAGCGATCACCCCGTACACTAGCACTATCCCACGCACATTGGGGACAATTTAGCTATTTTGTGGAGGCCGATTAATTTACAACTGTACCGCTGCGCCAGTGTGCAGCGCAGAATTATATAACGGTTTCCTCCGCCATAAACGCACCCAATATGTGCTAGGAATGTCCTGTTTGCCAGCTTGTTGATCCTCTGTGTTCCCCTCCTGCAGGGTTTAGGAGCCGTTGCTGTGGACGGAGAGACGGGAACATGAGCGGCCATTGAGGGTGGCCAGGGTGCCGGTGAGCCCCCCATCTGCTCGGTGTGCGGGCCGGGCTTCAAGGGCTGATCTTCGATGGAGGACCACATGACGGGGCACAACAAGGAGAAGCGTTATGAGTGCGACGTATGTGGCAAGGCCTGGCAGAGCCCGAGCCGGCTGGATGCCCACCGTCGGGAGCACACGATAGAACGCCCTTTCAACAGCATAGAGTGCGGCAAGAGCTTCAAGAGGGCGGATGTGCTGAAGGCCCACCGGCGGGTGCACACGGGCGAGAAGCCCTATGGCTGCTCCACATGTGGCGAGAGCTTTACCCAGTTGTCAGGGCTGCGGGAGCACCAGCGGATGCACAGCAGTGAGCGGCCCTTCACCTGCTCCGACTGCAGCAAAGGCTTCAAGTCGTTCAAGGAACTGAAGGTGCACAGGCGCGTGCACACCGGGGAACGCCCCTACACATGCAGCTGGTGCACCAGCGCACCCACACTGGCGAGCATCCCTACAACTGTGCCCAGTGCGGCAAGGGCTTCACCCAGCCTAGTCACCTGCTGGTGCACCAGCGCACCCACACCGGTGAGTGCCCCTTCACCTGCGCCCAGTGCGGCAAGGGCTTCACCCAGTCCGGCCACATGCTGACGCACCAGCGCACCCACACTGGTGAGCGCCCCTACACCTGCACCCAGTGCAGCAAGGGCTTCACCTGCTCCTCCAATCTGCTGATGCACCAGCGCACCCACACCGGCGAGCGCCCCTACACCTGTGCCCAGTGCGGCAAGGGCTTCACCCACTCCGGCAGCCTGCAGCAGCACCAGCGCACCCACACTGGCGAGCGCCCCTACACCTGCACCCAGTGCGGCAAGGGCTTCACCTGCTCCTCCAAACTGCTGAATCACCAGCGCACCCACACCGGCGAGTGCCCCTACACCTGCGCCCAGTGCGGCAAAGGCTTCACCTGCTCCTCCAACCTGCTGATGCACCAGCGCACCCACACCGGCGAGCGCCCCTACACCTGTGCCCAGTGCGGCAAGGGCTTCACCTGCTCCTCCAACCTGCAGCAGCACCAGCGCACCCACACCGGCGAGTGCCCCTACACCTGCACCCAGTGCGGCAAGGGCTTCACCAACTCCACCCGGCTGCTGTCCCACAAGCGGGTGCACGCCGTCGACTGTCCCGTCCCCAGCCCGGTGTGTGGAGAGCACTTTGCCACGTCCTCCCACGCCCTGTCTCACCAGCACGTGCACACCAGTGGCCAGCCCTACGACTGCCCGTACTGCGGTGAATCGTTTGACAGCTCACGTGGGTTGCAGCAGCACCGACGGATCCACGCCGGCGAGCAGCTGCTCCCACTGTGACAAGAGAGCACGGGGGCTGCGGGAGCACCAGCGGATACACACCAGAGAGAGTCCCTTTGTGTGCGCTGAGTGTGGCAAGGGTTTCACCCACATGTCCAGCCTGTGGCAGCACCGGCGTACCCACAACGGTGAGTGTCCGTTCCCCTGCCCGTCCTGTGGTAAGGGCTTCACCCGCCTTGACCACCTGCTGGAGCACCGGCGAGTCCACACTGGGCCAGCGCCCCTTCACCTGCCCGCTCTGTGGCAAGGCCTTTGCCCGCTCCTTCAGCCTGCTGGCACACTGCCACATGGATAGGTAGGCGATGTTTATGTAGACACAAAATGCTTGAAGGAATGGGCAACGTTTCTAGTCGAGACCCTCCTCAGTCTCGACCCGAAAAGTCACTCAGTCCTTCTGTCCAGAGATGCTGCCTGTCCCGCTGAGTTATTCCAGCATTCTGTGAGCTTTTTTGTAAACTAGCATCTGCAGTTCCTTGTTTTTAAACCATTCTGGTTAACCATCTCTGCATCTTCCCCAAAGCCTCCACATCAGTCCTGTAATGGAGTGACCAGAACTGTATGCAATACTCCAAATGCTACCTGAACAAATGTCCCTTAAAGCTGCACATATATATACCACTCTCCTTATCTCACATCCTTTTATCTCCTTATTTTCCCTCGCCTCTGTCACTTCACTCATCTGCCGATCACCCCCTCATCTGTCAACATAATGTCAGTCTGAAGAAGGGGTCCCGACCCGAAATATCACCTATCCATGTTCTCCACAGATGCTGCCTGACCCGCTGAGTTACTCCAGCACTCTGAAATGTCACCTATCTGTTCCATACAGCCCAATGACACAGTGAACACAGAATTCACCAATTTGAGGAGAATCTCCCCTCATCCAAATGAAATCCTGGAGTCTGTCCCGACCCCAACTTTTTTTTTCAGCCCCCCCCCCCCCCCTCCCACCACGACTCCATGAGTCCATAGAAATGTCCAGACCCAACACGTTGCCTGGCCATTCCCCTCCAAAGTCCCGGTAGAACTCAGCGGGTTGGCCATCCGTGGTGGGAAACGGATGGAGAAGTGTTCCTAATATAAGCCCGGCTTGGCCTTGTCAAGGAGCAGACACGCAACAGTACCAACATCTTCTCATTCATACTGTACCCAAATGAAAATGCAAAAGTGAGCCAAGCTGCACACAGCCGACGAACACAGTACCAGCTGGCTGCCACTGGCCCAAACACTTAAAAGCATTTTAAAGTGTGTTTTAAAAAAAATAAAGTATTGATGCATTTGTGCCTTGCCTAACAAACAAAGCAAGTTTTTCCTGGCCAGACTGTGTTCTTCGGAATTCTTCAGAATTCATGTTGTGTTGTCAATAATGAAAGAAAATGCCAGCCTTCTCAGGAAATGATGATGATGGCGGGACTGACATATGTTGAAAGAATGGGTCGACTGGGTTTGTATTCACTGGAATTCAGAAGGATGAGCGGGTGTCTTATAGAATCGTATAAAATGAATGGGAGATTGGACAGGGTAGATGCAGGAAACATGTTCCCCATGTTGGGGGAGTACAGAACTGTTATCCATTTCTTTAGAAAATATTTAACATTTTTAATTAGCCTAAGTGTCCAAATAACATTCACACAAGAATTCACAATATAGCATCATTTTTAAATCTCATTATCGTGGATTTATGGGCCAAACTAGAACGCGTGTTTGTGTGGGGGGGGGGGGGGGGGGGGGGCGTTTGCAACATCACACTCATACTAATCACTCCCCAAACACACAGGTGGGCGTTGGGGGTGAGGGGGAGACGGGGTGGGGAGGGAGGGGAGGGGGTGGGGAGGAGGAAATGGGAGAGATTTGGGAGGGAGAGCAAAGCGGGGTAGGGGGAGTGAGAGGGGGATGGGAAGAAGGAGGAGATGGGGAGTGGGAGGAGAATGGGGAGGGCAGGATGGGGGGAAGAGGGGTAGGGGGTGGGAGAGGAGTAGCGGGGAGTGGTGCAAGAGAGAGGAAGGGGGTAGGAGGAGATGGGGGTGAAGGGTGGGAGGGGGAGAAAGGGTGTGGGTGGGGAGGAGGGAGAGGGGTAGGAGGGAGAGGCATGAGGAGAGAGGGGGGAAGGGGAGGATGAGGGTGGGTTGGGGGAGGTGGGGGAAGGGGAGAGGGTGAGGAGGGAGGGGAAGGAGGAGTGGGAGGGGGAGAAAGGGGGAAGAGTGTGGAGGGAGGAGAGAGTGGTAGGGGGCGGGGGTATAGTGGGATGGGAGGCAGAGAGGGGTAGGGGGGAGAGGGGAAATAGTGGCGAGGGAACGGGGAGGATAGGAGTGCGGAAGAGGGGCAGAGGAGTAGGTCGAGTGGTGGAAGAGGCAAAGATGGGAAGGAGGTATGTGGGGAGTAGGGGTTGGGGTGGGAGAGGGGGGGAAGGGGAGAGAAGAGGGGTGCAGGAGGGCGTGAGAGAAGGTGGGATGGGGTATAGAGGGTGGGGGAGGGGAGAGAGTAGGGAAAGGGGGAGAGTGGGGGGAGAATGTAAAGGGTGGGGTGGGAGGGGGTAGAGGAGTGGGGAGGGAGGGAGCGGGAGATGGGTAGCGGGAGTGGTGGAAGAGGGACAGGGGGAAGGGGAGAGAGGAATGGGGTGGGGGGGAGAGGGATGGGGGTGGGAGGATTTTAGTACACTCGCTCCGGGCCCCACCACAGTAAAATAGAATAAGAACTATATTGACATTCAGCTCCTTTCTTGTACAGACCTTATCCTGAACGAAATTTTGTTTCCCAGCAGTCATACATATAATTTTAAAAATGACAAAAACACACAATCAACACAAATTTAACATCCACCACAGTGAGTTCACCAAACACCTCCTCACTGTGGTGGAAGGCAAAATCTTAAAGTCTCTGTCTCTTCCCTCTTTGTTCTCCCTCTGCGCCGAGGCGACGGCTCAAACTCTGCGGGTGGTCGCTGCCGCCGCCACAGCTCCAGGGCCCAGTCGGGTCTCCGCCGCTGCTGCTGCCGCTGCCGCCGCCACAGCTCCAGGGCCGAGGCGGGTCTCCGCTGCCACTGCTGCTGCTGCCGCCGCTACAGCTTCGGGGCCGAGTCGGGTCTCCGCCGCCTCCGCCACAGCTCCAGGACCGAGTCGGGTCTCCGCCACTGCTGCCACTGCTACAGCTCCGATGCCGCCAGCTCCGCCATTAGGCCTCGGCGCAGACGGAGACGGGGATGGGAAATACGACCGAAGAAAAAGACGCATCTCCCGAAGGCAGAGACCAAAGCATGTTTCTCCCACCCCACCCACACATATATACAACTTAAATAAACAAAAATTAACTAAAATATGACAAGGAACAAAACGAAAGAAAAAAAAACAGACGGACTGCAGGTGGGCCGCAGCTGTTAAGACAGCGCCGCCCCATCTACACTAGACCCACCGCAACCAATATGACCCATCTACACTACTACCACCCGATCAACATAGCCATACCTACACTAGGCCCACCCCGACCAACATGCCACATCTACACCAGTCCCACCACGACCAACATGCCCCATCTACACCAGTACCACCCGGACCGACATGCCCCAACTACACCAGTCCCACCCCGACCGACATGCCCTATCTACACTAGTCCCACCCCGACCAAAATGCCCCATCTACACTAGTCCCACTCCGACCAACATGCCCCATCTACACTAATCCCACCTTGACCAACATGCCCATACCAACACTAGTCCCACCCCGACCAATATGCCCCATCTACACTAGTCCCACTCCGACCAACATGCCCCATCTACACGTCCCACCTTGACCAACATGCCCATACCTACACTAGTCCAACCCCGACCAATATGCCCCATCTACACTAGACCCACCGCAACCAACATGCCGCAACTACACTAGTACCACCCCGACCAACATAGCCATACCTACACTAGTCCCACCCTGACCAACATGCCCCATCTAGACTTGTGCCAACCCGACCAACATTCCCCATCTACACTAGTCCCACCCCGACCAACATGCCCCATCTACACTAGTCCCACCCCGACCAACATGCCCCATCTACACTAGTCCCACCCCGAGCAAAATTCCCATCTGCACTGGTCCCACGCCGACCAACATGCGCCATCTCCACTTGTCCCTCCCCGACAAACAAGCGCCATCTACACTAGTCCCACCCCGACCAACATGCTGCATCTTCACGTCCCACCCTGACCAACATGCCCCATCTACACTAGTGTCACCCCCACCAACATGCCCCATCTACACTAGTCCCACCCCGACCAATATGCCCCATCTACACTAGACCCACCGCAACCAACATGCCGCATCTACACTAGTACCACCCCGACCAACATAGCCATACCTACACTAGTCCCACCCTGACCAACATGCCGCATCTAGACTTGTGCCACCCCGACCAACATGCCCCATCACCACTAGTCCCACCCCGACCAACATGCCCCATCTACACTTGTCCCTCCCCGACTAACATGCCCCATCTACACTAGTCCCACCCCGACCAACATGCCGCATCTTCACGTCCCACCCTGACCAACATGTCCCATCTACACTAGTCCCACCCCGACCAACATGCCCCATCTACACTAGTCCCACCCCGACCAACATGCCCCATCTACACTAGTCCCACCCCGACCAACATTCCCCATCTACACTAGTCCCAGCCCGACCAACATGCCCTATCTGCACTAGTCCCACCCCGATCAACATGCCCATACCTACACTAGTCACACCCCAACAACATGCCCCATCTACATTTGTGCCACCCCGACCAACATGCCCTATCTACATTAGTCGCACCCCGACCAACATGCCCCATCTACACTAGTCCCACCCCGACCAATATGCCCCATCTACATTAGCCCCACCACGACCAACATGCCCCATCTGCACTAGTCCCACCCCCACCAACCTGCCCCATCTACACTAGTCCCACCCCGACCAACATGCCTCATCGAAACTAGTCCTACCCCGACCAACATGTCCCATCTACACTAGGCCCACCCGACCAATATGCCCCATCTACGCTAGTCCCACCCCGACCAACATGCCCCATCTACACTAGTCCAACCCCGACCAACATGCCCCATCTACACTAGGCCCACCTGGACCGACATGCCCCAACTACACCAGGCCCACCCGGACCGACGTGCCCCATCTACACCAGTCCCGCCCCGACCGACGTGCCCCATCTACACTAGTCCCACCCGACCGACGTGCCCCAACTGCACTAGTCCCACCTCGACCAACATCCCCCATCTACACTAGTCCCACTCCGACCAACACGCTCATACCTACAGTGGTCTCACCTCAACCAACATGCCCCATCCACACTAGACCCACCCCGACCAACATGCCCCATCTACACTAGTCCCAGCCCGACCAACATGCCCCATCTGCACTAGTCCCACCCCAGCAACCTGCCCCACCTACACCAGTCCCACCCTGCCCCACCTACACCAGTCCCACCCCGCCCAACATGCCCCTTCTGCACTAGTCCCACTCCGACCAACATGCCCATCTACATCTACATTAGTCCCACCCCGACCAACATGCCCTATCTACAATAGTTCCACTCCGACCAACATGCCCCATCTAAACTAGTCCCACCCTGACCAACATGCCCATACCTACACTTGACCCACCCCGACCAATATGCCCCATCTACACTAGACCCACCGCAACCAATATGACCCATCTACACTACTACCACCCCGACCAACCTAGCGATACCTACACTAGTCCCACCCTTGACCAACATGCCCATACCGACACTATTCCCACCTCGACCAACATGCCCCATCTACACTAGGCCCACTCCGACCAACATGCCACATCTACACCAGTCCCACCCCGACCAACATGCCCCATCTACACCAGTTCCACCCGGACCGAGATGCCCCAACTACACCAGTCCCACCCGACCGACATGCCCCATCTACACTAGTCCCACCCGGACCGACGTGCCCCATCTACACTAGTCCCACTCGACCGACGTGCCCCTACTACACTAGTCCCACCCCGACCAACATGCCCATACCTACACTAGTCCCACCTCGACCAACATGCCCCATCTACACTAGTTCCACCGCGACCAACATAGCCATGCCTACACTAGTCCCACCCTGACCAACATGCCCCATCTAGACTTGTGCCACTCCGACCAACATGCCCCATCTACACTAGACCCACCCCGACCAACATGCCCCATCTACACTAGTCCCAGCCCGACCAACATGCCCCATCTGCACTAGTCCCACCCCGACCAACATGCCCCACCTGTGCTAGTCCCACCCCCACCAACCTGCCCCACTTACACCAGTCCCACCCCGACCAACATGCCCCCTTCTGCACTAGTCCCAACCCGACCAACATGCCCTATCTGCACTAGGCCCAACCCGACCAACATGCCCATCTACACTAGTCCCACCCCTATCAACATGCCCCATCTACACTAGTCCCACACCGACCAACATCCCCATCTACACTAGTCCCACTCCGACCAACATGCCCCATCTAAACTAGTCCCACCCTGACCAACATGCCCATACCTACACTAGTCCCACCCCGACCAATATTAGATTAGATTCGTTTATTGTCATTCAGACCTTTCGGTCTGAACGAAATTTTGTTTCCCTGCAGTCATACATATAATTTTAAAAATGACAAAAACACACAATCAACACAAATTTAACATCCACCACAGTGAGTTCACCAAACACCTCCTCACTGTGGTGGAAGGCAAAATCTTAAAGTCTCTGTCTCTTCCCTCTTTGTTCTCCCTCTGCGCCGAGGCGACGGCTCAAACTCTGCGGGTGGTCGCTGCCGCCGCCACAGCTCCAGGGCCGAGCCGGGTCTCCGCTGCCACTGCTGCTGCTGCCGCCGCTACAGCTTCGGGGCCGAGTGGGGTCTCCGCTACCGCTGCTGCTGCCGCTGCCGTCGCCACAGCTCCAGGGCAGAGTCGGGTCTCCGCTGCCACTGCTGCTGCTGCCGCCGCTACAGCTTCGGGGCCGAGTCGGGTCTCCGCCGCTGCTTCTGCCGCTGCTGCTGCCGCTGCGGCCGCCACAGCTCCAGGGCCGAGTGGGGGCTCCGCCGCTGCTGCTGCCGCCGCCACAGCTCCAGGGCCGAGTCGGGTCTCCGCTGCCACTACTGCTGCTGCCGGCGCGACAGCTTCGGGGCCGAGTAGGGTCTCCGCCGCCGCTGCTGTCGCCGCCACTGCTCCAGGGCCGAGCCGGGTCTCCGCTGCCACTGCTGCCGCCGCTACAGCTTCGAGGCAGAGTCGGGTCTCCGCCGCTGCTGCTGATGCTGTCGCCGCCACAACTCCAGGGCCGAGCCGGGTCTCCGCTGCCACTGCTGCTGCTGTCGCCTCCACAGCTCCAGGGCCGAGTCGGGTCTCCGCCGCTGCTGCTGCTGCTGTCGCCGCCACTGCTCCAGGGCCGAGCCGGGTCTCCGCTGCCACTGCTGCCGCCGCTACAGCTTCGGGGCCGAGTCGGGTCTCCGCCGCTGCTGCTGCTGCTGTCGCCTCCACAGCTCCAGGGTCGAGTCGGGTCTCCGCCGCCTCCGCCACAGCTCCAGGACCGAGTCGGATCTCCACCGCTGCTGCTGCTGCTGTCGCCTCCACAGCTCCAGGGCCGAGTCGGGTCTCCGCCGCCTCCGCCACAGCTCCAGGACCGAGTCGGGTCTCCGCCGCTGCTGCTGCCGCTGCCGCCGCCACAGCTCCAGGGCCGAGTCGGGTCTCCGCTGCCACTGCTGCTGCTGCCGCCGCTACAGCTTCGGGGCCGAGTCGGGTCTCCGCCGCCTCCGCCACAGCTCCAGGACCGAGTCGGGTCTCCGCCGCTGCTGCCACTGCTACAGCTCCGATACCGCCAGCTCCGCCATTAGGCCTCGGCGCAGACGGAGATGGGGATGGGGAATACGACCGAAGAAAACGTCGCATCCCCGGAAGGAAGAGACCAAAGCATGTTTCTCCCACCCCACCCACACACATATACAACTTAATAAAACAAAAATTAACTAAAACATGACAAGGAACAAAACGAAAGAAAAAAAAAAACAGACGGACTACAGGTGAGCCGCAGCTGTTAAGCCAGCGCCGCCCCATCTACACTAGACCCACCGCAACCAATATTCCCCAACTACACTACTACCACCCCGACCAACATAGCATACCGACACTATTCCCACCCCGACCAACATGACCCATCTACACTAGGCCCACCCCGACCAACATGCCACATCTACACTAGGCCCACCCCGACCAACATGCCCCATCTACACCAGTCCCACCCGGACCGAAATGCCCCAACTACACCTGTCCCACCCACCCCGACCGACATGCCCTATCTACACTAGTCCCACCCGGACCGACGTGCCCCATCTACACCAGTCCCAAACCGACCAACGTGCCCCATCTACACTAGTCCCACCCGACCGACGTGCCCCTACTACTCTAGTCCCACCCCGACCAAAATGCCCCATCTGCACAACACCCACCGCAACCAACATGCCGCATGTACACTAGTACCACCCCGACCAACATAGCCATACCTACACTAGGCCCACCCTGACCAACATGCCTCATCTAGACTTGTGCCACCCCGACCAACATGCCCCATCTACACTAGACCAACCCCGACCAACATGCCCCATCTACATTAGTCCCACCCCGACCAACACGCCCCATCTACACTAGTCCCACCCCGAGCAACATCCCCATCTACACTGGTCCCACGCCAAACAACATGCGCCATCTACACTAGTCCCACCCGGACCAACATGCCCATCTACACTTGTCCCTCCCCGACAAACATGTCCCATCTACACTAGTCCCACCCCGATCAACATGCCGCATCTTCACGTCGCACCCTGACCAACATGCCCCATCTACACTAGTGCCACCCCGACCAACATGCCCCATCTACACGTCCCACCCCGACCAATATGTCCCATCTACACTAGACCCACCGCAACCAACATGCCGCATCTACACTAGTACCACCCGGACCAACATAGCCATACCTACACTAGTCACACCCTGACCAACATGCCGCATCTAGACTTGTGCCACCCCGACCAACATGCCCCATCTACACTAGTCCCACTCCGACCAACATGCCCCATCTACACTTGTCCCTCCCCGACAAACATGCCCCATCTACACTAGTCCCACCCCAACCAACATGCCGCATCTTCAAGTCCCACACTGACCAACATGCCCATACATACACTGGACCAACCTGACCAACATGCCCCATCTACACTAGTCCCACACCTATCAACATGCCCCATCTACATTAGTCCCACCCCGACCAACATTCCCCATCTACACTAGTCCCAGCCCGACCAACATGCCCTATCTGCACTAGTCCCACCCAGATCAACATGCCCATACCTACACTAGTCTCACCACAACCAACATGCCCCATCTACACTTGTGCCACCCCGACCAACATGCCCTATCTACATTAGCCCCACCCCGACCAACATGCCCCATCTACACTAGTCCCACCCCGACCAATATGCCCCATCTACATTAGTCCCACCACGACCAACATGCCCCATCTGCACTAGTCCCACCCCCACCAACCTGCCCCATCTACACTAGTCTCACCCCGACCAACATGCCTCATCTACACTAGTCCCACCCCGACCAACATGCCCATACATACACTGGACCCACCTGACCAACATGCCCCATCTACACTAGGCCCACACCTATCAACATGCCCCATCTACATTAGTCCCACCCTGACCAACATGCCCTATCTACACTAGTCCCACTACGACCAACATGCCCCATCTACACTAGTCCCACACTGACCAACATTCCCCATCTACACTAGTCCCAGCCCGACCAACATGCCCTATCTGCACTAGTCCCACCCCGATCAACATGCCCATACCTACACTAGTCACACCCCAACAACATGCCCCATCTACATTAGCCCCACCACGACCAACATGCCCCATCTGCACTAGTCCCACCCCCACCAACCTGCCCCATCTACACTAGTCCCACCCCGACCAACATGCCTCATCGACACTAGTCCTACCCCGACCAACATGTCCCATCTACACTAGGCCCACCCCGACCAATATGCCCCATCTACGCTAGTCCCACCCCGACCAACATGCCCCATCTACACTAGTCCAACCCCGACCAACATGCCCCATCTACACTAGGCCCACCTGGACCGACATGCCCCAACTACACCAGGCCCACCCGGACCGACGTGCCCCATCTACACCAGTCCCGCCCCGACCGACGTGCCCCATCTACACTAGTCCCACCCGACCGACGTGCCCCAACTGCACTAGTCCCACCTCGACCAACATCCCCCATCTACACTAGTCCCACTCCGACCAACACGCTCATACCTACAGTAGTCTCACCTCAACCAACATGCCCCATCCACACTAGACCCACCCCGACCAACATGCCCCATCTACACTAGTCCCAGCCCGACCAACATGCCCCATCTGCACTAGTCCCACCCCAGCAACCTGCCCCACCTACACCAGTCCCACCCCGCCCAACATGCCCCTTCTGCACTAGTCCCACTCCGACCAACATGCCCATCTACATCTACATTAGTCCCACCCCGACCAACATGCCCTATCTACAGTAGTTCCACTCCGACCAACATGCCCCATCTAAACTAGTCCCACCCTGACCAACATGCCCATACCTACACTAGACCCACCCCGACCAATATGCCCCATCTACACTAGACCCACCGCAACCAATATGACCCATCTACACTACTACCACCCCGACCAACCTAGCGATACCTACACTAGTCCCACCCTTGACCAACATGCCCATACCGACACTATTCCCACCTCGACCAACATGCCCCATGTACACTAGGCCCACTCCGACCAACATGCCACATCTACACCAGTCCCACCCCAACCAACATGCCCCATCTACACCAGTTCCACCCGGACCGAGATGCCCCAACTACACCAGTCCCACCCGACCGACATGCCCCATCTACACTAGTCCCACCCGGACCGACGTGCCCCATCTACACTAGTCCCACTCGACCGACGTGCCCCTACTACACTAGTCCCACCCCGACCAACATGCCCATACCTACACTAGTCCCACCTCGACCAACATGCCCCATCTACACTAGTTCCACCGCGACCAACATAGCCATGCCTACACTAGTCCCACCCTGACCAACATGCCCCATCTAGACTTGTGCCACTCCGACCAACATGCCCCATCTACACTAGACCCACCCCGACCAACATGCCCCATCTACACTAGTCCCAGCCCGACCAACATGCCCCATCTGCACTAGTCCCACCCCGACCAACATGCCCCACCTGTGCTAGTCCCACCCCCACCAACCTGCCCCACTTACACCAGTCCCACCCCGACCAACATGCCCCCTTCTGCACTAGTCCCAACCCGACCAACATGCCCTATCTGCACTAGGCCCAACCCGACCAACATGCCCATCTACACTAGTCCCACCCCTATCAACATGCCCCATCTACACTAGTCCCACACCGACCAACATCCCCATCTACACTAGTCCCACTCCGACCAACATGCCCCATCTAAACTAGTCCCACCCTGACCAACATGCCCATACCTACACTAGTCCCACCCCGACCAATATTAGATTAGATTCGTTTATTGTCATTCAGACCTTTCGGTCTGAACGAAATTTTGTTTCCCTGCAGTCATACATATAATTTTAAAAATGACAAAAACACACAATCAACACAAATTTAACATCCACCACAGTGAGTTCACCAAACACCTCCTCACTGTGGTGGAAGGCAAAATCTTAAAGTCTCTGTCTCTTCCCTCTTTGTTCTCCCTCTGCGCCGAGGCGACGGCTCAAACTCTGCGGGTGGTCGCTGCCGCCGCCACAGCTCCAGGGCCGAGCCGGGTCTCCGCTGCCACTGCTGCTGCTGCCGCCGCTACAGCTTCGGGGCCGAGTGGGGTCTCCGCTACCGCTGCTGCTGCCGCTGCCGTCGCCACAGCTCCAGGGCAGAGTCGGGTCTCCGCTGCCACTGCTGCTGCTGCCGCCGCTACAGCTTCGGGGCCGAGTCGGGTCTCCGCCGCTGCTGCTGCCGCTGCGGCCGCCACAGCTCCAGGGCCGAGTGGGGGCTCCGCCGCTGCTGCTGCCGCCGCCACAGCTCCAGGGCCGAGTCGGGTCTCCGCTGCCACTACTGCTGCTGCCGGCGCGACAGCTTCGGGGCCGAGTAGGGTCTCCGCCGCCGCTGCTGTCGCCGCCACTGCTCCAGGGCCGAGCCGGGTCTCCGCTGCCACTGCTGCCGCCGCTACAGCTTCGAGGCCGAGTCGGGTCTCCGCCGCTGCTGCTGCTGCTGTCGCCGCCACAGCTCCAGGGCCGAGCCGGGTCTCCGCTGCCACTGCTGCTGCTGTCGCCTCCACAGCTCCAGGGCCGAGTCGGGTCTCCGCCGCTGCTGCTGCTGCTGTCGCCGCCACTGCTCCAGGGCCGAGCCGGGTCTCCGCTGCCACTGCTGCCGCCGCTACAGCTTCGGGGCCGAGTCGGGTCTCCGCCGCTGCTGCTGCTGCTGTCGCCTCCACAGCTCCAGGGTCGAGTCGGGTCTCCGCCGCCTCCGCCACAGCTCCAGGACCGAGTCGGATCTCCACCGCTGCTGCTGCTGCTGTCGCCTCCACAGCTCCAGGGCCGAATCGGGTCTCCGCCGCCTCCGCCACAGCTCCAGGACCGAGTCGGGTCTCCGCCGCTGCTGCTGCCGCTGCCGCCGCCACAGCTCCAGGGCCGAGTCGGGTCTCCGCTGCCACTGCTGCTGCTGCCGCCGCTACAGCTTCGGGGCCGAGTCGGGTCTCCGCCGCCTCCGCCACAGCTCCAGGACCGAGTCGGGTCTCCGCCGCTGCTGCCACTGCTACAGCTCCGATACCGCCAGCTCCGCCATTAGGCCTCGGCGCAGACGGAGATGGGGATGGGGAATACGACCGAAGAAAACGTCGCATCCCCGGAAGGAAGAGACCAAAGCATGTTTCTCCCACCCCACCCACACACATATACAACTTAATAAAACAAAAATTAACTAAAACATGACAAGGAACAAAACGAAAGAAAAAAAAAACAGACGGACTACAGGTGAGCCGCAGCTGTTAAGCCAGCGCCGCCCCATCTACACTAGACCCACCGCAACCAATATTCCCCAACTACACTACTACCACCCCGACCAACATAGCATACCGACACTATTCCCACCCCGACCAACATGCTCCATCTACACTAGGCCCACCCCGACCAACATGCCACATCTACACTAGGCCCACCCCGACCAACATGCTCCATCTACACCAGTCCCACCCGGACCGAAATGCCCCAACTACACCTGTCCCACCCACCCCGACCGACATGCCCTATCTACACTAGTCCCACCCGGACCGACGTGCCCCATCTACACCAGTCCCAAACCGACCAACGTGCCCCATCTACACTAGTCCCACCCGACCGACGTGCCCCTACTACTCTAGTCCCACCCCGACCAAAATGCCCCATCTGCACAACACCCACCGCAACCAACATGCCGCATGTACACTAGTACCACCCTGACCAACATAGCCATACCTACACTAGGCCCACCCTGACCAAAATGCCTCATCTAGACTTGTGCCACCCCGACCAACATGCCCCATCTACACTAGACCAACCCCGACCAACATGCCCCATCTACATTAGTCCCACCCCGACCAACATGCCCCATCTACACTAGTCCCACCCCGAGCAACATCCCCATCTACACTGGTCCCACGCCAAACAACATGCGCCATCTACACTAGTCCCACTCGGACCAACATGCCCATCTACACTTGTCCCTCCCCGACAAACATGTCCCATCTACACTAGTCCCACCCCGATCAACATGCCGCATCTTCACGTCGCACCCTGACCAACATGCCCCATCTACACTAGTGCCACCCCGACCAACATGCCCCATCTACACGTCCCACCCCGACCAATATGTCCCATCTACACTAGACCCACCGCAACCAACATGCCGCATCTACACTAGTACCACCCGGACCAACATAGCCATACCTACACTAGTCACACCCTGACCAACATGCCGCATCTAGACTTGTGCCACCCCGACCAACATGCCCCATCTACACTAGTCCCACCCCGACCAACATGCCCCATCTACACTTGTCCCTCCCCGACAAACATGCCCCATCTACACTAGTCCCACCCCAACCAACATGCCGCATCTTCAAGTCCCACACTGACCAACATGCCCATACATACACTGGACCAACCTGACCAACATGCCCCATCTACACTAGTCCCACACCTATCAACATGCCCCATCTACATTAGTCCCACCCCGACCAACATTCCCCATCTACACTAGTCCCAGCCCGACCAACATGCCCTATCTGCACTAGTCCCACCCCGATCAACATGCCCATACCTACACTAGTCTCACCACAACCAACATGCCCCATCTACACTTGTGCCACCCCGACCAACATGCCCTATCTACATTAGCCCCACCCCGACCAACATGCCCCATCTACACTAGTCCCACCCCGACCAATATGCCCCATCTACATTAGTCCCACCACGACCAACATGCCCCATCTGCACTAGTCCCACCCCCACCAACCTGCCCCATCTACACTAGTCTCACCCCGACCAACATGCCTCATCTACACTAGTCCCACCCCGACCAACATGCCCATACATACACTGGACCCACCTGACCAACATGCCCCATCTACACTAGGCCCACACCTATCAACATGCCCCATCTACATTAGTCCCACCCTGACCAACATGCCCTATCTACACTAGTCCCACTACGACCAACATGCCCCATCTACACTAGTCCCACACTGACCAACATGCCCATACCTACCCCCCCCCCCGAC
Source organism: Leucoraja ocellata (assembly GCA_036785375.1). Taxonomy (NCBI): domain Eukaryota; kingdom Metazoa; phylum Chordata; class Chondrichthyes; order Rajiformes; family Rajidae; genus Leucoraja; species Leucoraja ocellata. Next base: position 1,336,327 of record JAWMAR010000353.1, on the reverse strand, counting down.
CAATATGCCCCGTCTACACTAGACCCATCGCAACCAACATGCCCCATCTACACTAGTCCCACACCGACCAACATAGCCATACCTACACTAGTCCCACCCTGAGTAACATGCCCCATCTACACAAGTGCCAACCCGACCAACCAGCCCCATCTACACTAGTCCCACCCCGACCAACATGCCCCATCTACACTTGTCCCGCCCCGACCAACATGCCCCATCTGCACTAGTCCCACCCTGACCAACATGCCCCCATCTACACTAGTCCCACCCCGACCAATATGCCCCATCTACACTAGTCACACACCGACCGACATGCCCCATCTACACTAATCCCTCCCGGACCGACGTGCTCCATCTACACCAGTCCCAAACCGACCAACATGCCCCATCTACACTAGTCCCACCCGACCGAAGTGCCACTACTACACTAGTCCCACCCCGACCAAAATGCAACATCTACACTAGTCCCACTCCGACCAACATGCCCCATCTACACTAGACCCACCTTGACCAACATGCCCATACCTACACTAGTCCCACCCCGACCAGCATGCCCCATCTACACTAGTCCCACCCAGCCCAACATGCCGCATCTGCACTAGTCGCACCCCGACCAACATGCCCCATCTGCACTAGTCCCACCCCGACCAACATGCCCCACCTGTACTAGTCCAACCCCCACCAACTGCCCCACCTACACCAGTCCCACCCCGACCAACATGCCCCTTCTGCACTAGTCCCAACCCGACCAACATGCCCCATCTTCACTTATCCCACCCGGTCCGACGTGCCCCATCTACACTAGTCCTAAACCGACCGACGTGCCACTTCTACACTAGCCCACCCCGACCAAAATGCCCCATCTAAACTAGTCCCACTGCGACCAACATGCCCCATCTACACTAGTCCCACCTTGACCAACATGCCCATATCTACACTATTCCCACCCCGACCAATATGCCCCATCTACACTAGTCCCACTCCGACCAACATGCCCCATCTACACTAGTCGCACATTGACCAACATGCCCATACCTACATTAGTCCCACCCCGACCAATATGCCCCACTACACTAGACCCACCGCAACCAAAATGCCGCATCTACACTAGTACCACCCCGACCAACATACCCATACCTACACTAGTCCCACCCTGACCAACTATACTTGTGCCACCCCGCCCAACATGCCCCATCTACACTAGTCCCACCGCGACCCACATGCCGCTTCTACACTAGTCCCACCCCGACCAACATGCCCCATCTACACTAGTCCCACTCCGACCAACATGCCCCATCTATATTGGTCCTACGCCGAACAACATGCCCCATCTGCACTAGTCCCACCCCGACCAACATGCCCCATCTACACTTGTCCCTCCCCGACAAACATGCCCCATCTACACTAGTCCCACCCCGACCAACATGCCGCATCTTCACGTCCCACCCCGACCAACATGCCCCATCTACGTTAGTCCCACTCCACCAATATGCCCCAACTACACTAGACCCACTGCAACCAACATGCCGCATCTACCCTAGTACCACACCGACCAACATAGCCATACCTACACTAGTCCCACACTGACCAACATGCCGCATCTAGACTTGTGCCACCCCGACCAACATGCTCCATCTACATTAGTCCCAGCCCGACCAACATGCCCCATCTACACTTGTCCGTACCCGACAAACATGCCCCATCTACACTAGTCCCACCCCGACCAACATGCCGCATCTTCACGTCCCACCCTGACCAACATGCCCCATCTACACTAGTCCCACCCCGACCAACATGCCCCATCTACACTAGTCCCACCCCGACCAACATGCCCCATCTACACTAGTCCCACCCCGACCAACATGCCCCATGTACACTAGGCCCACCCCGACCAACATGCCACATCTAAACTTGTCCCTCCCCGACAAACATGCCCCATCTACACTAGTCCCACCCCAACCAACATGCCGCATCTTCACGTCCCACCCTGACCAACATGCCCCATCTTCACTAGTCCCACCCCGACCAACATGCCCCATCTACACTAGTCCCACCCCGACCAACATGCCCCATCTACACTAGTCCCACCCCGACCAACATTCCCCATCTACACTAGTCCCAGCCCGACCAACATGCCCTATCTGCACTAGTCCCACCCCGATCAACATGCCCATACCTACACTAGTCACACCCCAACAACATGCCCCATCTACATTTGTGCCACCCCGACCAACATGCCCTATCTACATTAGTCGCACCCCGACCAACATGCCCCATCTACACTAGTCCCACCCCGACCAATATGCCCCATCTACATTAGCCCCACCACGACCAACATGCCCCATCTGCACTAGTCCCACCCCCACCAACCTGCCCCATCTACACTAGTCCCACCCCGACCAACATGCCTCATCGACACTAGTCCTACCCCGACCAACATGTCCCATCTACACTAGGCCCACCCCGACCAATATGCCCCATCTACGCTAGTCCCACCCCGACCAACATGCCCCATCTACACTAGTCCAACCCCGACCAACATGCCCCATCTACACTAGGCCCACCTGGACCGACATGCCCCAACTACACCAGGCCCACCCGGACCGACGTGCCCCATCTACACCAGTCCCGCCCCGACCGACGTGCCCCATCTACACTAGTCCCACCCGACCGACGTGCCCCAACTGCACTAGTCCCACCTCGACCAACATCCCCCATCTACACTAGTCCCACTCCGACCAACACGCTCATACCTACAGTAGTCTCACCTCAACCAACATGCCCCATCCACACTAGACCCACCCCGACCAACATGCCCCATCTACACTAGTCCCAGCCCGACCAACATGCCCCATCTGCACTAGTCCCACCCCAGCAACCTGCCCCACCTACACCAGTCCCACCCCGCCCAACATGCCCCTTCTGCACTAGTCCCACTCCGACCAACATGCCCATCTACATCTACATTAGTCCCACCCCGACCAACATGCCCTATCTACAGTAGTTCCACTCCGACCAACATGCCCCATCTAAACTAGTCCCACCCTGACCAACATGCCCATACCTACACTAGACCCACCCCGACCAATATGCCCCATCTACACTAGACCCACCGCAACCAATATGACCCATCTACACTACTACCACCCCGACCAACCTAGCGATACCTACACTAGTCCCACCCTTGACCAACATGCCCATACCGACACTATTCCCACCTCGACCAACATGCCCCATGTACACTAGGCCCACTCCGACCAACATGCCACATCTACACCAGTCCCACCCCAACCAACATGCCCCATCTACACCAGTTCCACCCGGACCGAGATGCCCCAACTACACCAGTCCCACCCGACCGACATGCCCCATCTACACTAGTCCCACCCGGACCGACGTGCCCCATCTACACTAGTCCCACTCGACCGACGTGCCCCTACTACACTAGTCCCACCCCGACCAACATGCCCATACCTACACTAGTCCCACCTCGACCAACATGCCCCATCTACACTAGTTCCACCGCGACCAACATAGCCATGCCTACACTAGTCCCACCCTGACAACATGCCCCATCTAGACTTGTGCCACTCCGACCAACATGCCCCATCTACACTAGACCCACCCCGACCAACATGCCCCATCTACACTAGTCCCAGCCCGACCAACATGCCCCATCTGCACTAGTCCCACCCCGACCAACATGCCCCACCTGTGCTAGTCCCACCCCCACCAACCTGCCCCACTTACACCAGTCCCACCCCGACCAACATGCCCCCTTCTGCACTAGTCCCAACCCGACCAACATGCCCTATCTGCACTAGGCCCAACCCGACCAACATGCCCATCTACACTAGTCCCACCCCTATCAACATGCCCCATCTACACTAGTCCCACACCGACCAACATCCCCATCTACACTAGTCCCACTCCGACCAACATGCCCCATCTAAACTAGTCCCACCCTGACCAACATGCCCATACCTACACTAGTCCCACCCCGACCAATATTAGATTAGATTCGTTTATTGTCATTCAGACCTTTCGGTCTGAACGAAATTTTGTTTCCCTGCAGTCATACATATAATTTTAAAAATGACAAAAACACACAATCAACACAAATTTAACATCCACCACAGTGAGTTCACCAAACACCTCCTCACTGTGGTGGAAGGCAAAATCTTAAAGTCTCTGTCTCTTCCCTCTTTGTTCTCCCTCTGCGCCGAGGCGACGGCTCAAACTCTGCGGGTGGTCGCTGCCGCCGCCACAGCTCCAGGGCCGAGCCGGGTCTCCGCTGCCACTGCTGCTGCTGCCGCCGCTACAGCTTCGGGGCCGAGTGGGGTCTCCGCTACCGCTGCTGCTGCCGCTGCCGTCGCCACAGCTCCAGGGCAGAGTCGGGTCTCCGCTGCCACTGCTGCTGCTGCCGCCGCTACAGCTTCGGGGCCGAGTCGGGTCTCCGCCGCTGCTTCTGCCGCTGCTGCTGCCGCTGCGGCCGCCACAGCTCCAGGGCCGAGTGGGGGCTCCGCCGCTGCTGCTGCCGCCGCCACAGCTCCAGGGCCGAGTCGGGTCTCCGCTGCCACTACTGCTGCTGCCGGCGCGACAGCTTCGGGGCCGAGTAGGGTCTCCGCCGCCGCTGCTGTCGCCGCCACTGCTCCAGGGCCGAGCCGGGTCTCCGCTGCCACTGCTGCCGCCGCTACAGCTTCGAGGCCGAGTCGGGTCTCCGCCGCTGCTGCTGCTGCTGTCGCCGCCACAGCTCCAGGGCCGAGCCGGGTCTCCGCTGCCACTGCTGCTGCTGTCGCCTCCACAGCTCCAGGGCCGAGTCGGGTCTCCGCCGCTGCTGCTGCTGCTGTCGCCGCCACTGCTCCAGGGCCGAGCCGGGTCTCCGCTGCCACTGCTGCCGCCGCTACAGCTTCGGGGCCGAGTCGGGTCTCCGCCGCTGCTGCTGCTGCTGTCGCCTCCACAGCTCCAGGGTCGAGTCGGGTCTCCGCCGCCTCCGCCACAGCTCCAGGACCGAGTCGGATCTCCACCGCTGCTGCTGCTGCTGTCGCCTCCACAGCTCCAGGGCCGAGTCGGGTCTCCGCCGCCTCCGCCACAGCTCCAGGACCGAGTCGGGTCTCCGCCGCTGCTGCTGCCGCTGCCGCCGCCACAGCTCCAGGGCCGAGTCGGGTCTCCGCTGCCACTGCTGCTGCTGCCGCCGCTACAGCTTCGGGGCCGAGTCGGGTCTCCGCCGCCTCCGCCACAGCTCCAGGACCGAGTCGGGTCTCCGCCGCTGCTGCCACTGCTACAGCTCCGATACCGCCAGCTCCGCCATTAGGCCTCGGCGCAGACGGAGATGGGGATGGGGAATACGACCGAAGAAAACGTCGCATCCCGGAAGGAAGAGACCAAAGCATGTTTCTCCCACCCCACCCACACACATATACAACTTAATAAAACAAAAATTAACTAAAACATGACAAGGAACAAAACGAAAGAAAAAAAAAACAGACGGACTACAGGTGAGCCGCAGCTGTTAAGCCAGCGCCGCCCCATCTACACTAGACCCACCGCAACCAATATTCCCCAACTACACTACTACCACCCCGACCAACATAGCATACCGACACTATTCCCACCCCGACCAACATGCTCCATCTACACTAGGCCCACCCCGACCAACATGCCACATCTACACTAGGCCCACCCCGACCAACATGCTCCATCTACACCAGTCCCACCCGGACCGAAATGCCCCAACTACACCTGTCCCACCCACCCCGACCGACATGCCCTATCTACACTAGTCCCACCCGGACCGACGTGCCCCATCTACACCAGTCCCAAACCGACCAACGTGCCCCATCTACACTAGTCCCACCCGACCGACGTGCCCCTACTACTCTAGTCCCACCCCGACCAAAATGCCCCATCTGCACAACACCCACCGCAACCAACATGCCGCATGTACACTAGTACCACCCTGACCAACATAGCCATACCTACACTAGGCCCACCCTGACCAAAATGCCTCATCTAGACTTGTGCCACCCCGACCAACATGCCCCATCTACACTAGACCAACCCCGACCAACATGCCCCATCTACATTAGTCCCACCCCGACCAACACGCCCCATCTACACTAGTCCCACCCCGAGCAACATCCCCATCTACACTGGTCCCACGCCAAACAACATGCGCCATCTACACTAGTCCCACTCGGACCAACATGCCCATCTACACTTGTCCCTCCCCGACAAACATGTCCCATCTACACTAGTCCCACCCCGATCAACATGCCGCATCTTCACGTCGCACCCTGACCAACATGCCCCATCTACACTAGTGCCACCCCGACCAACATGCCCCATCTACACGTCCCACCCCGACCAATATGTCCCATCTACACTAGACCCACCGCAACCAACATGCCGCATCTACACTAGTACCACCCGGACCAACATAGCCATACCTACACTAGTCACACCCTGACCAACATGCCGCATCTAGACTTGTGCCACCCCGACCAACATGCCCCATCTACACTAGTCCCACCCCGACCAACATGCCCCATCTACACTTGTCCCTCCCCGACAAACATGCCCCATCTACACTAGTCCCACCCCAACCAACATGCCGCATCTTCAAGTCCCACACTGACCAACATGCCCATACATACACTGGACCAACCTGACCAACATGCCCCATCTACACTAGTCCCACACCTATCAACATGCCCCATCTACATTAGTCCCACCCCGACCAACATTCCCCATCTACACTAGTCCCAGCCCGACCAACATGCCCTATCTGCACTAGTCCCACCCCGATCAACATGCCCATACCTACACTAGTCTCACCACAACCAACATGCCCCATCTACACTTGTGCCACCCCGACCAACATGCCCTATCTACATTAGCCCCACCCCGACCAACATGCCCCATCTACACTAGTCCCACCCCGACCAATATGCCCCATCTACATTAGTCCCACCACGACCAACATGCCCCCATCTGCACTAGTCCCACCCCCACCAACCTGCCCCATCTACACTAGTCTCACCCCGACCAACATGCCTCATCTACACTAGTCCCACCCGACCAACATGCCCATACATACACTGGACCCACCTGACCAACATGCCCCATCTACACTAGGCCCACACCTATCAACATGCCCCATCTACATTAGTCCCACCCTGACCAACATGCCCTATCTACACTAGTCCCACTACGACCAACATGCCCCATCTACACTAGTCCCACACTGACCAACATGCCCATACCTACCCCCCCCCCCCGACCAATATGCCCCGTCTACACTAGACCCATCGCAACCAACATGCCCCATCTACACTAGTCCCACACCGACCAACATAGCCATACCTACACTAGTCCCACCCTGAGTAACATGCCCCATCTACACAAGTGCCAACCCGACCAACCAGCCCCATCTACACTAGTCCCACCCCGACCAACATGCCCCATCTACACTTGTCCCACCCCGACCAACATGCCCCATCTGCACTAGTCCCACCCTGACCAACATGCCCCCATCTACACTAGTCCCACCCCGACCAATATGCCCCATCTACACTAGTCACACACCGACCGACATGCCCCATCTACACTAATCCCTCCCGGACCGACGTGCTCCATCTACACCAGTCCCAAACCGACCAACATGCCCCATCTACACTAGTCCCACCCGACCGAAGTGCCACTACTACACTAGTCCCACCCCGACCAAAATGCAACATCTACACTAGTCCCACTCCGACCAACATGCCCCATCTACACTAGACCCACCTTGACCAACATGCCCATACCTACACTAGTCCCACCCCGACCAGCATGCCCCATCTACACTAGTCCCACCCAGCCCAACATGCCGCATCTGCACTAGTCGCACCCCGACCAACATGCCCCATCTGCACTAGTCCCACCCCGACCAACATGCCCCACCTGTACTAGTCCAACCCCCACCAACTGCCCCACCTACACCAGTCCCACCCCGACCAACATGCCCCTTCTGCACTAGTCCCAACCCGACCAACATGCCCCATCTTCACTTATCCCACCCGGTCCGACGTGCCCCATCTACACTAGTCCTAAACCGACCGACGTGCCACTTCTACACTAGCCCACCCCGACCAAAATGCCCCATCTAAACTAGTCCCACTGCGACCAACATGCCCCATCTACACTAGTCCCACCTTGACCAACATGCCCATATCTACACTATTCCCACCCCGACCAATATGCCCCATCTACACTAGTCCCACTCCGACCAACATGCCCCATCTACACTAGTCGCACATTGACCAACATGCCCATACCTACATTAGTCCCACCCCGACCAATATGCCCCACTACACTAGACCCACCGCAACCAAAATGCCGCATCTACACTAGTACCACCCCGACCAACATACCCATACCTACACTAGTCCCACCCTGACCAACTATACTTGTGCCACCCCGCCCAACATGCCCCACCTACACTAGTCCCACCGCGACCCACATGCCGCTTCTACACTAGTCCCACCCCGACCAACATGCCCCATCTACACTAGTCCCACTCCGACCAACATGCCCCATCTATATTGGTCCTACGCCGAACAACATGCCCCATCTGCACTAGTCCCACCCCGACCAACATGCCCCATCTACACTTGTCCCTCCCCGACAAACATGCCCCATCTACACTAGTCCCACCCCGACCAACATGCCGCATCTTCACGTCCCACCCCGACCAACATGCCCCATCTACGTTAGTCCCACTCCACCAATATGCCCCAACTACACTAGACCCACTGCAACCAACATGCCGCATCTACCCTAGTACCACACCGACCAACATAGCCATACCTACACTAGTCCCACACTGACCAACATGCCGCATCTAGACTTGTGCCACCCCGACCAACATGCTCCATCTACATTAGTCCCACCCCGACCAACATGCCCCATCTACACTTGTCCGTCCCCGACAAACATGCCCCATCTACACTAGTCCCACCCCGACCAACATGCCGCATCTTCACGTCCCACCCTGACCAACATGCCCCATCTACACTAGTCCCACCCCGACCAACATGCCCCATCTACACTAGTCCCACCCCGACCAACATGCCCCATCTACACTAGTCCCACCCCGACCAACATGCCCCATGTACACTAGGCCCACCCCGACCAACATGCCACATCTAAACTTGTCCCTCCCCGACAAACATGCCCCATCTACACTAGTCCCACCCCAACCAACATGCCGCATCTTCACGTCCCACCCTGACCAACATGCCCCATCTTCACTAGTCCCACCCCGACCAACATGCCCCATCTACACTAGTCCCACCCCGACCAACATGCCCATCTACACTAGTCTCACACCGACCAACATTCCCCATCTACACTAGTCCCAGCCCGACCAACATGCCCTATCTGCACTAGTCCCACCCCGTTCAACATGCCCATACCTACACTAGTCTCACCCCAACCAACATGCCCCATCTGCACTTGTGCCACCCCGACCAACATGCCCTATCTACATTAGCCCCACCCCGACTAACATGCCCCATCTACACTAGTCCCACCCCGACCAATATGCCCCATCTACATTAGTCCCACCACGACCAACATGCCCCATCCGCACTAGTCTCACATCCACCAACCTGTCCAATCTACACTAGTCCCACACCGACCAACATGCCTCATCTACACTAGTCCCACCCCGACCAACATGCCCCATCTACATTGGTCCCACGCCGAACAACATGCCTCATCTACACTAGTCCCACCCCGACCAATATGCCCCATCTACACTTGTCCTTCCCCGACAAACATGCCCCACCTACACTAGTCACACCCCGACCAACATGCCGCATCTTCACGTCCTACCCCGACCAACATGCCCCATCTACACTAGTCCCACCCCGACCAACATGCCCCATCTACGCTAGTCCCACCCCACCAATATGCCCCAGCTACACTAGACCCACTGCAACCAACATGCCGCATCTACACTAGTACCACCCCGACCAACATAGCCACACCTACACTTGTCCCACCCTGACCAACATGCCGCATCTAGACTTGTGCCATCCCGCCCAACATGCCCCATCTACATTAGTCCCACCCCGACCAACATGCCCCATCTACATTTGTCCTTCCCCGACAAACATGCCTCATCTACACTAGTCCCACCCCGACCAACATGCCGCATCTTCAGGTCCCACCCTGACCAACATGCCCCATCTACACTAGTCCCACACCGACCAACATACACCATCCACACTAGTCCCTCCGCGACCAACATGCCCCATCTACACTAGTCCCACCCCGACCAACATGCCCCATCTACACTAGTCCCACCCCGACCAACATGCCCCATCTACACTTGTCCCTCCCCGACAAACATGCCCCATCTACACTAGTCCCACCCCAACCAACATGCAGCATCTTCACGTCCCACCCCGACCAACATGCCCGATCTAGACTAGTCCCCCCCGACCAACCTGCCCGATCTTCACTAGTCCCACCCCGACCAACATGCCCCATCTACACTAGTCCCACCACGACCAACATGCCCATACCTACACTAGTCTCACCCCATCCAACATGCCCCATCTTCACTTGTGCCACCCCGACCAACATGCCCTATCTACATTAGTCCCACCCCGACCAACATGCCCCATCTACACTAGTCCCACCCCGACCAACATGCTCATACCTACACTAGTCCCACCCCGACAACCATGCCCCATCTACACTAGTCCCACCCCGACCAACATTCCCCATCTACACTAGTCCCAGCCAGACCAACATGCCATATCTGCACTAGTCCCACCCCGATCAACATGCCCATACCTACACTAGTCTCACCCCAACCAACATGTCCCATCTACACTTGTGCCACCCCGACCAACATGCCCTATCTACATTAAACCCACCCCGACCAACATGCCCCATCTACACTAGTCCCACCCCGACCAATATGCCCCATCTACATTAGTCCCACCACGACCACCATGCGCATCTACACTAGTCCCACCCCGACCAACATGCCCATACATACACTGGACCCACCTGACCAACATGCCCCATCTACACTAGGCCCACACCTATCAACATGCCCCATCTACACTGGTCCCACCCCGTCCAACATGCCCCATCCTCACCAGTCCCACCCCGACCAACATGCCCCATCTACATCTACATTAGTCCCACCCTGACCAACATGCCCTATCTACACTAGTCCCACTAGGACCAACATGCCCCATCTACACTAGTCCCACACTGACCAACATGCCCATACCTACACTAGTCCCACCCCGACCAATATGACCCATCTACACTAGACACACCGCAACCAACATGCCCCATCTACACTTGTCCCACACCGACCAACATAGCCATATCTACACTAGTCCCACCATGACTAACATGCCCCCATCTACACTAGTGCCAACCCGACCAACCAGCCCCATCTACACTAGTCCCACCCCGACCAATATGCCCCATCTACATTAGTCCCACCACGACCAACATGCCCCATCTGCACTAGTCCCACCCCGACCAACATGCCTCATCTACACTAGTCCCACCCCGACCAACATGCCCATACATACCCTGGACCCACCTGACCAACATGCCCCATCTACATTAGTCCCACCCCGACCAACATGCCCCATCTACATTTGTCCTTCCCCGACAAACATGCCTCATCTACACTAGTCCCACCCCGACCAACATGCCGCATCTTCAGGTCCCACCCTGACCAACATGCCCCATCTACACTAGTCCCACACCGACCAACATACACCATCCACACTAGTCCCTCCGCGACCAACATGCCCCATCTACACTAGTCCCACCCCGACCAACATGCCCCATCTACACTAGGCCCACCCCGACCAACATGCCCCATCTACACTTGTCCCTCCCCGACAAACATGCCCCATCTACACTAGTCCCACCCCAACCAACATGCAGCATCTTCACGTCCCACCCCGACCAACATGCCCGATCTACACTAGTCCCACCCCGACCAACCTGCCCGATCTACACTAGTCCCACCCCGACCAACATGCCCCATCTACACTAGTCCCACCCCGACCAACATTCCCCATCTACACTAATCCCAGCCCGACCAACATGCCCTATCTGCACTAGTCCCACCCCGAGCAACATGCCCATACCTACACTAGTCTCACCCCAACCAACATGCCCCATCTTCACTTGTGCCACCCCGACCAACATGCCCTATCTACATTAGTCCCACCCCGACCAACATGCCCCATCTACACTAGTCCCACCCCGACCAACATGCCCATACCTACACTAGTCCCACCCCGACAACCATGCCCCATCTACACTAGTCCCACCCCGACCAACATTCCCCATCTACACTAGTCCCAGCCAGACCAACATGCCATATCTGCACTAGTCCCACCCCGATCAACATGCCCATACCTACACTAGTCTCACCCCAACCAACATGTCCCATCTACACTTGTGCCACCCCGACCAACATGCCCTATCTACATTAAACCCACCCCGACCAACATGCCCCATCTACACTAGTCCCACTCCGACCAATATGCCCCATCTACATTAGTCCCACCACGACCACCATGCGCATCTACACTAGTCCCACCCCGACCAACATGCCCATACATACACTGGACCCACCTGACCAACATGCCCCATCTACACTAGGCCCACACCTATCAACATGCCCCATCTACACTGGTCCCACCCCGTCCAACATGCCCCATCCTCACCAGTCCCCACCCGACCAACATGCCCCATCTACATCTACATTAGTCCCACCCTGACCAACATGCCCTATCTACACTAGTCCCACTACGACCAACATGCCCCATCTACACTAGTCCCTCACTGACCAACATGCCCATACCTACACTAGTCCCACCCCGACCAATATGCCCCATCTACACTAGACACACCGCAACCAACATGCCCCATCTACACTAGTCCCACACCGACCAACATAGCCATATCTACACTAGTCCCACCATGACTAACATGCCCCCATCTACACTAGTGCCAACCCGACCAACCAGCCCCATCTACACTAGTCCCACCCCGACCAATATGCCCCATCTACATTAGTCCCACCACGACCAACATGCCCCATCTGCACTAGTCCCACCCCGACCAACATGCCTCATCTACACTAGTCCCACCCCGACCAACATGCCCATACATACCCTGGACCCACCTGACCAACATGCCCCATCTACACTAGGCCCACACCTATCAACATGCCCCATCTACATTAGTCCCACCCTGACCAACATGCCCTATCTACACTAGTCACACTACGACCAACATGCCCCATCTACACTAGTCCCACACTGACCAACATGCCCATACCTACCCCCCCCCCCCCCGACCAATATGCCCCATCTACACTAGACCCACCGCAACCAACATGCCCCATCTACACTGGTCGGAGTGGCGGCGCGGCTCTGGCTGCAGCGGCTTACCGGCGGTCCCATTGTCTTTGTGTTTTTATGTTGTTTATTTTGTTTGGTTAGTTTAGTTTTTTGGTTTTAGCTTGTATTTTTGGGGGGGGGGGGGGGGGTTGAAACGGGGTTTGCAGTCTCTCCCTGCGGGGGAATACGACCTTTTTGTCGTATTCCCCTTCTCTGCCTCCGTCTGCGCTGAGGCCTAATGGAGCTGACGACCTCGAGGCTCCGGAGGCAGAGCACCGTCAGGACTCGCTCTGAGCTCGCTCCCGTGAGGGTGATCCGGCTCAGGGCTGGAAGAGGCTGGGACGCTCCCGTGAGGACGGCCAGCCCGAGGGTGGAACGAGGCACCCGTCGGAGCGGCCGAGCTCGGTAAGGTGCGGCGCTGGCAGCCCGAGGGAGGTTCGGCGCCCAAGTCGGGGCGGCCCTGTCCGGGGGGGAGAAGCGACGCCCAAGTCGGGGCGGCCCGGTCCGGGGGAGGTTCGGCGCCCATGTCGGGGCGGCCCGGTCCGGGGGGAGAAGCGACGCCCAAGTCGGGGCGGCCCGGTCCGGGGGGAGGTTCGGCGCCCATGTCGGGGTGGCCCAGCCCGAGGCTGAAGACGGCACAGTACTCACGTGAGGGTGGCTGGGACGGCGTTCTGGCGGCGGTGGCCTGAGTCCGGGGTTCGGCCGCGGGCCAGCAGCTGCTTCTACAGGACTTGTGGGCGGCAGCTTCAACCTCCCCGGGCCGCGGTGTTTGAGCCGCGGGACTGCTCTTAACATCGCCCGGGGGGGGAGGGGGGGGGGGGGGGGAGACTTTTGCCTCCATCACAGTGAGGAGATGCTGGGTGGACTCACTGTGGTGGATGTTAATGTGTGTTTATTGTTGTTTTATTGTATTGTATTATATGTTGACTGCTGCAATTTCGTTCAGACTAAGTCTGAATGACAATAAAAGGCTATCTATATATCTATCTAGTCCCACACCGACCAACATAGCCATACCTACACTAGTCCCACCCTGAGTAACATGCCCCATCTGCACTAGTGCCAACCCGACCAACCAGCCCCATCTACACTAGTCCCACCCCGACCAACATGCCCCATCGACACTTGTCCCACCCCGACCAACATGCCCCATCTGCACTAGTCCCACCCTGACCAACATGCCCCCATCTACACTAGTCCCACTCCGACCAATATGCCCCATCTACACTAGTCACACACCGACCGACATGCCCCATCTACACTAGTCCCACCCGGATCGACGTGCTCCATCTACACCAGTCCCAAACCGACCAACGTGCCCCATCTACACTAGACCCACCCGACCGACGTGCCACTACTACACTAGTCCCACCCCGACCAAAATGCAACATCTACACTAGTCCCACTACGACCAACATGCCCCATCTACACTAGACCCACCTTGACCAACATGCCCATACCTACACTAGTCCCACCCCAACCAACATGCCCCATCTACACTAGTCCCACCCGGATCGACATGCCCCAATTACACTAGTCCCACCCCGACCAACATGCCCCATCTACACTAGTCCCACCCCAACCACCATGCCCCATCGACACTAGTCCCACCCAGCCCAACATGCCGCATCTGCACTAGTCGCACCCCGACCAACATGCCCCATCTGCACTAGTCCCACCCCGACCAACATGCCCCACCTGTACTAGTCCAACCCCCACCAACTGCCCCACCTACACCAGTCCCACCCCGACCAACATGCCCCTTCTGCACTAGTCCCAACCCGACCAACATGCCCCATCTACACTTATCCCACCCGGTCCGACGTGCCCCATCTACACCAGTCCTAAACCGACCGACGTGCCCCTACTACACTAGCCCACCCCGACCAAAATGCCCCATCTAAACTAGTCCCACTGCGACCAACATGCCCCATCTACACTAGTCCCACCTTGACCAACATGCCCATATCTACACCATTTCCACCCCGACCAATATGCCCCATCTACACTAGTCCCACTGCGACAAACATGCCCCATCTACACTAGTCGCACATTGACCAACATGCCCATACCTACATTAGTCCCACCCCGACCAATATGCCCCACTACACTAGACCCACCGCAACCAACATGCCGCATCTACACTAGTACCACCCGACCAACATACACATACCTACACTAGTCCCACCCTGACCAACTAGACTTGTGCCACCCCGCCCAACATGCCCCATCTACACTAGTTCCACCGCGACCCACATGCCGCTACTACACTAGTCCCACCCCGACCAACATGCCCCATCTACACTAGTCCCACTCCGACCAACATGCCCCATCTACATTGGTCCTACGCCGAACAACATGCCCCATCTGCACTGGTCCCACCCCGACCAACATGCCCCATCTACACTTGTCCCTCCCCGACAAACATGCCCCATCTACACTAGTCCCACCCCGACCAACATGCCGCATCTTCACGTCCCACCCCGACCAACATGCCCCATCTACGTTAGTCCCACTGCACCAATATGCCCCATCTACACTAGACCCACTGCAACCAACATGCCGCATCTACCCTAGTACCACCCCGACCAACATAGCAATACCTACACTAGTCCCACCAAGACCAACATGCCGCATCTAGACTTGTGCCACCCCGACCTACATGCTCCATCTACATTAGTCCCACCCCGACCAACATGCCCCATCTACACTTGTCCCTCCCCGACAAACATGCCCCATCTACACTAGTCCCACCCCGACCAACATGCCGCATCTTCACGTCCCACCCTGACCAACATGCCCCATCTACACTAGTCCCACCCCGACCAACATGCCCCATCTACACTAGTCCCACCCCGACCAACATGCCCCATCTACACTAGTCCCACCCCGACCAACATGCCCCATCTACACCAGGCCCACCCCGACCAACATGCCCCATCTACACTTGTCCCTCCCCGACAAACATGCCCCATCTACACTAGTCCCACCCCAACCAACATGCCGCAACTTCACGTCCCACCCTGACCAACATGCCCCATCTACACTAGTCCCACCCCGACCAACATGCCCCATCTACACTAGTCCCACCCCGACCAACATGCCCCATCTACACTAGTCTCACACCGACCAACATTCCCCATCTACACTAGTCCCAGCCCGACCAACATGCCCTATCTGCACTAGTCCCACCCCGATCAACCTGCCCATACCTACACTAGTCTCACCCCAACCAACATGCCCCATCTACACTAGTCCCACCCCGACCAACATGCCCCATCTACACTAGTCTCACACCGACCAACATTCCCCATCTACTCTAGTCCCACACCGACCAACATGCCTCATCTACACTAGTACCACCCCGACCAACATAGCCATACCTACACTTGTCCCACCCTGGCCAACATGCCGCATCTAGACTTGTGCCATCCCGCCCAACATGCCCCATCTACATTAGTCCCACCCCGACCAACATGCCCCATCTACATTTGTCCTTCCCCGACAAACATGCCTCATCTACACTAGTCCCACCCCGACCAACATGCCGCATCTTCAGGTCCCACCCTGACCAACATGCCCCATCTACACTAGTCCCACCCCGACCAACACACACCATCCACACTAGTCCCTCCGCGACCAACATGCCCCATCTACACTAGTCCCACCCCGACCAACATGCCCCGTCTACACTAGTCCCACCCCGACCAACATGCCCCATCTACACTTGTCCCTCCCCGACAAACATGCCCCATCTACACTAGTCCCACCCCAACCAACATGCAGCATCTTCACGTCCCACCCTGACCAACATGCCCCATCTACACTAGTCCCACCCCGACCAACATGCCCGATCTACACTAGTCCCACCCCGACCAACATGCCCCATCTACACTAGTCCCACCCCGACCAACATTCCCCATCTACACTAGTCCCAGCCCGACCAACATGCCCTATCTGCACTAGTCCCACCCCGAGCAACATGCCCATACCTACACTAGTGTCACCCCAACCAACATGCCCCATCTACACTTGTGCCACCCCGACCAACATGCCCTATCTACATTAGTCCCACCCAGACCAACATGCCCCATCTACACTAGTCCCACCCCGACAAACATGCCCATACCTACACTAGTCCCACCCCGACAACCATGCCCCATCTACACTAGTCCCACCCCGACCAACATTCCCCATCTACACTAGTCCCAGCCCGACTAACATGCCATATCTGGACTAGTCACACCCCGACCAATATGCCCCATCTACATTAGTCCCACCACGACCAACATGCCCCATCTGCACTAGTCCCACCCCCACCAACCTGCCCAATCTACTCTAGTCCCACACCGACCAACATGCCTCATCTACACTAGTCCCACCCCGACCAACATGCCCCATCTACATTGGTCCCACGCCGAACAACATGCCTCATCTACACTAGTCCCACCCCGACCAACATGCCCCATCCACACTTGTCCTTCCCCGACAAACATCCCCCATCTACACTAGTCCCACCCCGACCAACATGCCGCATCTTCACGTCCCACCCCGACCAACATGCCCCATCTACACTAGTCCCACCCCGACCAACATGCCCCATCTACGCTAGTCCCACCCCACCAATATGCCCCATCTACACTAGACCCACTGCAACCAACATGCCGCATCTACACTAGTACCACACCGACCAACATAGCCATACCTTCACTTGTCCCACCCTGGCCAACATGCCGCATCTAGACTTGTGCCATCCCGCCCAACATGCCCCATCTACATTTGTCCTTCCCCGACCAACATGCCCCATCTGCACTAGTCCCACCCTGACCAACATGCCCCCATCTACACTAGTCCCACCCCGACCAATATGCCCCATCTACACTAGTCACACACTGACCGACATGCCCCATCTACACTAATCCCTCCCGGACCGACGTGCTCCATCTACACCAGTCCCAAACCGACCAACATGCCCCATCTACACTAGTCCCACCCGACCGAAGTGCCACTACTACACTAGTCCCACCCCGACCAAAATGCAACATCTACACTAGTCCCACTCCGACCAACATGCCCCATCTACACTAGACCCACCTTGACCAACATGCCCATACCTACACTAGTCCCACACCGACCAGCATGCCCCATCTACACTAGTCCCACCCAGCCCAACATGCCGCATCTGCACTAGTCGCACCCCGACCAACATGCCCCATCTGCACTAGTCCCACCCCGACCAACATGCCCCACCTGTACTAGTCCAACCCCCACCAACTGCCCCACCTACACCAGTCCCACCCCGACCAACATGCCCCTTCTGCACTATTCCCAACCCGACCAACATGCCCCATCTTCACTTATCCCACCCGGTCCGACGTGCCCCATCTACACTAGTCCTAAACCGACCGACGTGCCACTTCTACACTAGCCCACCCCGACCAAAATGCCCCATCTAAACTAGTCCCACTGCGACCAACATGCCCCATCTACACTAGTCCCACCTTGACCAACATGCCCATATCTACACTATTCCCACCCCGACCAATATGCCCCATCTACACTAGTCCCACTCCGACCAACATGCCCCATCTACACTAGTCGCACATTGACCAACATGCCCATACCTACATTAGTCCCACCCCGACCAATATGCCCCACTACACTAGACCCACCGCAACCAAAATGCCGCATCTACACTAGTACCACCCCGACCAACATACCCATACCTACACTAGTCCCACCCTGACCAACTATACTTGTGCCACCCCGCCCAACATGCCCCATCTACACTAGTCCCACCGCGACCCACATGCCGCTTCTACACTAGTCCCACCCCGACCAACATGCCCCATCTACACTAGTCCCACTCCGACCAACATGCCCCATCTATATTGGTCCTACGCCGAACAACATGCCCCATCTGCACTAGTCCCACCCCGACCAACATGCCCCATCTACACTTGTCCCTCCCCGACAAACATGCCCCATCTACACTAGTCCCACCCCGACCAACATGCCGCATCTTCACGTCCCACCCCGACCAACATGCCCCATCTACGTTAGTCCCACTCCACCAATATGCCCCAACTACACTAGACCCACTGCAACCAACATGCCGCATCTACCCTAGTACCACACCGACCAACATAGCCATACCTACACTAGTCCCACACTGACCAACATGCCGCATCTAGACTTGTGCCACCCCGACCAACATGCTCCATCTACATTAGTCCCACCCCGACCAACATGCCCCATCTACACTTGTCCGTCCCCGACAAACATGCCCCATCTACACTAGTCCCACCCCGACCAACATGCCGCATCTTCACGTCCCACCCTGACCAACATGCCCCATCTACACTAGTCCCACCCCGACCAACATGCCCCATCTACACTAGTCCCACCCCGACCAACATGCCCCATCTACACTAGTCCCACCCCGACCAACATGCCCCATGTACACTAGGCCCACCCCGACCAACATGCCACATCTAAACTTGTCCCTCCCCGACAAACATGCCCCATCTACACTAGTCCCACCCCAACCAACATGCCGCATCTTCACGTCCCACCCTGACCAACATGCCCCATCTTCACTAGTCCCACCCCGACCAACATGCCCCATCTACACTAGTCCCACCCCGACCAACATGCCCATCTACACTAGTCTCACACCGACCAACATTCCCCATCTACACTAGTCCCAGCCCGACCAACATGCCCTATCTGCACTAGTCCCACCCCGTTCAACATGCCCATACCTACACTAGTCTCACCCCAACCAACATGCCCCATCTGCACTTGTGCCACTCCGACCAACATGCCCTATCTACATTAGCCCCACCCCGACTAACATGCCCCATCTACACTAGTCCCACCCCGACCAATATGCCCCATCTACATTAGTCCCACCACGACCAACATGCCCCATCCGCACTAGTCTCACATCCACCAACCTGTCCAATCTACACTAGTCCCACACCGACCAACATGCCTCATCTACATTAGTCCCACCCCGACCAACATGCCCCATCTACATTGGTCCCACGCCGAACAACATGCCTCATCTACACTAGTCCCACCCCGACCAATATGCCCCATCTACACTTGTCCTTCCCCGACAAACATGCCCCACCTACACTAGTCACACCCCGACCAACATGCCGCATCTTCACGTCCTACCCCGACCAACATGCCCCATCTACACTAGTCCCACCCCGACCAACATGCCCCATCTACGCTAGTCCCACCCCACCAATATGCCCCAGCTACACTAGACCCACTGCAACCAACATGCCGCATCTACACTAGTACCACCCCGACCAACATAGCCACACCTACACTTGTCCCACCCTGACCAACATGCCGCATCTAGACTTGTGCCATCCCGCCCAACATGCCCCATCTACATTAGTCCCACCCCGACCAACATGCCCCATCTACATTTGTCCTTCCCCGACAAACATGCCTCATCTACACTAGTCCCACCCCGACCAACATGCCGCATCTTCAGGTCCCACCCTGACCAACATGCCCCATCTACACTAGTCCCACACCGACCAACATACACCATCCACACTAGTCCCTCCGCGACCAACATGCCCCATCTACACTAGTCCCACCCCGACCAACATGCCCCATCTACACTAGTCCCACCCCGACCAACATGCCCCATCTACACTTGTCCCTCCCGAACAAACATGCCCCATCTACACTAGTCCCACCCCAACCAACATGCAGCATCTTCACGTCCCACCCCGACCAACATGCCCGATCTAGACTAGTCCCCCCCGACCAACCTGCCCGATCTTCACTAGTCCCACCCCGACCAACATGCCCCATCTACACTAGTCCCACCACGACCAACATTCCCCATCTACACTAGTCCCAGCCCGACCAACATGCCCTATCTGCACTAGTCCCACCCCGAGCAACATGCCCATACCTACACTAGTCTCACCCCATCCAACATGCCCCATCTTCACTTGTGCCACCCCGACCAACATGCCCTATCTACATTAGTCCCACCCCGACCAACATGCCCCATCTACACTAGTCCCACCCCGACCAACATGCTCATACCTACACTAGTCCCACCCCGACAACTATGCCCCATCTACACTAGTCCCACCCCGACCAACATTCCCCATCTACACTAGTCCCAGCCAGACCAACATGCCATATCTGCACTAGTCCCACCCCGATCAACATGCCCATACCTACACTAGTCTCACCCCAACCAACATGTCCCATCTACACTTGTGCCACCCCGACCAACATGCCCTATCTACATTAAACCCACCCCGACCAACATGCCCATCTACACTAGTCCCACCCCGACCAATATGCCCCATCTACATTAGTCCCACCACGACCACCATGCGCATCTACACTAGTCCCACCCGACCAACATGCCCATACATACACTGGACCCACCTGACCAACATGCCCCATCTACACTAGGCCCACACCTATCAACATGCCCCATCTACACTGGTCCCACCCCGTCCAACATGCCCCATCCTCACCAGTCCCACCCCGACCAACATGCCCCATCTACATCTACATTAGTCCCACCCTGACCAACATGCCCTATCTACACTAGTCCCACTAGGACCAACATGCCCCATCTACACTAGTCCCACACTGACCAACATGCCCATACCTACACTAGTCCCACCCGACCAATATGACCCATCTACACTAGACACACCGCAACCAACATGCCCCATCTACACTTGTCCCACACCGACCAACATAGCCATATCTACACTAGTCCCACCATGACTAACATGCCCCCCATCTACACTAGTGCCAACCCGACCAACCAAGCCCCATCTACACTAGTCCCACCCCGACCAATATGCCCCATCTACATTAGTCCCACCACGACCAACATGCCCCATCTGCACTAGTCCCACCCCGACCAACATGCCTCATCTACACTAGTCCCACCCCGACCAACATGCCCATACATACCCTGGACCCACCTGACCAACATGCCCCATCTACATTAGTCCCACCCCGACCAACATGCCCCATCTACATTTGTCCTTCCCCGACAAACATGCCTCATCTACACTAGTCCCACCCCGACCAACATGCCGCATCTTCAGGTCCCACCCTGACCAACATGCCCCATCTACACTAGTCCCACACCGACCAACATACACCATCCACACTAGTCCCTCCGCGACCAACATGCCCCATCTACACTAGTCCCACCCCGACCAACATGCCCCATCTACACTAGGCCCACCCCGACCAACATGCCCCATCTACACTTGTCCCTCCCCGACAAACATGCCCCATCTACACTAGTCCCACCCCAACCAACATGCAGCATCTTCACGTCCCACCCCGACCAACATGCCCGATCTACACTAGTCCCACCCCGACCAACCTGCCCGATCTACACTAGTCCCACCCCGACCAACATGCCCCATCTACACTAGTCCCACCCCGACCAACATTCCCCATCTACACTAGTCCCAGCCCGACCAACATGCCCTATCTGCACTAGTCCCACCCCGAGCAACATGCCCATACCTACACTAGTCTCACCCCAACCAACATGCCCCATCTTCACTTGTGCCACCCCGACCAACATGCCCTATCTACATTAGTCCCACCCGACCAACATGCCCCATCTACACTAGTCCCACCCCGACCAACATGCCCATACCTACACTAGTCCCACCCCGACAACCATGCCCCATCTACACTAGTCCCACCCCGACCAACATTCCCCATCTACACTAGTCCCAGCCAGACCAACATGCCATATCTGCACTAGTCCCACCCCGATCAACATGACCATACCTACACTAGTCTCACCCCAACCAACATGTCCCATCTACACTTGTGCCACCCCGACCAACATGCCCTATCTACATTAAACCCACCCCGACCAACATGCCCCATCTACACTAATCCCACCCCGACCAATATGCCCCATCTACATTAGTCCCACCACGACCACCATGCGCATCTACACTAGTCCCACCCCGACCAACATGCCCATACATACACTGGACCCACCTGACCAACATGCCCCATCTACACTAGGCCCACACCTATCAACATGCCCCATCTACACTGGTCCCACCCCGTCCAACATGCCCCATCCTCACCAGTCCCCACCCGACCAACATGCCCCATCTACATCTACATTAGTCCCACCCTGACCAACATGCCCTATCTACACTAGTCCCACTACGACCAACATGCCCCATCTACACTAGTCCCTCACTGACCAACATGCCCATACCTACACTAGTCCCACCCCGACCAATATGCCCCATCTACACTAGACACACCGCAACCAACATGCCCCATCTACACTAGTCCCACACCGACCAACATAGCCATATCTACACTAGTCCCACCATGACTAACATGCCCCCATCTACACTAGTGCCAACCCGACCAACCAGCCCCATCTACACTAGTCCCACCCCGACCAATATGCCCCATCTACATTAGTCCCACCACGACCAACATGCCCCATCTGCACTAGTCCCACCCCGACCAACATGCCTCATCTACACTAGTCCCACCCCGACCAACATGCCCATACATACCCTGGACCCACCTGACCAACATGCCCCATCTACACTAGGCCCACACCTATCAACATGCCCCATCTACATTAGTCCCACCCTGACCAACATGCCCTATCTACACTAGTCACACTACGACCAACATGCCCCATCTACACTAGTCCCACACTGACCAACATGCCCATACCTACCCCCCCCCCCCCCCCCCGACCAATATGCCCCATCTACACTAGACCCACCGCAACCAACATGCCCCATCTACACTGGTCGGAGTGGCGGCGCGGCTCTGGCTGCAGCGGCTTACCGGCGGTCCCATTGTCTTTGTGTTTTTATGTTGTTTATTTTGTTTGGTTAGTTTAGTTTTTTGGTTTTAGCTTGTATTTTGGGGGGGTGGTTGAAACGGGGTTTGCAGTCTCTCCCTGCGGGGAATACGACCTTTTTGTCGTATTCCCCTTCTCTGCCTCCGTCTGCGCTGAGGCCTAATGGAGCTGACGACCTCGAGGCTCCGGAGGCAGAGCACCGTCAGGACTCGCTCTGAGCTCGCTCCCGTGAGGGTGATCCGGCTCAGGGCTGGAAGAGGCTGGGACGCTCCCGTGAGGACGGCCAGCCCGAGGGTGGAACGAGGCACCCGTCGGAGCGGCCGAGCTCGGTAAGGTGCGGCGCTGGCAGCCCGAGGGAGGTTCGGCGCCCAAGTCGGGGCGGCCCTGTCCGGGGGGGAGAAGCGACGCCCAAGTCGGGGCGGCCCGGTCCGGGGGAGGTTCGGCGCCCATGTCGGGGCGGCCCGGTCCGGGGGGAGAAGCGACGCCCAAGTCGGGGCGGCCCGGTCCGGGGGGAGGTTCGGCGCCCATGTCGGGGTGGCCCAGCCCGAGGCTGAAGACGGCACAGTACTCACGTGAGGATGGCTGGGACGGCGTTCTGGCGGCGGTGGCCTGAGTCCGGGGTTCGGCCGCGGGCCAGCAGCTGCTTCTACAGGACTTGTGGGCGGCAGCTTCAACCTCCCCGGGCCGCGGTGTTTGAGCCGCGGGACTGCTCTTAACATCGCCCGGGGGGGGAGGGGGGGGGGGGGGGGGGGGGAGACTTTTGCCTCCATCACAGTGAGGAGATGCTGGGTGGACTCACTGTGGTGGATGTTAATGTGTGTTTATTGTTGTTTTATTGTATTGTATTATATGTTGACTGCTGCAATTTCGTTCAGACTAAGTCTGAATGACAATAAAAGGCTATCTATATATCTATCTAGTCCCACACCGACCAACATAGCCATACCTACACTAGTCCCACCCTGAGTAACATGCCCCATCTGCACTAGTGCCAACCCGACCAACCAGCCCCATCTACACTAGTCCCACCCCGACCAACATGCCCCATCGACACTTGTCCCACCCCGACCAACATGCCCCATCTGCACTAGTCCCACCCTGACCAACATGCCCCCATCTACACTAGTCCCACCCCGACCAATATGCCCCATCTACACTAGTCACACACCGACCGACATGCCCCATCTACACTAGTCCCACCCGGATCGACGTGCTCCATCTACACCAGTCCCAAACCGACCAACGTGCCCCATCTACACTAGACCCACCCGACCGACGTGCCACTACTACACTAGTCCCACCCCGACCAAAATGCAACATCTACACTAGTCCCACTACGACCAACATGCCCCATCTACACTAGACCCACCTTGACCAACATGCCCATACCTACACTAGTCCCACCCCAACCAACATGCCCCATCTACACTAGTCCCACCCCAACCACCATGCCCCATCGACACTAGTCCCACCCAGCCCAACATGCCGCATCTGCACTAGTCGCACCCCGACCAACATGCCCCATCTGCACTAGTCCCACCCCGACCAACATGCCCCACCTGTACTAGTCCAACCCCCACCAACTGCCCCACCTACACCAGTCCCACCCCGACCAACATGCCCTTCTGCACTAGTCCCAACCCGACCAACATGCCCCATCTACACTTATCCCACCCGGTCCGACGTGCCCCATCTACACCAGTCCTAAACCGACCGACGTGCCCCTACTACACTAGCCCACCCCGACCAAAATGCCCCATCTAAACTAGTCCCACTGCGACCAACATGCCCCATCTACACTAGTCCCACCTTGACCAACATGCCCATATCTACACCATTTCCACCCCGACCAATATGCCCCATCTACACTAGTCCCACTGCGACAAACATGCCCCATCTACACTAGTCGCACATTGACCAACATGCCCATACCTACATTAGTCCCACCCCGACCAATATGCCCCACTACACTAGACCCACCGCAACCAACATGCCGCATCTACACTAGTACCACCCGACCAACATACACATACCTACACTAGTCCCACCCTGACCAACTAGACTTGTGCCACCCCGCCCAACATGCCCCATCTACACTAGTTCCACCGCGACCCACATGCCGCTACTACACTAGTCCCACCCCGACCAACATGCCCCATCTACACTAGTCCCACTCCGACCAACATGCCCCATCTACATTGGTCCTACGCCGAACAACATGCCCCATCTGCACTAGTCCCACCCCGACCAACATGCCCCATCTACACTTGTCCCTCCCCGACAAACATGCCCCATCTACACTAGTCCCACCCCGACCAACATGCCGCATCTTCACGTCCCACCCCGACCAACATGCCCCATCTACGTTAGTCCCACTGCACCAATATGCCCCATCTACACTAGACCCACTGCAACCAACATGCCGCATCTACCCTAGTACCACCCCGACCAACATAGCAATACCTACACTAGTCCCACCATGACCAACATGCCGCATCTAGACTTGTGCCACCCCGACCTACATGCTCCATCTACATTAGTCCCACCCCGACCAACATGCCCCATCTACACTTGTCCCTCGCCGACAAACATGCCCCATCTACACTAGTCCCACCCCGGCCAACATGCCGCATCTTCACGTCCCACCCTGACCAACATGCCCCATCTACACTAGTCCCACCCCGACCAACATGCCCCATCTACACTAGTCCCACCCCGACCAACATGCCCCATCTACACTAGTCCCACCCCGACCAACATGCCCCATCTACACCAGGCCCACCCCGACCAACATGCCCCATCTACACTTGTCCCTCCCCGACAAACATGCCCCATCTACACTAGTCCCACCCCAACCAACATGCCGCAACTTCACGTCCCACCCTGACCAACATGCCCCATCTACACTAGTCCCACCCCGACCAACATGCCCCATCTACACTAGTCCCACCCCGACCAACATGACCAACATGCCCCATCTACACTAGTCTCACACCGACCAACATTCCCCATCTACACTAGTCCCAGCCCGACCAACATGCCCTATCTGCACTAGTCCCACCCCGATCAACCTGCCCATACCTACACTAGTCTCACCCCAACCAACATGCCCCATCTACACTAGTCCCACCCCGACCAACATGCCCCATCTACACTAGTCTCACACCGACCAACATTCCCCATCTACTCTAGTCCCACACCGACCAACATGCCTCATCTACACTAGTACCACCCCGACCAACATAGCCATACCTACACTTGCCCCACCCTGGCCAACATGCCGCATCTAGACTTGTGCCATCCCGCCCAACATGCCCCATCTACATTAGTCCCACCCCGACCAACATGCCCCATCTACATTTGTCCTTCCCCGACAAACATGCCTCATCTACACTAGTCCCACCCCGACCAACATGCCGCATCTTCAGGTCCCACCCTGACCAACATGCCCCATCTACACTAGTCCCACCCCGACCAACATACACCATCCACACTAGTCCCTCCGCGACCAACATGCCCCATCTACACTAGTCCCACCCCGACCAACATGCCCCGTCTACACTAGTCCCACCCCGACCAACATGCCCCATCTACACTTGTCCCTCCCCGACAAACATGCCCCATCTACACTAGTCCCACCCCAACCAACATGCAGCATCTTCACGTCCCACCCTGACCAACATGCCCCATCTACACTAGTCCCACCCCGACCAACATGCCCGAGCTACACTAGTCCCACCCCGACCAACATGCCCCATCTACACTAGTCCCACCCCGACCAACATTCCCCATCTACACTAGTCCCAGCCCGACCAACATGCCCTATCTGCACTAGTCCCACCCCGAGCAACATGCCCATACCTACACTAGTGTCACCCCAACCAACATGCCCCATCTACACTTGTGCCACCCCGACCAACATGCCCTATCTACATTAGTCCCACCAGACCAACATGCCCCATCTACACTAGTCCCACCCCGACAAACATGCCCATACCTACACTAGTCCCACCCCGACAACCATGCCCCATCTACACTAGTCCCACCCCGACCAACATTCCCCATCTACACTAGTCCCAGCCCGACTAACATGCCATATCTGGACTAGTCACACCCCGACCAATATGCCCCATCTACATTAGTCCCACCACGACCAACATGCCCCATCTGCACTAGTCCCACCCCCACCAACCTGCCCAATCTACTCTAGTCGCACACCGACCAACATGCCTCATCTACACTAGTCCCACCCCGACCAACATGCCCCATCTACATTGGTCCCACGCCGAACAACATGCCTCATCTACACTAGTCCCACCCCGACCAACATGCCCCATCCACACTTGTCCTTCCCCGACAAACATCCCCCATCTACACTAGTCCCACCCCGACCAACATGCCGCATGTTCACGTCCCACCCCGACCAACATGCCCCATCTACACTAGTCCCACCCCGACCAACATGCCCCATCTACGCTAGTCCCACCCCACCAATATGCCCCATCTACACTAGACCCACTGCAACCAACATGCCGCATCTACACTAGTACCACACCGACCAACATAGCCATACCTACACTTGTCCCACCCTGGCCAACATGCCGCATCAAGACTTGTGCCATCCCGCCCAACATGCCCCATCTACATTAGTCCCACCCCGTCCAACTTGCCCCATCTACATTTGTCCTTCCCCGACAAACATGCCTCATCTACACTAGTCCCACCCCGACCAACATGCCGCATCTTCAGGTCCCACCCTGACCAACATGCCCCATCTACACTAGTCCCACCCCGACCAACATACACCATCCACACTAGTCCCTCCGCGACCAACATGCCCCATCTACACTAGTCCCACCCCGACCAACATGCCCCATCTACACTAGTCCCACCCCGACCAACATGCCCCATCTACACTTGTCCCTCCCGACAAACATGCCCCATCTACACTAGTCCCACCCCAACCAACATGCAGCATCTTCACGTCCCACCCTGACAAACATGCCCCATCTACACTAGTCCCACCCCGACCAACATGCCCGATCTACACTAGTCCCACCCCGACCAACATGCCCCATCTACACTAGTCCCACCCCGACCAACATTCCCCATCTACACTAGTCCCAGCCCGACCAACAAGCCCTACCTGCACTAGTCCCACCCCGAGCAACATGCCCATACCTACACTAGTCTCACCCCAACCAACATGCCCCATCTACACTTGTGCCACCCCGACCAACATGCCCTATCTACATTAGTCCCACCCAGACCAACATGCCCCATCTACATTAGTCCCACCCCGACCAACATGCCCATACCTACACTAGTCCCACCCCGACAACCATGCCCCATCTACACTAGTCCCACCCCGACCAACATTCCCCATCTACACTAGTCCCAGCCCGACCAACATGCCATATCTGCACTAGTCCCACCCCGATCAAAATGCCCATACCTACACTAGTCTCACCCCAACCAACATGCCCCATCTACACTAGTCCCACCCCGACCAATATGCCCCATCTACATTAGTCCCACCACGACCACCATGCGCATCTTCACTAGTCCCACCCCCACCAACCTGCCCCATCTACACTAGCCCCACCCCGACCAACATGCCTCATCTACACTAGTCCCACCCCGACCAACATGCCCATACATACACTGGACCCACCTGACCAACATGCCCCATCTACACTAGGCCCACACCTATCAACATGCCCCATCTACACTGGAGCCACCCCGTCCAACATGCCCCATCCTCACCAGTCCCACCCCGACCAACATGCCCCATCTACATCTAAATTAGTCCCACCCTGACCAACATGCCCTATCTACACTAGACCCACTACGACCAACATGCCCCATCTACACTAGTCCCACACTGACCAACATGCCCATACCTACACTAGTCCCACCCCGACCAATATTCCCCATCTACACTAGACACACCGCAGCCAACATGCCCCATCTACACTAGTCCCACACCGTCCAACATAGCCATATCTGCACTAGTCCCACCAGGACTAACATGCCCCATCTACACCAGTGCCAACCCGACCAACCAGCCCCATCTACACTAGTCCCACCCTGAGCAACATGCCCCCATCTACGCCAGTCCCACCCGGACCGACATGCCCCATCTACACTAATCCCACCCGACCGACGTGCCCCTACTACACTAGTCCCACCCCGGACAAAATGCCCCATCTACACTAGTCCCACACCGACCAACATGCCCCATCTACACTAGTCCCACATTGACCAACATGCCCATACCTACACTAGTCCCACCCCGACCAACATGCCCCATCTACACTAGACCCACCCCGACCTACATGCCCCATCTTCACTAGTCCCACCCTGACCAACATGCCCCATCTACACTAGTCCCACCCCAACCAACATGCCCCATCTACACTAGTCCCAGCCGGATCGACATGCCCCAACTACACTAGTCCCACCCAGACCAACTTGCCCCATCTACAACAGTCCCACCTCGACCAACATGCCCCATCTACACTAGTCACACCCCACCCACCATGCCCCATCGACACTAGTCCCACCCCGACCACCATGCCCCATCTACACTAGTCCCACCCAGCCCAACATGCCGCATCTGCACTAGTCGCACCACCAACAACATGCCCCATCTGCAGTAGTCCCACCCCGACCAACATGCCCCACCTGTACTAGTCCAACCCCCACCAAACTGCCCCACCCACACCAGTCCCACCCCGACCAACATGCCCCTTCTGCACTAGTCCCAACCCGACCAACATGCCACATCTGCACTAGGCCCACCCCTATCAACATGCCCCATCTACACTAATCCCACCCCGACCAACATGCCCCATCTGCACTAGGTCCACCCCTATCAACATGCCCCATCTACACTAGTCCCATCCACACCAACCTGCGCCATCTACACTAGTCCCACCCCGACCAGCATGCCCCATCTACACTAGTCCCACCCCGACCAACATGCCCATACATACACTGGACCCACCTGACCAACATGCCCCATCTACACTAGGCCCACCCCTATCAACATGCCCCATCTACACTAGTCCCACCCCGACCAACATGCTCATACCTACAGTAGTCCCACCCCGACCAACATGCCCCATCTACATCTACATTAGTCCCACCCCGACCAACATGCCCTATCTACACTAGTCCCACTACGACCAACATACCCCATCTAAACTAGTGCCACCGCAACCAATGTGCCCCATCTGCATCTACATTAGTCCCACCCCGACCAACATGCCCCATCTACACTAGTCCCACCCCGACCAACATGCCCCATCAACACTAGTCCCATCCCGACCAACATGCCCCATCTACACTAGTCCCACTCCGACCAACATGCCCCATTTTCACCAGTCCCACCCGACCAACATGCGCATATCTACACTAGTCCCAACCCCGACCAACACGTCCCATCTACACTCGTCCCACATCGACCAACATGCACCCATCTACATCAGGCCCACCCGGACCGATATGCCCCAACTACAAAAGCCCCACACGGACCGACGTGCCCCATCTACGCGCCCCACCCCGACCGACGTGCCCCATGTACACTAGGCCCACCCGACCGACGTGCCCCAAATACACTAGTCCCACTCCGACCAACATGCTCATACCTACAGCAGTCCCACCCCGACCAACACGCCTCATCCACACTAGTCCCACCCCGACCAACATGCCCCAACTACATTAGTCCCACTCCGACCAACATGCTCATACCTACAGCAGACCCACCACGACCAACATGCCTCATCCACACTAGTCCCACTCCGACCAACATGCCCCATCTACACTAGTCCCACCCCGACCAACATGCCCCATCTACGTTAGTCCCACCCCACCAATATGCCCCATCTACACTAGACCCACTGCAACCAACATGCCGCATCTACACTAGTACCACCCCGACCAACATAGCCATACCTACACTTGTCCCACCCTGACCAACATGCCGCATCTAGACATGTGCCATCCCGCCCAACATGCCCCATCTACATTAGTCCCACCCCGACCAACATGCCCCATCTACATTTGTCCTTCCCCGACAAACATGCCTCATCTACACTAGTCCCACCCCGACCAACATGCCGCATCTTCACGTCCCACCCTGACCAACATGCCCCATCTACACTAGTCCCACCCCGACCAACATGCCCGATCTACACTAGTCCCACCGCGACCAACATGCCCCATCTACACTAGTCCCACCCCGACCAACATTCCCCATCTACACTAGTCCCACCCCGACCAACATGCCCATACCTACACTAGTCCCACCCCGACCAACATGCCCCATCTGCACTAGGCCCACCCCTATCAACATGCCCCATCTACACTAGTCCCACCCACACCAACCTGCCCCATCTACACTAGTCCCACCCCGACCAGCATGTCCCATCTACACTAGTCCCACCCCGACCAACATGCCCATACATACACTGGACCCACCTGACCAACATGCCCCATCTACACTAGGCCCACCCCTATCGACATGCCCCATCTACACTAGTCCCACCCCGACCAACATGCCCCATCCTCACCAGTCCCACCCCGACCAACATGCCCCATCTAAACTAGTCCCACCCCGACCAACATGCCCCATTTACACTAGTCCTACCCTGACCAACATGCCCCCATCTACACCAGTCCCACCCGGACCGACATGCCCCATTTACATTAGTCCCACCCGACCGACGTGCCCCAACTACACTAGTCCCACCGCGACCAACATGCCCCATCTACACTAGTCCCACTCCGACCAACATGCCCCATCTACATCTACATTAGTCCCACCCCGACCAACATGCCCTATCTACACTAGTCCCACTACGACCAACATGCCCCATCTAAACTAGTGCCACCGCAACCAATGTGCCCCATCTACATCTACATTAGTCCCACCCCGACCAACATGCCCCATCTACACTAGTCCCACCCCGACCAACATGCCCCATCTACAGTTGTACCACCCCGACCAACATGCACCATCTACACTAGTCCCACCCCGAACAACATGCCCCATCTACACTAGTCCCACCCCGACCAACATGCCCCATCAACACTAGTCCAACCTCGACCAACATGCCCCATCTACACTAGTCCCACCCGACCAACATGCCCCATCAACACTAGTCCCATCCCGACCAACATGCCCCATCTACACTAGTCCCACTCCGACCAACGCCCCATTTTCACCAGTCCCACCCGACCAACATGCCCATACCTACACTAGTCCCACCCCGACCAACATGCCCCATCTGCGCTAGTCCCACCCTGACCAACATGCCCCATCTACACTATAACCACCCAAACCAACATGCGACATCGACAATTGTCCCACCCCGACCAACACGTCCCATCTACACTCGTCCCACCCCGACCAACATGCACCCATCTACATCAGGCCCACCCGGACCGACATGCCCCAACTACAAAAGTCCCACACGGACCGACGTGCCCCATCTACGCGCCCCACCCCGACCAACATGCCTCATCCACACTAGTCCCACCCCGACCAACATGACCCATCTACATTAGTCCCACTCCGACCAACATGCTCATACCTACAGCAATCCCACCACGACCAACATGCCTCATCCACACTAGTCCCACCCCGACCAAAATGCCCCAGCTACACTAGTCCCACTCCGACCAACATGCCCATACCTACACTAGTCCCACCCCGACCAACATCCCCATCTACACTGGTCCCACGCCGAACAACATATAACCATATAACCATATAACAATTACAGCACGGAAACAGGCCATCTCGGCCCTACAAGCCCATGCCGAACAAATTTTTTCCCCTTAGTCCCACCTGCCTGCACTCGTACCATAACCCTCCATTCCCTTCTCATCCATATGCCTATCCAATTTATTTTTAAATGATACCAATGAACCTGCCTCCACCACTTCCACTGGGAGCTCATTCCACACCGCCACCACTCTCTGCGTAAAGAAGTTCCCCCTCATATTACCCCTAAACTTCTGTCCCTTAATTCTGAAAATTAACATGCCCCATCTACACTAGTCCCACCCCGACCAACATCCCCATCTACACTGGTCCCACGCCGAACAACATGCCCTATCTTCACTAGTCCCACTCCGACCAACATGCCCCATCAAAACTAGTCCCACCCTGACCAACATGCCCATACCTACACTAGTTCCACCCGGACCGACGTGCCCCTACTACACTAGTCCCACCCCGACCAACATGCCACATCTTCACGTCCCACCCCGACCAACATGCCCCATCTACACTAGTCCCACCCCGACTAACATGCCCCATCTGCACTAGTCCCACCCCGACCAACATGCCCATACCTACACTATTCTCACCCCAAACAACATGACCCATCTACACTTGTCCCACCCCGACCAACATGCCCCATCCTCACCAGTCGCACACCGACCAACATGCCCCATCTAAACTAGTCCCACCCCGACCAACATGCCCCATTTACACTAGTCCCACCCTGACCAACATGCCCCCATCTACACCAGTCCCACCCCGACCAACATGCCCCATCTACATCTACATTAGTCCCACCCCGACCAACATGCCCTATCTACACTAGTCCGACTACGACCAACATACCCCATCTAAACTAGCGCCACCGCAACCAATGTGCCCCATCTACATCTACATTAATCCCACCCCGACCAACATGCCCCATCTACACTAGTCTCACCCCGACCAACATGCCCCGTCTACACTAGTCCCACCCGACCAACATGCCCCATCTACACTAGTCCCACCCCGACCAACATGCCCCATCTACACTAGTCCCACCCCGACCAACATGCCCCGTCAACACTAGTCCAACCTCGACCAACATGCCCCATCTACACTAGTCCCACACCGACCAACATGCCCCATCAACACTAGTCCAACCTCGACCAACATGCCCCGTCTACACTAGTCCCACCCCGACCAACATGCCCCATCTACACTAGTCCCACCCCAACCAACATGCCCCATCAACACTAGTCCAACCTCGACCAACATGCCCCGTCTACACTAGTCCCACCCGACCAACATGCCCCATCAACACTAGTCCCACCCCGACCAACATGCCCCATCTACACTAGTCCCACCCCGACCAACATGCCCCATCAACACTAGTCCAACCTCGACCAACATGCCCCGTCTACACTAGTCCCACCCGACCAACATGCCCCATCAACACTAGTCCCATCCCGACCAACATGCCCCATCTACACTAGTCCCACTCCGACCAACATGCCCCATTTTCACCAGTCCCACCCGACCAACATGCCAATACCTACACTAGTCCCACCCCGACCAACATGCCCCATCTGCGCTAGTCCCACCCTGACCAACATGCCCCATCTACACTATAACCACCCTAACCAACATACGACATCGACACTTGTCCCACCCCGACCAACACGTCCCATCTACACTAGTCCCACCCCGACCAACATGCACCCATCTACACCAGGCCCACCCGGACCGAAATGCCCCAACTACAAAGGTCCCTCACGGACCGACGTGCCCCATCTACACGCCCCACCCCGACCGACGTGCCCCATGTACACTAGTCCCACCCGACCGACGTGCCCCAACTACACTAGTCCCACTCCGACCAACATGCTCATACCTACAGCAGTCCCACCCCGACCAACATGCCCCATCTACACTAGTCCCACTTCGACCAAAATGCCCATACCTACACTAGTCCCACCCCGACCAACATCCTCATCTACACTGTTCCCACGCCGAACAACATGCCCCATCTACACTAGTCCCACCCCGACCAACATGCCCATACCTACACTAGTCCCACCCCGACCAACATGCCTCAAGCACAATAGTCCCGCCCCGACCAACATGCCCCATCCACACTAGTCCCACCCCGACCAACATGCGCATACCTACACTAGTCACACCCCGACCAACATACCCCATCTACATCTACACTTGTCCCTCCCCGACAAACATGCCCCATCTACACTAGTCCCACCCCGACCAACATGCCACATCTTCACGTCCCACCCCGACCAAATTGCCCCATCTACACTAGTCCCACCCCGACCAACATGCCCATACCTACACTATTCACACCCCAAACAACATGACCCATCTACACTTGTCCCATCCCGACCAACATGCCCCATCTACACTAGTCCCACCCCGACCAATATGACCCATCTACATTAGTCCCACCACGGCCAACATGCCCCATCTGCACTAGCCCACTCCCACCAATCTGCCCCGTTTACACTAGTCCCACCCCGACCAACATGCCCCATCTACACTAGAACCCACCCCGCCCAACATGCCCATACATACACTGGACCCAACTGACCAACATGCCCATCTACACTAGGCCCACAACTATCAACATGCCATACCTACACTAGTCCCACCCTGACTAACATGCCCCATCTTCACTAGTCCCACCCCGACCAACATGGCCCATCTACACTTGTCCCACCCCGACCAACATGCCCCATCTACAATAGTCCCACCCCGGCCAACATGCCCCATCCTCACCAGTCCCACACCGACCAACATGCCCCATCTACATCTACATTAGTCCCACTACGACCAACATGCCCCATCTACACTAGTCCCACACTGACCAACATGCCCATACCTACACTAGTCCCCCCCCGACCAATATGCCCGTCTACATTAGACCCACCGCAACCAACATAGCCATACCTACACTAGTCCCACCCTGACTAACATGCCCCATCTTCACTAGTCCCACCCCGACCAACATGGCCCATCTACACTTGTCCCACCCCGACCAACATGCCCCATCTACACCAGTCCCACCCCGACCACCATGCCACATCTGCACTAGTCCCACCCCGACCAACATGCCCCATCTGCACTAGTCCCACACCGACCAACATGCCCCACTTGTACTAATCCCACCCCCACCAACCTGCCCCACCTACACACTCCCACCCCGACCAACATTCCCCATCTACACTAATCCCACCCCGACCAACATGCCCCCATCTACACCAGTCCCACCCGGAGCGACATGCCCCATCTACACTAGTCCCACCCGGACCGACATGCCCCAACTACACCAGTCGCACCCGGACCGACGTGCCCCATTTACACTAGTCCCACCCGACCGACATGCCCCATCTACACCAGTCCCACCCCGACCAATATGTCTCACCACACTAGTCCCACCCCGACCAACATGCCTCATCCACACATGCCCCATCTACACTAGTCCCACCTCAACCAACATGCCCATACCTACACTAGTCCCACCCTGACCTACATGCCTCATCCACACTAGTCCCACCCCGACCAACATGCCCCATCCACGCTAGTCCCACGTCGACCAACATGCGCATACCTACACTAGTCCCACACCGACCAACATGCCCCATCTACATCTACATTAGTCCCACCCCGACCAACATGCCCTATCTACACTAGTCCCACTCGGAACAACATGCCCCATCTAAACTAGTCCCACCCTGCCCAACATGCCCATACCAACACTAGTCCCACCCCGACCAATATGCGCCATCTACACTAGACCCACCGAAACCTGTATTCCCCATCTACACTTGTCGCACCCGACCAACATGCCCCATCTACACTAGTCCCACCCCGACCAACATGCCCCATCTACACTTGTCCCACCCCGACCAACATGCCCCATCTACACTAGTCCCACCCCGACCAACATGCCCCATCTTCACTAGTCCCACCCTAACAAACATGCCCCATCTCCACTAGTCCCACCCCGACCAACAGATGGCGGCGCGACCGGTGCTCGCAGCGACCTCTCCCAGTGAAAGTTCAGTGTATTCGTGGATTTTTGGAGCGAGTGGTGTGTACGAAGAGTGTGTGTCGGAGGAGTGTGTGTATGTGCGTAAGTACGAGCGGCAGGTTCTTTTAAAAATCGGAGCAAGGCTTCTTGTTGCGACCTTACCTTACGGAGCGTCCTGGTGAAGCTGAGACTACTACGTCGCGTAGGCTCACGGAGGTGCGCAGGCCCACGGAGGCGCGCAGGCCCATGGAGAGCCGCTGCACCCGCACCCGCACCTGGAACAACGGTGTTGGGGAAACATCGCAAGCGGTGTAGTAGAGGGCAGAAGCGTGGGAAACGCGCAGGAGCCTACGCTAGGCTAAACGCGAACCCTCACAAACCGGCAGTGCCTACAGTCATGCTGGAAAATGTCCGCTCCCTCGACAACAAGATGGACTACCTCAGAGCGTGGAGAGCCTCCCAACGAAGCGTGAAGAACTGCTGTGTCTACATCCTAACGGAGACCTGGCTGAATCAGAACATCACAGACGCTGCGATCCAGTTGGAGGGACTTATGCTATACAGAGCTGATAGAGTAGCTTCGCTAGCTGGTAAGGCAAGGGGAGGGGGCTGGCTGTGTATGTGAACAGATCATGGTGCCGGGATGCTGTGGGGATTTCCACTTACTGCTCACCCCACGTGGAGCTAATGACTGTGAAATGCCGACCCTTCTACTTACCCAGGGAAAATAACAGCTGTCTTCATAACGGCTGTCTATGTACCACCGAGCGCGGACGTGAAGGATGCTATGACAGTGCTCTACAACAACATCAGTGAGCAGCAGACGGAACATCCAGATGTTTTCTTCATGGCAGCTGGGGATTTCAACCAGGCAAGTCTCACATCTGTTCTGCCTAAATTCTACCAGCATGTGAACATTGCAACCAGGGGGAAGAACAAACTAGATCTGGTGTACACCAACATTAAAGATGCATATAAAGCAGCCCCCCTCCCCCATATCGGCAACTCTGACCACTTAGCGGTCATGCTCACACCTGCATACAGACCCAGGGTGAAACAGGACAGGCCAACGGTCAAAGAAGTCAGAACATGGCCACAGGGAGCTACGGCAGCACTACAAGACTGTTTTGAAACCACACAGCGGGCCATTTTCAGAGAGGCAGCAACAGATGACAGTGGCATCAACCTCCAAGAATATACAGAATCCGTCATCGCATACATCAATAAATGTATTGAGGATGTCACGGTGGTAAAAACCATCAGGAGGCGTGCCAATCAGAAACCTTGGCTAACCGGGGAAGTGTGTTCCCTACTGAGAATCCGGAATGCGGCATTCAAATCTGGGGACAACGCAGCATACAAACTGGCAAGGGGTAACCTATCCCGGGGGATCAGGGAAGCGAAGGGGCTGTACGGACAAAAACTCAATAGCCACTTCGCAAATGACAAAGACACACGTCGCTTGTGGCAGGGATTTCGTACCATCACTGACTACAAGCCCCCCCCCCCCTACCCCCCGCTAAGGATATGCCAAAACAACCCCTCCCTACCAGATGAACTGAACGAGTTCTACGCACGGTTTGAGGTTAAAAACAGCACCCAGACACGTGTACTACTGCCATCTCCCAGTGACCAGTCGCTCAGGCTGTCCGCAGCCGGAGTTAAAAAGGCATTTGCCAGCGTCAATCCACGCAAAGCTGCAGGGCCGGACAACATTCCTGGATGCGTTCTAAGAGACTGTGCCGAGCAACTGAAAGATGTCTTCACAGACATTTTTAACATCTCACTCAGCCAGGCAGTAGTGCCCAACTGTCTTAAGAGTGCCACCATCGTCCCTGTCCCGAAGAAACCAAACCCAGCCTGCCATAATGACTTTCGACCAGTGGCCCTAACACCCATTGTAATGAAGTGTTTTGAGCGACTAGTTATGCAGCACATCAAAAATAGTCTACATGCCGACCTAGACCCACTGCAGTTCGCCTACAGAGCCAACCGATCCACAGAGGACGCAGTCTCAACAACACTGAACCTCGTATTGTCACACCTCGATCGGAAAAATACCTATGCCAGGATCCTCTTCATAGACTTCAGCTCTGCTTTCAATACAATCATTCCGCAGCAGCTGGTGGAGAAGTTGGAGCTATTGGGGGTTGATGCTGGCACATGCAACTGGGTCCTGAACTTTCTGTCGCAACGGCAGCAAACAGTCAGGGTGGGCAGTAGGACATCAAAAACCAT
Source organism: Leucoraja ocellata (assembly GCA_036785375.1). Taxonomy (NCBI): domain Eukaryota; kingdom Metazoa; phylum Chordata; class Chondrichthyes; order Rajiformes; family Rajidae; genus Leucoraja; species Leucoraja ocellata. The sequence continues at coordinate 1,295,945 of JAWMAR010000353.1, read as the reverse complement.
AGCCGTGAGCACTGGCTCACCCCAAGGCTGTGTCCTAAGCCCCCTTCTGTTTAGTCTGCTGACACACGACTGTACTGCCAGACTCAATAACAACTTCATCAACAAGTACGTGTGATGACACAACAGTGGTGGGTCTCATCAGTGACAATGATGAATCGGCGTACAGGATGGAGGTGGAGCTGCTCACAGGTTGGTGCAAATCCCACAACCTCATTCTTAACGTGGGACAAACTAAGGAGATGGTGGTTGACTTCAGGAGGGCGGGGAAACAACACCATACACCTCTGCACATCGACGGAGCTGATGTGGAAAGGGTCAGCAGCATGAAGTTCCTAGGACTACATCTGTCTGATGACCTGACGTCCACGGCCAACACCACAGCTCTGGTCAAAAGAGCCCAGCAGCGACTTCACCCTCTCCGAAGACTACGTAAAGCAGGCCTCCCCACTACACACCTACGGACTTTTTATACGGGGACTGTCGAGAGCACATTGACCTACGGCATCACTTCCTGGTTCGGGAGCTGCAAGGCGTACGAACGGCACCAATTAGACAGGATAGTGAAGACCGCCAGCAGGATTATTGGTGCTCCACTCCCCTTCCTGCTGGACATATACAGGAAGAGATGTATCAGCAGAGCCATCTCCATCATCAAAGACCCTTACCACCCATCGCATGACATTTTCTCCATCCTGCCATCTGGGAAGAGGTACAGGAGCATTAGCTGCAAAACCAGCAGGATGCTCCTCAGCTTCTTCCCACAGGCTATAAGACTGCTAAATGGACTTTGCCCCCTGCCAAGTATCGCGCACAAACCCCCACACTGCAGCAGAGCCACTGTTGTGCCGCTGCCGGTCGGAACGCCTGTTGAATGTTTAGTAGAGTGTTAAATTTGTTCATGATACATGTATTTTTTTTATTTCTATTTATTTTTCATGCACACTGGTTGAGCAACGTTTTTTTGTTTCCTCTGGGTATGCGAATACTCAGGAAATGACAATAAAGATATACAATACAATACAATACAATACAATACAATACAATGCCCCATCTGCACTAGTCCCACCCGGATCGACATGCCCCAACTACATTAGTCCCACCCAGACCAACGTGCCCCATCTACACCAGTCCCACCCGACCAAGTTGCCCCATATACACTAGTCCCACCCCGACCACCATGCCCCATCGACACTAGTCCCACCCCGACCAACATGCCCCATCTACACTAGTCCCACCCCGACCAACATGCCCCATCTACACTAGTCCCACCCCGACCACCATGCCACATCTGCACTAGTCCCACCCCGACCAACATGCCCCATCTGCACTAGTCCCACACCGACCAACATGCCCCACCTGTACTAATCCCACCCCCACCAACTTGCCCCACCTACACCAGTCCCACCCCGACCAACATGCCCCCATCTACACCAGTCCCACCCGGACCGACATGCCCCATCTACACTAGTCCGACCCGGACCGACATGCCCCAACTACACCAGTCCCACCCGGACCGACGTGCCCCATCTACACTAGTCCCACCCGACCGACATGCCCCATCTGCACTAGTCCCACACCGACCAACATGCCCCACCTGTACTAATCCCACCCCCACCAACATGCCCCATCTACAATAATCCCACCCCGACCAACATGCCCCCATCCACACCAGTCCCACCCGGACCGACATGCCCCATCTACACTAGTCCGACCCGGACCGACATGCCCCAACTACACCAGTCCCACCGTACCGACGTGCCCCATCTACACTAGTCCCACCCGACCGACATGCCCCATCTACACCAGTCCCACCCGACCAATATGTCTCATCCACACTAGTCCCACCCCGACCAACATGCCTCATCCACACATGCCCCATCTACACTAGTCCCACCCCAACCAACATGCCCATACCTACACTAGTCCCACCCTGACCAACGTACCTCATCCACACTAGTCCCACCCCGACCAACATGCCCCATCCACACTAGTCCCACCCCGACCAACATGCGCATACCTACATTAGTCCCACCCCGACCAACATGCCCTATCTACACTAGTCCCACTCGGACCAACATGCCCCATCTAAACTAGTTCCACCCTGCCCAACATGCCCATACCAACACTAGTCCCACCCCGACCAATATGCCCCATCTACACTAGACCCACCGAAACCAATATGCCCCATCTACACTTGTCGCACCCGACCAACATGCCCCATCTACACTAGTCCCACCCCGACCAACATGCCCCATCTACACTAGTCCCCCCCCGACCAACATGCCCCATCTACACTAGTCCCACCCCGACCAACATGTGCCATCTACACTAGTCCCACCCCAACCAACATGCCCCATCTACACTAGTCCCACCCTGACCAACGTGCCTCATCCACACTAGTCCCACCCCGACCAACATGCCCCATCCACACTAGTCCCACCCCGACCAACATGCGCATACCTACATTAGTCCCACCCCGACCAACATGCCCTATCTACGCTAGTCCCACTCGGACCAACATGCCCCATCTAAACTAGTTCCACCCTGCCCAACATGCCCATACCAACACTAGTCCCACCCCGACCAATATGCCCCATCTACACTAGACCCACCGAAACCAATATGCCCCATCTACACTTGTCGCACCCGTCCAACATGCCCCATCTACACTAGTCCCACCCCGACCAACATGCCCCATCTACACTAGTCCCCCCCCCGACCAACATGCCCCATCTACACTAGTCCCACCCCGACCAACATGTACCATCTACACTAGTCCCACCCCAACCAACATGCCCCATCTACACTAGTCCCACCCTGACCAACATGCCCCATCAACACTAGTCCCACCCCGACCAACATGCCCCATCTTCACTTGTCCCACCCCGACCAACATGCCCCATCTACACTAGACCCACCGCAACCAACATGCCCCATCTACACCTGTACCTCCCCGACCAACATGCCCCCATCTACACTAGTCCTACTCCGACCAACATGCCCCATTTTCACTAGTCCCACCCGACCAACATGCCCATACCTACACTAGTCCCACCCCGACCAACATGCCCCATCTGCACTAGTCCCACCCCGACGAACATGCCCATACCTACACTAGTCCCACCCCGACCACTATGCCCCATCTACACTAGACCCACCGCAACCAATATGCCCCATCTACACTACTACCACCCCGACCAACATGCCCATACCTACACTAGTCCCACCTTGACCAACATGCTCCATCCACTCTAGTCCCGCTCTGACCAACATGCCCCATCTACACTATAACCACCCTAACCAACATGCACCATTGACACTTGACCCACCCCGACCAACATGCCCCATCTACATTAGTACCACCCCGACCAACATGCCCCATCTACAGTATCCCACCCCAAACAAAATGCCCCATCTACACAAGGGCCACTCCTACCAACATGCTCAATCCACACTAGTCCCACCCGGACCAACATGCCCCATCTACACTAGTCCCACCCCGTCCAACATGCCCCATCTACATTAGTCCCACCCGGTCCGACATGCCCCAACTACACCAGTCCCACCCGGACCGACGTGTCCCATCTACACCAGTCCCACCCCGATCGACGTGCCCCATCTACACTACTCCCACCCGACCGACGTGCCCCAACTACACTAGTCCCACCCCGACCAACATGCCCCATCTACACTAGTCCCACTCCGACCAACATGCTCATACCTACAGTAGTCCCACCCCGACCAACATGCCTCATCCACACTGGTCCCACCCCGACCAACATGCCGCATCTACACTAGTCCCACTCCGACCAACATGCCCAAACCTACACTAGTCCCACCCCGACCAACATCCCCATCTACACTGGTCCCACGCCGAACAACATGCGCCATCTACACTAGTCCCACACCGACCAACATGCCCATACCTACACTAGTCCCACCCCGACCAACATGCCTCATCCACACTAGTCCCACCCCGACCAACATGCTCCAACTACACCAGTCCCACCCCGACCGACATGCCCCATCTACGCTATTCCCACCCCGACCAACATAGCCATACATACACTAGTCCCACCCCGACAACATGCCCCATCTAGACTTGTGCCACCCTGACCAATATGCCCCATCTACACTAGTCCCACCCGACCAACATGCCCATCTACACTTGTCCCTCCCCTACAAACATGCCCCATCTACGCTAGTCCCACCCCGACCAACATGCCCCATCTACACTAGGCTCACCCCGACCAACATGCCCCATCTACGCTAGTCCCACCCCGACCAACATGCCCCATATACACTAGTCCCACCCCGACCAACATGCCCCATCTACACTAGGCCCACCCCGACCAACATGCCCCATCTACGCTAGTCCCACCCCGACCAACATGCGCCATCTACGCTAGTCCCACCCCGACCAACATGCCCCATCTACACTAGTCCCACCCCGACCGACATGCCCCATCTACACTAGGCCCACCCCGACCAACATGCCACTTCACCACAATGTGTTGTACTTCCGGTGGCGCTGGTGCCAGCAGCCTCCACCTACAGCCCGGTATCTTTTTGTTTTTTTGTTTATTTAGTTATGTAAAAGTGTGTTTTTTTGTGGTTTTTTTGTGTTTTTATGTGGGAGGAGAGGGCACGGTGCGGGGGATACCGTCCTTCAGCCGCTTCCTGGTGAAGACGCGTTTATTATTCGAGTCGCGCCCTCGCCCCCCCCCCCCCTCCTCCCACAGCGGCCTACCTACCTGGATTGTCGCGGTCTTCCTGCCGGGATCGACCGGAACTCCAGCAGCGGCGGGACAGCGCTGAAACATCGCGGGGCTGGCGTGCCTTACCGGGTGTCGCCGCCTGGACCTGCTGCACCGACATCCTGGAGCTGCGGTTTGCGGAGCTCCCAACGCGGGCGGCGCTGATCAACAGCGCAGGGTCCTGCGACTCTGCCCGGCTCGGCCTGCGGACTCAGGAGCTGCAGACTCCGGCAGCGGGAGGCGGCTGATCGGGAGGTCCGGGCCACTGAGGAGGAGGATGCTCACCGTCGGGGATCGGCGTCGGCGTTCCACCAGCCCGGCGTGTGGGCCAGAACATCGGGCCACCCGGGGCGGCGACTGCGGGTGCTCGAAGGCCCCTACCATGCATGAAGACGGAGGGGAGGCTGGATGGACTATGGTGCCATCAGCACCTTGGTGCCATTTATGTGATGTTGTGTCGTGGACTTTCCGTGTTTGTGCTTTTTTTTAAATTTTATTTTTAATATGTTTTATTATTTATTTATTATTATTATTTTTTTTTTATGATACTGCCTGTAAGGGAAATTCATTTCGTTGTCTCAAATTGAGACAATGACAATAAATTTGAATACAATACAATACAATACAACGCACTCTAAACCTCTCTTAACCGCTCTAAACCTCTTGATACCCATCGAAATCCCTCTTAACTCTTTCTAAACACCTCTAACACCTCTGAGTCCCACTAAACCGCTCTAAACCCCTCTGTCCCTCTCAGCTCATCGTCCCCTAAACCTCCAAATTTAATTTTGTTACCATGGATAACCATGGTAACAAAATTAAACAAAATCACCATACCGAACAGGCGGCTTGCTGACACGGCCCGAGCGCGTATGGACCAACCCTTCCCCCCCCTCACCAGAAAGAGCAGAGGACTCCGGCAAACCCGGAGGCGACGAAGCCGTAGGAGAAACAGAAAACGGCGGTGGGGGACAAACGTGCAGGAGGGGTTGGAAAATGGTTAGCAACAGGCGTCCGACGCGGCGGTGAACAAAGCAGGCGAGGGGTCTGGGGCATGCAGGGGCCGGTAACGGGATCAGCAGCGGACGGCTGGAACTGCAGCGGGAGCGGCTGCTGTACTGCAAGCAGGTGCTGACGACTTCTGCGGTAAACAGTCCCTTCAAAGTCCACAAGATACGAACGAGGCGCGTCGGCAACGCCAACCGCGGTGGCCAGACGAGAATATCCACTAGCAGTCCCCCTGCCCCCTCTGGAGGACATTGGCCACTCCAGTTGCCGCAGCAGGACCTGTAATAGCGTGAAAGACATTACACATCCTTGTCACCACCTTTTCACACTGCTGCTCTCAGGAAAAAGGTACAGGTCGCTAAAGTCACGCACTGCCAGACTCAAGAACAGCTTTTACCCATCAGCAATCTTGGAACAGAACTCTGTCTCGGGAGCGGGTTATGGGGAAGGAGGGGGAGTGGGAGAGTGTTAATTTATGTAAATGTGAATCCATGGGTGGGTTTGGGGAGGGAGGGAGTGTAAAAAGTATGAGTATGTGAATGTTTGAAGTTCTTTTAAACGGAGAGACACAGTAATCTCGTTGTATGTGACACATGCAATGACATTAATTCATTCTGATTCTGATTCTGATTCAGTCTGTAGACGAACGGCCTGTCCAGGCAGCAGAGGCTTGAGTGGTTTGCACGATCTATCATGTAACCGTCGTTGGATGTCGTGCTTTTCCTGAATGCACGTCTGGACGGATGCAGGATCGATCACTTGAGGCAGCAGCTGATGTTGAGCAATCGGAATCGGTGGGCTAGTCGTTCTGGACATCAGCCGCTGGGCAGGAGATCCCAGGGCTGCGTCCCTGGAAATGTTCCTCAGTTTCAGGAGGTCGAGGTAAAAGTCGGAATTCGCCAGGCGCGCTTGCTCCATTAACAGCTTGGCACCCCGGGCAGCCCGCGCATCAAGTCCGTTTCTCTGCGGGTACTCAGGGCTGCTCGCTGGAGCTGCATCATCATACGGTGCACCCTGGCAGGTACGACATGGATCGGCTTGTTCAGGATCGTCACCAGTGGCTGGAGGTCAGTCTCAACCGTGAAAGAGTTCCCGAAAAGAAAGTCTTTGAACTTAGAGCAGGCGAAAACGACAACAAGCAGCTCCTTTTCTATCTGAGCGTAGCGTTGATCGGTGTCGGTCATGGTACGAGAGGCATAGGAGACAGGGAGCAGGGAGCCATCGGCAGTGGACTGTAGGCAGGCTGCACCGAGCCCGAATCGCGAAGCGTCACAGGTGACAGTAATGGGGCGCTTCAGGTCGAAACACGTCAGAGTAGGAGTGCAGATCAGCTTTGAATTTAAAGTATCAAAAGCCTGCTGGTGCTGCGGGAACCAGGACCAGGCGGTGTCTTTTCTAGTCAGCTGTCGCAGGGACGAGCTGAGTTCGCTGAGGTTGGGTATACATTTCCCAAGATATTTCACCATACCCAGGAAACGCTGTAGACCAAGCACGTCAGTGGGGGCCGGCATCTCGGTGATAACGGCAGCTTTCAAAGGATCGGGGTTGAGTCCGGCAGGAGTGAATACATGGCCAACGTAAGTGACCTCGGACACCCGGAACCTGCACTTCTTAGGGTTAAGCTTGAGGTTGATCTGTCGTGCCCGCTCCAGGACACAGCGTAGGTTCTGGTCGTGCTCCACCACGTTTTTCCCGTAGACCAGGATGTCATTAACAATGATAGCGCACGGCAGGCCAGCGAACAGCTGTCCCTTGGTCCTCTGGGACACCTCGCTGGCAGAGTTGATGCCGAATGGCATTCGCAAGAACTTGAATCTGCCGAACGTTGTCGAAAACGTGGTCAGATCCGATGACCCCTTGTCCAGCGGTATCTGCCAAAACGAGCTCTTAGCGTCGAGGACAGAGAAGACGGCGGCCTGTCCGACCTGAGCTGCAACATCCTCAACCGTCCTCATGGGGTAGTGGGGGCGCCTGATCGCAAGGTTCAAGTCTTTAGGGTTGATGCACACACGGATTTTATTTTTGTTCTTTTTTAACGTGGCAACCATGGTGGACACCCACTCGGTGGGCTCGCTGACCGCTTCTAGCAACCCCATGGAGATCATGTTGTTTAACATGGACTCGACTTTGTCCTTCATGGCGTGAGACACCCGCTACCATAGGGTAAGTGGCAATTTTGTAGGTGATGGGCAGCTTGCCCAGTTCGTCATTAAACAGGTCGGGGTATTCCTTTATCGGGTCTGCCGATATAATCTCCGTGTGGACCGTTCAGTCGAACGACACCAGTCCCAGATCTTGACATGCCTGGTTGCCCAACAGAGTCACACAGTCAGAGTTCAAAAGATAAAAGGTCAAGGCACGCGTTGTTTTTTTAGCACACAAGTGAAAGTAGCTTTACCCAGCGGTCTCAGCACCTCGCCCCCGTAAGCATGCAGAGTGGAGCGGTCTGCCATCAGGAGCTCATTATTCCATATCTTCTTGAAAAGGCTTATTGACATTACATTGACCTTCGCCCCCCGTGTCGAGCTTAGCGTGAAAATCGGATTTGTTGACAGTTATCAGAACTGGTGGATCGGGTAGCCGGCCAGGTGCATGAAGGAGTGAGTACACACTTGCCTCACCTTGCGAATTAATTGGATCGGCAACGTGGGCAGCGTCGAGCAAGGACGGAGAGTCATACGTGTTATCAACTTGCAACAGCATGTTTAGGCTAGGTCTGGAAGCTTGTGGAACTTTCCCACGAGAACGGCAGGCAGCAGAGAAATGGTTTAACTTCTTCCAATAGTTGCAGGCTTTATCGTAGGCATGGCGACTACCTGAGGTGCATATAGTTGCAGATCGGGCATTTGGGGGGATCACCGCCAGATGCGGGGCTGGCCCATGGCACGAATTTCGTGTTATCCATTCGAGGTCCGATTGATAGATTTAGTGTCCGAGTCCCGCTGACTGTCTGGCGGGTCAATGTCCTCAGCCATTCTGCAGGCATGTATAGCTTCATCTAAAGTCAGATCGGGTTTGCGGAGGAGCTTCGATCTCAGTTTCTGATCGAGCATCCCCGTCATCGAAATGTCTCTAGTTAGCTGGCCCTTCATTGCTTCGAACCGGCACCTCTGGGCTAGGTAACGTAAATCAGGGATTAAGCACTCCACAGGCTCATCGGGCAACTGCTTGCGAGTAAAACATCGCATCCTTTCTAAAATATGATTAGAGGGCAGGTCACAAATCTCCCTGAAAATGCGCAGTAGGACGGCTGGGTCGTCGGCAGTTTCAATAGGTATCAGTACCTGATCGTCGGCACCCAGGACCGCTGGGGCGTAACTGAAAGTTGTCGCTCTTCTCATGGCGTCGGGGCCGGCAAGGTTGAGAAGAAGAGAGGCTTTGACTTCATCGGGTTCGTTCCGATCTGCGATATTCATGTAGTGGCGGTAAGTAGCCCAGCGCACCGCGATGTCCGAATCGAAGATGCGCTGAGCAGGCTTTCGGCATGAAGGAAGCCATTGTCAAAATGAAAATAAAAACTTAACAAAATAAATAAAACCGGTAAACAGGAGTTGTCTCTAGCTGACACCATGTAAATGAGACATTGCACACGTGTAACTTTATAACAGTTTTAAATAAGGATACAGAGTTAAGCGATACATGAGTAGTCACTGACTCCAGTCTGCTACTGTACTGCGCAGAAGGAGAAGCAGGCGTTATTATAAATGATACCTAAGGCGGGGTTAGTGGTGCTGAGGTAGCTATATGATTGGTTGCATGCATAAACTATCTACAGGAGGAAACCGATGATGTCGGAGAAAATCCACGCACTCAGCGGGAGAACATAGAAACTCCGTACATACAACACTCTTGGTCGGTATTGAACCCGCGGCCGGCGCTGTAAGGCAGCAACTCTGCCGCTGTGCCACCGTGTTGGATAGCTTTATCTGAGAAACACTGATATAACATATGTGGTTTCAAAATGCTGGAGTAACAGCGGGGCAGGCAGCATCTCTGGAGAAAATCCACGCGGTCACGGGGAGAACGTACAAACCGTGCGTACAGCGGCCGTAGTTGGAATCGAACCCGGGTCTCTGAACATGAGGCAGCAACTCTATAGCTGCGCCATTGTTTACTGGCGCCCTCCACTAATTTCCGATTTGCTGGTGTCATCCTCTAATTCCCCATTTACTGGTGTCCTCCCCTGATTCACCAGTTAATGCTGCGCTTCCTAATTCACCATTTATTGGTGCCCTACCCTAATTCCCCATTTATGAGTGCCCTCCCATAATTTCCCATGTACTGAGGCTTACTCGTTTCGTACCAGGCTCGCAATTTGTGCGCCCGGCTAGTAGTTTGCAGACGAGGTTCGCAGCTTCTGCACCAGGCACGCACTTTTCGGACCGGGCCCACAATCTTTTGGCAACGCTCGCAGTTTTCGCACCTGGATCACAGTTTTCGAACCAGATTCCCTCTAAACCCATCTGAACCCGTCTAAACGACCTGTAAATACGTCTAAACCGCTTTAAATGCCTCTGAACTCCCTCTGAAGCCACGTCTAAACTCGTTTAAACACTCTGAACACATCCAAGCCCTGTAAACCCCATCTGAATCCCTATAAACCCTCTAACCACCTGTAACAACCTCTAAACCCCTCTAAACACCCTTTCTCCTCTCGACCCCTACAAACCCCTGCAACCCCCTCTAAACACCTCTAAACCTTTCTACACCACTCTACCAACCTCTGCCCACTTTATACCCCTCTTAACCCCCCCCAAGCCACTTTAAACCCCTCTATAGCCTTATAAGCACATTTAAACCGCTCCTATGCCCAGTAACACCCTTTATATCCCTTCAAACCCCTCTAAACCTCTATAAACCCCTCTAAATACATCTAAAACCCCCTGAACCCCTCTAAACCCCTCTTATGCTCTAAATGCATCTAAATCCCTCGACACCCCTCAAAACCCCTCCAAAAAACATAGAAACATAGAAATCAGGTGCAGGAGTAAGTCATTCGGCCATTCGAACCTGCACCGCCATTCAATATGATCATGGCTGATCATCCGACTCAGTATCCCGTACTTGCCTTCTCTCCATACCCTCTGATCCCCTTAGCCACAAGGGCCACATCTAACTCCCTCTTAAATATAGCCAATGAACTGGCCTCGACTACCCTCTGTGGCAGAGAGTTCCAGAGATTCACCACTCTCTCTGTGAAAAAAGTTCTTCTCATCTCGGTTTTAAAAGATCCCCCCCTTATCCTTAAGCTGTGACCCCTTGTCCTGGACTTCCCCAACATCGGGAATAATCTTCCTGCATCTAGCGTGTCCAACCCCTTAAAAATTTGTAAGTTTCTATAAGATCCCCTCTCAATCTAAATTATAGAGAGTATAAACCAAGTATATCCAGTCTTTCTTCATAGGACAGTCCTGACATCCCAGGAATCAGTCTGGTGAACCTTCTCTGCACTCCCTCTATGGCAATAATGTCCTTCCTCAGATTAGGAGACCAAAACTGTACGCAATACTCCAGGTGTGGTCGCACCAAGTACAACTGCAGTAGACCCCCTCTACTAAAACCCCTCTAAACCCCACATAAGCCCATCTAAACACTTAAAAACTACTCTAAACCCAGCGAAACCCCTCAAAACCCCCCTCTAAACGCCACGAAATCCATCTAAACCCCATTTAACCCCCTCTACTCTCCTCTAAACCCCTCTAAACCCTTTTAACACTAAACCCCTCGAAACTTCTCGAAACCCCTCTAAACCCCTCTCAATCCTCCGAAAACCATCTAAACCCCTCTAAAACCCTCCGAACTCTTCTAAGCCCCTCCAAACGCATCTAAACACCTCTAGGTCCCTCTAAACCCACTAAGCCAGTCGAACCCCCTCGAAATCCCTCGAAACTCTTCGAAACTGTCTGGACTCGAGAACAGCTTCGCACAGGAAGGAGCTTCAGATGCTGGTTTCAACCGAAGATAGACTCAAAACGCTGGAGCAACACGCGTGACGGAACCCACGTCTGACGCTGTAAGGCAGCAACTCTACCGCTGTGCCACCGTGCTGGATACGCCTCTAAACCTCACTGAAACCCTCTAAATACCTCTACCACCCGCAAAAGACATAAACACCGCTCTAAGCCCCTCTAAATCCCCCAAGCCAGCTCTAAAGGCCTCAAAACCACTCTAAACCACTCCAACCTCCGCTAAACCACTCGAACCCCACTGAAACCCTCTAACCCAACTATACCCCTCTGAACCCCTCTACACCCCTCCAATCCCCCTCTAAATCCTTCTCAACACGTCTAAAGCCCTCTGACCACATCTAAACCCTTCCAAAGCACTGGAAAATCCATCTAATCCCATCTACTCCCCTCAAAACCCCTCTAAACCCATCTGAATCCATCTAATCCCCTCTAAACCCCTCTAAGCTCCTCTAAGCCCCTCTAAGCCTCTCAAATACCCTCTAAACCCGTTTAACCCTCTCTAAGCCCCTTAAACCCCTCAACACTAATCTAGATCCCTCGAAACCCATCTAACCCTCCTCTAAACGCCTCGAAGTCCCTCTACATACTTTTTAACACCCTCTAACTTAAGCTGTCATACATATAGAAACATAGAGGTGCAGGAGTAGGCCATTAGCCGGCACCGCCATTCAATTTGATCATGGCTGATCTTCCAACTAAGTATCCTGTACCTGCCTTCTCTCCATACCCCCTGATCTCTTTAGCCACAAGGGCCATATCTAACTCGCTCATAAATATAGCTAATGATCTGGCCTCAACTACCTTCTGTGGCAGAGAATTCCACATTCTCAAGATTCTACACAGATATAACATGTTGTCACAAACAGCTGGAGTAACAGCCGGGCAGGCAGCATCTCTGGAGAATATCCACGCGGTCACGGGGATAACTGCAAAACGTGCGGACGGCGGCCGTGGTCGGAATCGAACCCGGGTCTCTGAACGTGAGGCAGCTGTGCCACTGTTTACTGGCGCCCTCCCCTAATTTCTGATTTACTGGTGCCATCCCCTAACTCCCCATTTAATGGTGTCCTCCCCTGATTCACCATTTAATGCTGCGCTCCCTAAGTCCCCATTTATTAGTGCGCACCCCTAATTCCCCATTTATTAGTGCCCTCCCCTAATTCCCCATTTATTAGTGCCCTCCCCTAATTCCCCATTTACTGAGGCTTGCTCTTTTTGCACTAGGCTCGCAGCTTGTGCTCCCGGCTCGTTGTTTGTAGACGAGGTTCGCAGCTTTCGAGGCAGGCTCGCACTTTTTGCACCAGGCTCGCAAATGTAACACCAGGCTCGCAATTTTCGCAAAAGCTCGCAGTTTTCGTATCAGGCTGGCATTTTTCGCAGACGGCTCGACTTTTCGCACCAGCCTCGCACTTTTCGCACCAGGTTCACATTTTTTGCGGAAAGCTCGCAGTTTTCGCACCAGGATCACAGTTTTTGCACCAGACTACCTCTAAACCCCTCTGAACCTGTTTAACCCCCCTGTAAATCCCTCTAAACTGCTCCAAATCCATCTGAACCGGTGTGAATCCCCTCTAAATACCTCTGAATCCTTCTAATCCCTTCAAAGCCACTCTGAACACCTCTGAACCCTTCTGAACCGCTCTAACTAACTCTAAAACTCTCTAAATCCCTCTAAACAACTCTAAACATCTCAAAACCCGTCTGAACATATCGAGACCCCTGTGAACCCATGTGAACCCCTGCAAACCCCACTAAACCACACTGAACCCCTCTAATCCCATCTAAACCTCCCTAAACCGCACTAAACCCCTCTTATCCCATCTAAACTTCTCTAAACCCCTCTAAACCCCCGAAACTCCTCTAAACAACTGTGAACTCCTCCAACCTCCTTTAAACCTCTCTAAAACTATCTAAATCTCTCTGAAGCCAACTGAACCCCTCTGGAAACATAGAAACATAGAAAATAGGTGGAGGAGAAGGCCATTCGGCCCTTCGAGCCTGCACCGCCATTCGATATGATCATGGCTGATCATCTAACTCAGTATCCCATCCCAGCCTTCTCTCCATACCCCTTGATCCCTTTAGCCACAAGGGCCACGACTAAAACCCCTCTAAACCACTCTAACCCGCTCTAAACCCATCGGAACGCTCCTGAAACCGTCTAAACTCCTCGAACCCCCGAAATCTCTCTGAGCATGTATAAACACACATAACCCTCTCTAAACCCCTCTAACCTCTGAAATCTGTCCAAGCATGAATAAACACAGATAACCTTTTCTAATCCCCTCTAACCTCCACTAAAACCATCTAGACACCTCAAAACCCTCCAAACCCCCTCTAAACCCCTCTAATCACCTCGATAGCCCCTACACTCTAAACAGCTCGAACCCCTATAAATCCCTGTAAACCTCTCTAAACTCACCTACATCCCCTGTAAACATCTGTAAACTCACATATACCCACTGTAAACTCCTGTAACCATCTCTAAACGCCATCGAAACACCTTTAAACACCTATAAATCCGTCGAAACCGCCTTAAACCACTCAAAACCCCAAAAATCCCTGTGAACTCTCTGAACCCCTCGAAACCCCTCGAAATCCTTCTAACCCCTTATAAACCCCTCTAATCCGGTCTCAAACCCATCTAAACCCGTCCAACCCCATGGAAACCGTTATAAACACCTTTAAACCCCTATAAACACATATGCAACCCCCGTAAACCCTTGTAAACCACTCTAAACTCACCTAACCCCCGTGTAAACCCCGCTAAACTCGCCGACACCAATTGTAAACCCCTACAACCCCCAGAAAATCGCACTAAATCGGCACCTCTGAACATTTCGGAACCGCTCTGACCTAGTCTAAGCTACCTAAACCCCTTCTACACCACTCTGAACACCTCTAAACACCTCTGAACCCCCACGAATACATGTGAACACATTCAAACACCTGTAACCCCTTCTAAGCCACTCAGAACCCCTCTAATCGCATCTAAAACCCTCTAAACCCCTCTGAAACCATCTGAAACCATCAAAACCACTCTAAACACTGCTAAACCTCTCTAAACGTCTCTCCGCCCTTGTAACAAACTCTAAAACCATCTAAACCCCTCTAAACAATAATCCCCGCTAAACGACTCTAAACCCCTATAAACCACTCAAACCCACTGTAAACACCTGTAAACAACTATAAACCCTCTAAATCCCACCAAACCCATCCAAAAACCTTCAAACAACTTTAAACCCATCCAAACCCCTCTAACCCATTTAAACCATTCTAAACCACTTTCAGCACCTCGAAACACCTCCACGTCCCTGTAAACCGCTCCAAACACTGTCAGACCGCTCAAAACAATTCTATACCCCTCTAAACCCACTCCAAACTCCTCCAGACCCCTCCAAATCACTCCAAGCCACTCAAAACACCTCCGTAACCCTCTTCCCACATCTAAGGGCCTTAAAACACCTCCAATTCCCTCCAAACATACACTAATCTAAATCACTGTAAATACCTCAAACCCCCTCTAAACCTTTCTAAATCCCTCGAAAACCCACTAAACCCATCGAAACCCATTGAAACCCCTCGAAACTCCTCTATACCGCTCCAAACACACCGATACCACTCGAAACCCCTTGAAATCCCTCTCAACCCCCCAAAACCACTCCACCCCCTGCACCTCAAACACCTCTAAAACATTCGAAACTATTCTCTTCTAAATCCATCTGAACCCCTCTAAACCCTTCTAAACCCCTCTAAAGCCCTCTAAACCACTCTAATCCGGTCTAATTCCCGTATGAACCCGTCCAACCCCCTGTATACCGCTATACACACCTGCAAACCCCTAAAAACACATATGCAACCCGGAAACTCTTGTAAACCACTCTAAACTCACCTACACCCCCTGTAAACCCATCTAAACTCACCGACACCCATTGTAAACCCCTACAACCCCCCCAGAAAGTCCCGCTAAATCGACACATCTGAACATTTCTGAACCACTCCGACATAGTCTAAACTCCTCTAACCTCCTTCTAAACAACACTGAACGCCTCTACACACCTCTGAGCCCCCATGAATTCCTGTGGAATATCTCTAAGCATCGATAAACACATATAACCCTCTCTAAACCCCTCTAACCTCCAGTAAACCCCATCCAAACCCCTCTACACACCTCAAAACCCTTCAAAACCCCTCTAAACCGCTCTAGACACATCGAAACCATTCAAAACACCTTTAAACCCCTCTAATCACATCGATAGCCCCTGGAAAACACTTTAAACAGCTCGAACCCCTGCAAATCCCTGTAAACCTCTCTAAACTCACATACATCCCCTGTAAACATCTCTAAACGCACATATACCCACGGTAAACTCCTGTAACCAACTCTAAACCTCATCTAAACCCTCTAAACACCTATAACCCCCCCCAAACCCCCCTAAACCCCTCGAAACCCCCTAAAAATCCATCTAAACCCTTATAACCATATAACAATTACAGCACGGAAACGGGCCATCTCGGCCCTACAAGTCCGTGCCGAACAACGTTTTTTTCCCTTATTCCCACCTGCCTGCACTCATACCATAACCCTCCATTCCCTTCTCATCCATATGCCAATCCAATTTATTTTTAAATGATAGCAACGAAACTGCCTCCACCACTTCCACTGGAAGCTCATTCCACACCGCTACCACTCTCTGAATAAAGAAGTCCCCCCTCATGTTACCCCTTCCTTAGCTTTAAATTTTCATTCTTAATTCTGAAGCATTCTAAACCCCTCCAATCCGGTCTAAATCCCTCTAAACCCGTCCAACCCCATGTAAACCGTTATAAACACCTGTAAACCCCCTATAAACACATATGCAACATCCGTAAACCCTTGTAAACCCCTCTAAACTCACCTACACCCCCTGTAAACCCCTCTAAACTCACCTATACCCCCTGTAAACCCCTCTAAACTCACCTACACCCCCTGTAAACCCCTCTAAACTCACCTATACCCCCTGTAAACCCCTCTAAACTCACCTACACCCCCTGTAAACCCCTCTAAACTCACCTATACCCCCCCTGTAAACCCCTCTAAACTCACCTATACCCCCCCCCCCCTGTAAACCCCTCTAAACGCACCTACACCCATTTTCAACCCCTACAACTCCCTGAAAATCCCGGTAAGTCGACACCTCTGAACATTTCTGAACCGCTATGACCTCTTCTAACCTCCTCTAACCCCAATCTAAACCACCCTGAACACCTCTAAACACCTGTGAACACCCATGAATCCCTGTGAACACATTCAAACGCCTCTAAACCCTTCTGAACCCCTCTAAGCCACTCTGAACCCCTCTAATCGCATGTAAACCCCTCTAAACCACTCTAAATACTGCTTAACTGATCTAAACCCCTCCACGCCCTTGTAACAAACTCTAAAACCCTCTAAACTCCTCTAAATAATAATCACCGCTAAACGACTCTAAAGCCCTTTAAACCACTCAAAACCACTGTAAACACCTGTAAACCACTCTAAACCCTCTAAACCTTCTGAGCCCCACCAACCCAATCCAAAAACCTCCAAACAACTTTAAACCCATCCAACCTAAACCTCTTTAAACCATTCTAAACCACCTTCAGCACCTCTAAACTAAATTGGAAAGAGCCGTGGTTTTCAAGGAAAATTGGACATCTTTTTCGGAAAAAGAGGCAGATCTACAATAATTATAGGCAGCATGAAGTAAATGAGGTGCTTGAGGAGTATAAGGAATGTAAAAATAATCTTAAGAAATAAATTAGAAAAGCTAAAAGAAGATATGAGGTTACTTTGGCAAGTAAGGTGAAAGTAAATCCAAAGGGTTTCTACAGCTATATTAATAGCAAAACGATAACGAGGGATAAAATTGGTCCATTGGAGAGACTGAGTGGACAGCTATCTGCAGAGCAAAAAGAGAAGGGGGATATATTGAACAATTTATTTTCTTCGGCATTCACCAAGGAGAAGGATATTGAATCATGTGAGGTAACGGAAACTAGTAGAGTAGCTATGGATATTATGAGTTTGAAAGTAAAAGAAGTACTGACACTTTTGAAAAATATAAAGTGGATAAGTCTCCAGGTCCTGACAGGGTATTCACTAGGACATTGAGGGAAGTTAGTGTAGAAATAGCCGGGGCTATGACATAAATATTTCAAATGTCATTAGAAACGGGAATAGTCCCCGAGGATTGGCGTACTGCGCATGTTGTTTCATTGTTTAAAAAGGGTTTCTATGAGTAAACCTAGCAATTATAGACCTGTTAGTTTGACTTCAGTAGTGGGAAAATTAATGGAAAATATACTTAGAGATAATATATATAAGCATCTGGATAAACAGGGTCTGATTAGGAACAGTCAACATGGATTTGTGCCTGGAAGGTAATGTTTGACTAAACTTCTTGAATTTTTTGAAGAGTTTACTACGGAAATTGACGAGGGTAAAGCAGTGATGTTGTCTATATGGACTTTAGTAAGGCCTTTGACAAGGTTCCTCATGGAAGGTTGGTTAAGAAGGTTCAACTGTTAGGTATAAATGCAGGAATAGCAAGATGGATTCAACAGTGGCTGAATGGGAGAAGCCAGAGGGTAATGGTGGATGGCTGTTTGTCGGGTTGGAGGCAGGTGACTCGTGGGGTGCCTCAGGGATCTGTGTTGGGTCCTTGTTGTTTGTCATGTACATCAATGATCTGGATGAAGGTGTGGTAAATTGGATTAGTAAGTATGCAGATGATACCAAGATAGGGGGTGTTGTGGAAAATGAAGAGGATTTCCAAAGTCTACAGAGTGGTTTAGGCCATTTGTTAGAATGGGCTGAAAGATGGCAGATGGAGTTTAATGCTGATAAATGTGAGGTGCTACACCTTGGCAGGACAAATCAAAATAGGACGTACATGGTAAATGGTAGGGAATTGAAGAATGCAGTTGAACAGAGGGATCTGGGAATAACCGTGCATAGTTCCTTGAACGTGGAATCTCATATAGACAGAGTGGTAAAGGAAGCTTTTGATATGCTAGCCTTTATAAATCAGAGCATTCAGTATAGAAGCTGGGATGTAATGTTAAAAATGTAGAAGGTATTGGTGGGACCAAATCTGGAGTATGGTGTACAATTTTGGTCGATGAATTATAGGAAGGATGTCACCAAAATAGAGAGAGTACAGAGGAGATTTACTAGAATGTTGCCTGGGTTTCAACAACTAAGTTACAGAGAAAGGTTGAATAAGTTAGGTCTTTATTCGCGGAAGAGCAGCAGGTTAAATGGGGGGGGGGGGGGGGGGGGACTTAATGGAGGTCTTTAAAATGATGAGATGGATAGATGCGGTTGATGTGGACAAGCTTTTCCCTTTGAGAATAGGGAAGATTCAAACAAGAGGACATGACTTCAGAATTAAGGGACAGAAGTTTATGGGGTAACATGAGGGGGAACTTCTTTACTCAGAGAGTGGTAGCGGTGTGGAATGAGCTTCCAGTGGAATTGGGGAGAACAGGTTCGTTGGTATAATTTTAAAAAAAATGGATAGGCATATGGATGAGAATGGAATGGAGGATTATGGTATGAGTGCAGGCAATGGGAGACTGAGGGGAAATAATTGGTCGGCACGGACTTGTATGGCCGAGATGGCCTGTTTCCGTGCTGTAATTTTTATATGGTTATATGGTCAAAAACCTCCACGTCCCTGTAAACCGCTCCAAACACCGCCAAACCCCTCTAAACAACTCTATACCCCTCTAAACCCACTCCAAACTCCCCCAGACCCCTCCAAATCACTCCAACCCACTCAAAACACCTTTAAGTGCCTTAAAAGACCTCCAATCCCCTCCAAACATACACCCATCTAAATCACTGTAAATATCTCAAACCCCCTCTAAATATTTCTAAATCCCTCGAAAACCCACTAAACCCCTCGAAACCCATCGAAACCCCTCGAAACTCCTCTATACCGCTCCAAACACATCGATACCAATCGAAACCCCCCAAAACCACTCCTCCCCCTGCCCTCCAAACACATCTAAAACCTAAACTATATTCTCTTCGAAATCAATCTAAAGCCCTCTAAACCCTTCTAAATCCCTCTAAAGCACGCTAAACCCTTCTAATCCGGCCTAAATCCCTTATGAACCCGTCCAACCCCCTGTGAACTCACCTACACCCACTTTAAACCCCTACAAACCACCAGAAAACCCCGCTAAATCGACACATCTGAACATTTCTGAACCGCTCCGGCCTAGTCTAAACTCCTCTACCATCCTTTTAAACCACACTGAGCGCCTCTACACACATCTGAACCCCCATGAATCCCTGTGACATATCTCTAAGCATCGATAAACACATATAACCCTCTCTAAACCACTATAACCTCCAGTAAACCCCACCCATACCCCTCTAGACACCTCAAAAGCCTTCAAAAAACCCTCTAAACCCCTCTAGACACCTCGAAATGATTCAAAACACCTTTAAACCACTCTAATCACATGCATAGCTCCTGGAAAACACTCTAAACAGCTCGAACCCCTGCAAATCCCTGTAAACCTCTCTAAACTCACCTGCATCCCCTGTAAACCCACTGTAAACCCCTACAACCCCCTGCAAATCCCGCTAAATCGACACCTCTGAACAATTCTGAACCGCTCTGACCTAGTCTAACCTCCTCTAACCCCCTTCGAAACCATTCTGAACAGCTCTAAACACCTCTGGACCCCCCTGAATCCCTGTGAACACATTCAAACGCCTCTAAAACCCATCTGGACCCTTCAACCAACTCTGAACCCCTCTAATCGCATGTAAAACTCCATAAACCCCTCTGAAACCATCTGAAACCATCGAAACCACTCCACGCCCTCGTAACACACTCTAAAACCCTCTAAACCCCTCTAAACAATAATCCCCGCTAAACGATTCTAAACCACTCTAAACCACTCAAAACCACTGTCAACACCTGTAAACCAGTCTAAACCTTATAAAAACTTACAACATTCTTAAGGGGTTGGACAGGCTAGTTGCAGGAAGGTTGTTCCCGATGTTGGGGAAGTCCAGGACAAGGGGTCACAGCTTAAGGATAAGGGGGAAATCCTTTAAAACCGAGATGAGAAAAACTTTTTTTCACACAGAGAGTGGTGAATCTCTGGAACTCTCTGCCACATAGGGTAGCTGAGGCCAGTTCATTGGCTATATTTAAGAGGGAGTTAGATGTGGCCCTTGTGGCTAAATGGATCAGTGGGTATGGAGAGAAGGCAGCTACTGGATACTGAGTTGGATGATCAGCCATGATCATATTGAATGGCGGTGCAGGCTCGAAGGGCCGAATGGCTTACTCCTGCACCTAATTTCTATGTTTCTATGTTTCTAAATCCTTTAAACGCTCTAAACCCCACCAAACACACCCAACAACCGCCAAACAACTTTACACCGATCCAAACCCCTCTAAACCACTTTAAACCATTCTAAACCACTTTCAGCACCTCTAAACGCCTCCACGCCCCTGTAAACCGCTCCAAACACCGCCAAACCCCTCTAAACAACTCTATCCCCCTCTAAACCCACTCCAAAGGCCTCCAGGCTTCTCCAAATCACTCCAAGCCACTCAAAACACCTCCATAACCCTCTAACCACCTATAAGGGCCTTAAAACACCTCCAATTCCCTCCAAACATACACCCATCTAAGTCACTGTAAATACCTCAGATGAGAAAAAGAATTGTCTCTCAACTACTACTACCAACACTGGATTATGCTGATATTGTCTATCAGAATACATTTGATATACATCTTCAACCCCTTAATGTAGTTTATAATAGTCTTTGCAGATTTATTTTAAGGTGTCCATATATAATCACCACTGTTCTATGTACGAAACTCTAAACTGGTTATCCCCCCACGCTCGAAGATGCTACCACTGGTTTCAGTTCATCTTTAAATGCATCCACCTCAATTACCATGCTTATTTAAAGCAAGACCTATTACCATACACACCCTCATATTCACTAATACATATTCAGCAACCCTTCTTTTTCATTCCAAGAACTAACAAAGAAATTGGGAGACGCGCATTCAAAGCTCCTTCTGACTGGAGCAATCTGCCTAGTACCATAAGAACTAATAGCTCATTTCGTCTATTTAAAATTCACCTTTACCCTTCCTTATAAAACCATGTACCTGTTTCTAGTATTAGAGTCTTCGATCTCCTTTATCTAGCTTGCTCTGTGTGTGATCATTTGGCATAACTATTGTTTATGCATGGCCATTACACTTATGTATTATTGTATTGCATAGTGTAACAAGGTCTTATATTGTATTATGTCACAATATCATGAAATAATATATCATGTAATAATGTTGATAATATGTATTAACGTACGATATATGATAGGTGGTATATAGTATTATGCATCACATTATGCTGCAACACATAACTATTGTTATTGTTGGATATGTAAAGCCAATTAACAATTGTTATAAACTATAACAAGTGGGGATGGAGGGGTTTTGGGATTGGTGTGTGGGTAGGTGGGTCAATGAGAGCCTCTATGTATGTTATGTCGTGTGCTGTATGTTCTATGGTGGACACACGCGAACACGAGATGACTGTCCATCTCAAGGGGTTATCCATGAATAAACTTGTTCAACTTGTTTCAACCCCACCAAACACATCCAAAAACCTCCAAACAACTTTACACCCATCCAAACCCCTCTAAACCCCTTTAAACCATTCTAAACCAAATTCAGCACCTCTAAACACCTCCACGTCCCTGGAAACCGCACCAAACACGCTAAACCCCTCTAAACGACTCTATACCCCTCTAAACCCACTCCAAAGTCCTCCAGGCCCCTCAAAATCACTCCAAGCCACTCAAAACACATCCATAACCCTCTAGTCACCTCTAATGGCTTTAAAACACATCCAATCCCCTCCAAACATACACCCATCTAAATCACTGTAAATACCTCAAACCCACTCTAAACCTTTCTAAATCCCTCGAAAACCCACTAAACCCTTCGAAATCCATCGAAACCCCTCGAAACTCCTCTATACCGCTCCAAACACATCGATACCACTCGAAATCCCTCGAAACCCCTCGAAACCCCCCAAAACCACTCCACCCCCTGCACCCCAAACACCTCTAAAACCTTCTAAACTCCTCTATTCTCTTCGAAATCCCTCTAACCCCCTCAAAACCCCTTTAAATTCATCGAAGCTCTTCCAAACCCGTCCAAACCCGTCTAATCCTCTATGAACCCCTCGAAACACCTGTAATCCATCTAAACCCCTCGATCGCCTCGAAACCCCTCGTAACCATCTGTAAACCCCTCTAAGCACATCGAAAACCCTCTAAATCCATCTAAACTACTATAAGCCCCATTAACCCCATCTAAGCCCCCCCCCCCCCCTAACCACAACAAAACTATAAATCACTCTAAACCACTCTAAAGCCTTCCAAACAATACCCCCGCTAAACATCTCTAAACTCCTCCAAACCAGGTTTAGGAATAGCAACTTCCCCATTAGCCATTAGGCTATTAAACCTGGCACGGACAAAACTTTGATTATTAATAACCAATTATCTGTTATTTGCACATCGTCATTTTATTTATTCATGTTTGTATATATTTATGTTATGGTATATGGACACACTGATTGTTTTGTAGTAAATGCCTACTATGTTCTGTGAGCTGAAGCAAAATAAGAATGTCATTGTCCTATCAGGGACATATGACATTAAACTCACTTGAACTTTAACTTGAACTAAACCCCTCTAAATATATCTAAACCCTTCTAAACCCCTGTAAACCTCACTACACCTTTCCAAAAGCTTCTAACTGTGAGATGTAACTCGGTGCTCACAATCACGATGCCAGAGACAAAGTCGTGGAAACACGAAATTATTTTATTTACGAGTCTGCAGAGCCGGGTGCCTCCCAATCCGAGACACACCGAGACAAGGTAAACCCCCCCCCCCCCTTTTATACAATATATTTCACTGAATCCCCCTCCCTTCTGGCCCCTTCCAATCAGAGCGCTGAGGTGCACAATCTTCCGTCGCGCCCAAGTTACCTCCCAGATCATACATCGCATGTTCATGGTAATGAGCAGTTTACCGATCAGGTGCGTATCTGTAATATTCATTTTCCTCATTAAGCAAGTGCAAAAGTTATCTTGCAGGATTCATTAATCCTTTCTTTTGCTGCGTTGACAGTTTCTCCCAATTATAGCGGCATGTACCCTCTATCTCTGCCGTGCTTATCAGTGTTTTACAAAGAGCGGTGGTATTTAATCATCCCGCCCTTAACAATGTGGTTTGATCATCCTGTTCCTCACGATTGATGTGGTTTAATCATCCTCTAACCAGCCGTGGTAGCCAGCATTACCTCATCCTGTTCCACACATAACCAATGCAAACACCTCTACACCCCTCTAACCCCCTCTAATCCCCACCAAACCCTTCTAAACCCATCAAACTCCGTCTAAACTCCTACAAACCCCTCCGACACTAAACCCCTCTGAACCATTCTAAACCCCCTATAAACCACTCTAAATCCCTCCAAACATCTCCAAACCCAATTCAACCCCTCTAAACACCTCAAAACCCCTCTAAACCCCATTCAACCCCTCTAAACACCTCCAAACCCCTCTAAACGCCTCTAAACACATTTCAGCACCTCTAACTCTACACCACTCTAAACCCCTCCTAAACTCTCGAAAACCCTCTAAAAAACTATACAAATCTAAGCCCCTCCAAACACATCGAAACCCGTAGAAACCCCTCTAAACCCCACTAAACCCCTGTAAACCCTTCTAAACCCCTCTAAAATATTTTCAACCACTATAAATCCCTCTACACCCCTGTAAAACACTGTACACCCCTGCACACCCCTGTAAACCGCTCTCAACCCATCTAAACCCGTCTAAACCCCTCTAAACCATTCTAAACCTCGAAACCGTTGTAATCCCCTCTGACCACCAGTAAACCCCTACAAACCACTCTAACCCCCTGAAAACCCATCTAAATCCCTGTAACCACCTCCATACCCGTGAAAACACTTCCAAACAGATTTCAGAGCCTCTACACCCCTCCACACCCCTCTACATTCCTCTAAGCCCCTCTAATCCCCTCCGGACTAATCTAAACACTTCTAAACGCCTTTCAATCCATTCAAGCCTCTCTAACCCCTTCTGCACCACTCAAAAACACATCCAAACACCTCCAGACCACTGAACCCATTACACGAAACCCATGTAAACCCTCTAAACACCCCAACACGCCTCGACGCCCCTCGAAACCTCTCTAAATCACCCACACCCCTCGATCCCCTCAAACCCCCTCGAAACCACTAAATCCGTCATAACCCATCGAAGTCCCTCTAAACCACTGGGACCCCCTCGAAAGCTCTCGAAACACATAACCAGTCGAAAGCGCACTAAACCCCTCTAAACTACTGTAGACCCATCTAACCCCACGTAAATCCCTCGAAACCCATGTAATCCCCGCTAAACAGCTCAAAACCCATCTAAACCCGTCTAAACATCCTGTGCCCCGCTCTAAACACTCCATCCCCTCTAAACACCTGAACCCTTGTAAACCCCTGTAAACGCGCCTAAACCTCTCCAGACAAGTCTAAACCTCCTGAGAACCCCCTGTAAACCCATTTAAACTCACCTACACCCCTGTAACCCCCTCTAAACTCATCTAAACCCCACGTAAACCCCTCCAATCCATTCTAAACTCATATAAACCCATGTAAACCCCATCTAAACCCATGTAACCCATGTAAACCTCAGTAAACGTGTCTAAACCACGAAACCACTCTAAACAACTCAAAACATCTCAAACCCCCTCTAAGCACCTCTAAACGTGTCTAAACATATCTAAACCCCGCTAAATGTATCTAAGCACCTCTAAACTCCTCTCCGCCTCTCTAAACCCCTCCACACCCCTCTAAATCCCTATCATCCACTCCAAACACCTCCATACCTCTCAACCCCTCTAAACAGATTTCAGCTCCACAGCCCTCTAAACCGTTCTAAACCCATCCAACCCCCTCCAAACCCCTCTAAACAAATATATACCCATCTAAACCCCTCCAAACACCTCCATCCCCCTCTAAATCTCTCTAAGCCCCCTCTAAACCCCTCCAAACTCCCCCAAACACCTCTAAAACCTTCTAAATGCATTTGAACCCCTTCAAGTCCCTCCAACCGACTCTAAACCATTCTAGACCCATCCAAACACGTCCGAACCCATCTGAACACATCTAAACCCCACGAAACCTATGTAAACCATCTACACCCTTCGAAACCCCCTCGAAAACACTCTAAATCCCTCAACACCCATCGAAACCACTGGAAATCCCTCTAAACAACTCTAAATCCCTCATAACCCATCGAAACCCATCTACACCCCGCGAACTCCCTCTGAAGCTCTCAAAACCCCTCTAAACCCCTGTAAGGCTCGGTTCTGGGACCCCAGCTATTTACGATATGTATTAATGATTTGGACGAGCGAATTGAATGCAACATCTCCAAGTTTGCGGATGACACGAAGCTGGGGGGCGGGGGGGGGGGCAGTGTTAGCTGTGAGGAGGATGATAGGAGGCTGCAAGGTGACTTGGATAGGCTGGGTGAGTGGGCTAATGCATGGCAGATGCAGTATAATGTGGATAATGTGAGGTTATACACTTTGGTGGCAAAAATAGGAAAGTAGACTATTATCTGAATTGTGGCCGATTAGGAAAGGGGGAGATGCAACGAGACCTGGGTGTCATGGTACACCAGTCATTTAAAGTAGGCAGGCAGGTGCAGCAGGCAGTGAAGAAGGCGAATGGTATGTTAGCATTCATAGCAAATGGATTTGAGTATAGGAGCAGGGAGGTTCTACTGCAGTTGTACAGGGTGTTGGTGAGACCACACCTGGAGTATTGCGTACAGTTGTGGTCTCCTAATCTGAGGAAATACATTCTTGCCATAGAGGGAGTACAGAGAAGGTTCGCCAGACCGATTCATTGAAACATAGAAACATAGAAATTAGGTGCAGGAGTAGGCCATTCGGCCCTTCGAGCCTGCACCGCCATTCAATATGATCGTGGCTGATCTTCCAACTCAGTATCCCGTACCTGCCGTCTATCCATACCCTCTGAGCCCCTTAGCCACAAGGGCCACATTTAACTCCCTCTTAAATATAGCCAATGAACTGGCCTCGACTACCCTCTGCGGCAGAGAGTTCCAGAGATTCACCACTCTCTGTGTGGAAAAAGTTATTATCATCTCGGTTTTGAAGGATTTCCCCCTTATGCTTAAGCTGTGACCGCTTGTCCTGGACTTCCCCAACATCGGGATGCAATCTTTCTGCATCTAGCCTGTCCAACCCCTTAATAATTTTGTAAGTTTCTATAAGATCCCCTCTCAATCTACTAAATTCTAGAGAGTATAAACCAAGTCTATCCAGTCTTTCTTCATAAGACAGTCCTGACATCCCAGGAATCAGTGTGGTGAACCTTCTCTGCACTCCGTCTATGGCAATAATGTCCTTCCTCAGATTTGGAGTCCAAAACTGTACGCAATACTCCAGGTGTGGTCTCACCAAGACCTTGTACAACTGCAGTAGAACCTCCCTGCTCCTTTACTCAAATCCTTTTGCTATGAAAGCTAACATACCATTCGCTTTCGATTCCTGGGATGTCAGGACTTTCATATGAAGAAAGACTGGATAGACTCGGTTTGTACTCGCTAGAATTTAGAAGATTGAGGGGGGATCTTATAGAAACTTACACAATTCTTAAGGGGTTGGACAGGCTAGATGCTGGAAGTTTGTTACCGATTTTGGGGAAGTCCAGAACAAAGGGTCACAGTTTGAGGTTAAGGGGGAAATCTTTTAGGACCGAAATGAGGAAAACGTTTTTCACACAGAGAGTGGTGAATCTCTGGAATTCTCTGCCGCAGATTTAGTTGAGGCCAGTTAATTGGCTATATTTAAGAGGGAGTTAGATGTGGCCCGTGTGGCTAAAGGGATCAGGGGGTATGGAGGAAGTCAGGTACAGGATACTGGTTTGGATAACCAGCCTACACCTGCACCTATTTTCTATGTTTCTAAACCACTATACTCATCTAACCCTCCTAAACCCCTCTAAACTGTTTAAACTACTAAACCCCTCTAAACCAATCTAAACCACTCTAAATCCCTGTAACCCCGTGTAAACACATCTAAACCCACGTAACCCACTCTAAACCCGTCTAAACCGGTCAAAACCCATCTAAACACGTCTACACACCCTGTGAACCGCTGAAAACACCCAACCCCTCTAAATACGTGAACCCTTGTAAACCCCAGTAAACGTTTCTAAACCTCTCTAGATTACTCTAAACCCTTGCGAACTCATGTAACCCCCTGTAAACTCACATACACCCTCTGTAATCCCCTCTAAATTCACCTACACTCAATGTAAACCGCTCCAACCCACTGTAAATCTCTGTAACCTCCTGTAAACCCCATCTAAATCACTGTAACCCATGTAAACCCCAGTAATAGCATCTGCCATTTAAAATCCCTCAACTCAAAACCTCTCGAAACCCTTCCAAACACCTATAAACCCCTCTAAACACATCTACACCCCGCTAAACACATCTAAACCCCTATCTGCCCTTCTAAACCCCTCAAAACACCTCCGAAACCCTATCACTATCATCCCCTCTCAATTCCTCTAAACCCCCTGTAAACCCATGTAAACCTCGCCAAACTCCTCTAAACCCCTAACCATATAACCATATAGCCATATAACCATATAACAATTACAGCACTGAAACAGGCCACCTGAGTCCCATCTACCTGCACTCAGACCATAACCCTCCATTCCTTTCCCATCCATATATATATATCCAATTTATTTTTAAATGATCAAATCGAACCTGCCTCCACCACTTCCACTGGAAGCTCACAGCTACCACTCTCTGAGTAAAGAAGTTCCCCCTCATGTTACCCCTAAACTTTTGTCCCTTAATTCTGAAGTCATGTTCTCTTTAAGCCCTGGTAAACACATGTGAACACCTCTAAACCCCTCTAAATTCCTCTAAACCCCTCTACCCCTTTAAACGACTCTGAACTCCTCAAAACCCCCTGTAACCCCCCCCCCCCAACCCACACCAAACCTGTAAACCACTCCATACCCCCTAAATCACTATAATCACTCTGTAAACCCCCTGTAACACCTTGTAAACCTCTGTAAACCTCTGTAGACACCTTTAACCCCTTGTAAACCCCCCAGAACACCTCAAACCCCCTGTAAACACCTCTAAAGCGCGTAAAACCAGTCTAAACCTCGGAAAACCACTACAACTATACATTGAAAAACCCTCTAAACCCCTCTGAATCCATGTAAACTTCTCCAATCCGCTCTAAACCCCCAGCAGACATCTCTAAACCCCTGTAAACCACTCTAAACTGCACTTAACTGGAGGGGGACTGACATGCATGCGGTCAGGGCCACTTGCGAGCGATGCGTGGGGGGAATTGAATACGGAGGTCAAAGCTTTGTATATAAATGCGTGACGTATAAGAAATAAAGAGGACGTGCTTGAGGCTCAGTTAGAAATTGGCAAGTATGATGTTGTGGGAATTACAGAGACATAGCTGCAAGAGGGACAGGGTTATGAACTGAATAGACAAGGATATACCTCCTATCGAAAAGACAGACAGGTGGGCAGATGGGTTACTCTGTTGGTGAGGAATGAAATTCAGTCCTTTGCAAGGGGTGACATTGAAACAGGAGACGTGGAGTCAGTATGGATAATACTAAGGAATTGTAATGGTAAAAAGATCCTAATGGGACTTAACTCCAGGACCCCAAACAGCAGCCTGGACATAGGGTACAAGTTGAGTTAAATTGGCATGTAGCAAAAGTAATGCTATGGTTGTTATAGGAGATTTCAACATGCAGGTAGACTGTGAAAATTAGGTTGATACTGGACCCCAAAAAAGGGGCTTTCTCGAGTGCCTTCCTGATGGATTCATAGAGCAGCTTGTATTGGAGCCTACCAGGGAGAAGGTAATTCTGGATTTAGTGTTATGTATTGAACCGGATTTGACATAGGACCTCTAGGTTAATGAGCTATTAGGAGGTAGTGAGCATAACATGGTCAGATTTAATCTACAATTGGAGAGGGAGAAGGGTGGATCGGAGGTGTCAGTGTTACAGTTGAATAAATGGGAGTATGGGGGCATGAGGATGGAGCTGGCCAAAGTTGACTGGAATCATACACTAGCAGGGATGATAATGGAAGAAAAATGGCAGGTATTTATAGGAATAATACAGAAGGTGCAGGATCACTTAATTCCGAGGAGGAATAAAGATTTCAAGGGGAGTAAGGGGCGGCAGTGGCTGACAAGGGACGTCAGGGACAGTATAACACTAAAAGACGTACAACGTAGCACAGATGAGCGGGAAGCAAGAGTATTGGGTTTTATTTAAGAGCAACAGAAGATAACTAAAAAGACAATACGGGGAGAAATGATGAGGTACGAAGGTAAGCTAGCCAAGAATATAAAGTAGGATGGTAAAAGCTTATGTAGGTTTGTGAAGAGAAAACACATTAGTTAAGAACAAAGCTGGACCCTTGAAGACCGAAAAAGGTGATTTTATTATGGAGAACAAGGGAATGGCAAATGAGTTGAACAGGTTCTTTGGATCCGTCTTCACAAAGGAGGACACAAACAATCTTCCTGAAATAGTAGATTATATAATAGTATAGTAGCACGTGGTATTGGGGTGGAGTGCTGACTTGGATAATCGCTGTCTGAAAAAAGCACTGAGATTAGCTAAGGGCAAACTGCAACCCCTCCATACACATCTGGATCTCCTGCCATCGGGCAAGAGATACCGTAACATCATCGTCCGGACTACCAAACTGCTAAACAGATTCCTGCCACAGGCTGTGAGGCTAGTAAACACTCACTCCACCTGATTCTGCGGCTTTGCACAGCCAATTTAATAACGTGGGCACTGGCCACTTAAATCAGCTGCCCTGGACATTTTATGACTGTTTTTTCCTGTATTTTAATGTTGCTTTTTTACCTGCACCTTTAAACTATTTGTACTGTTTCATCAGGGACTGGATTGTTTTTGGTGTTTTTATTATGTGAAATGTTTAAGTTTTATGTGCGATGCTCCGGTATTCCCTGGGAAACGTCTTCTCATTTTGCACTGTACAATTGTTGCTTTGCAAGATTAGATAAAGGTTCTTTGATTTGATTTGATTTGATTTGATTTGATTTGATTTGATTTGATTTGATTTGATTTGATTTGATTTGATTTGATTTGATTTGATTTGATCGACAGAAAATTGGTTGGCAGACACGAAACAGAGAGTGGGGATTAACGTGCCCTTTCAGAATGGCAGGCAGTGACTAGTGGGGTACCGCAAGGCTCGGTGCTGGGACCGCAGCTATTTACAATATACATCAATGATTTGTATAAAGGGATTCAAAGTAACATTAGCAAATTTGCAGATGACACAAAGCTGGGTGGCAATGTAAACTGTGAGGAGGATTCTATGAGAATGCAGTGTGACTTGGAGAGGTTTGGTGAGTGGGCCGATGCATGGCCGATTACGATTAAAGTGGAGAAATGTGAGGTTATCCAGTTTGGTAGCAAAAACAGGAAGGCATATTACTATCTAAATGGCGTCAAGTTGGGAAAAGGTGAAGTACAGCGGGATCTGGGGGGTCGTTGTCCATCAGTCTCTGAAAGTAAGCATGCATAAATGAAGCATGCAGAAACCAATCTAAACCTCTTGAAACCCTTCAAAAAGGCTCTAAACCTCTCTAAACACATTTAAACATTCTAAACCCATTTATAGCATTCTAAACCGGTCTAATCCCCTCTACACCAAACCCCTACAAGCCGCTAGAAACCTCCTCTAAACACGCCTAAACCCAGCAAAACACCTCCAAACCCCCATCAACACCGCTAACCCTCTCTAATTCTCTCCAAACACCACCAAATGCCTCTACCCTCTTTAAACAGTTTTAAAACCCTGCAAACCCCTATAAACACCGCTAACCCTCTCCAAACCTCTCCAAACACCACCAAAGGCCTCTACCCTCTTTAAACCGCTTTAAAATCCTCCAAACCCCTCCAACCCCCTCTAAACCTCTCTAACCCCCCACGAATCCCCTGTAAACCCTGTAAACCCCACGAAACGCCTCCGAATCCCCGAAACACCTCGTAACAACTCGAAATACATCGAAACCCCTCTAACACCTCTAATTCCCTCTAACCCCGTCTAAACCCCATCTAACCCCGTCTAAACCCATCTAACCCTGTCTAAACCCTTCTAACCCCCTCTAACCCCGTCTAAACCCAATTTAACCCCGTCTAAACCCATCTAACCCGTCTAAACCCTTCTAACCCCCTCTAACACCTTTAAACCGCTCCAAACCCGTCTAAACCCCTCAACACCTGTAAGCCCCTCTAAGCACATATAATCCCCTCTAAACCCCTCTAAACACATCGAAACGCATCTAAACCGCTTAAAACCTCTGGAAACCCATCTATACCCCTCGAAACACCTCTAAACCCCTCTAATGCCCTCTAAACACCTCTAAAGCCCTCTAATCTCTCTAGACACCTCTATACACATCTAAAGCGCTCTAATCCTCTCTAAACCCATCTAAACTCCTAAACTCATATAAGCCCCTGTAATCCACTTTAAACCCCTTTAAACCCATTTAAACACATCGACACCTCTAAACCGCTCTAAACCCGTTCTCGAAACCCGTCTAAACATTCTAAACCCATCTAAAGCACCCGTCTAAATCGTCTAACCCCTCTACATTCCTCTACACCCCTCTAAACCCCATCCAAACACCCCCAATCCCTCTAAACCCCTCTAAGCTTCTCTAAACATCTCCAAACTTAAAGCACACGGTATTGGGGGTTCAGTATTGATGTGGATAGAGAACTGGTTGGCAGACAGGAAGCAAAGAGTAGGAGTAAACGGATCCTTTTCACAATGGCAGGCAGTGACTAGTGGGGTACCGCAAGGCTCAGTTCTTGGACCCCAGCTATTTACGATATATATTAATGATTTGGACGAGGGAATTGAATGCAACATCTCTATGTTTGCGGATGACACGAAGCTGGGGGGGCAGTGTTAGCTGTGAGGAGGATGCTAGGAGGCTGCAAGGTGACTTGGATAGGCTGGGTGAGTGGGAAAATGCATGGCAGATGCAGTATAATGTGGATAAATGTGAGGTTATCCACTTTGGTGGCAAAAACAGGAAAGTAGATTATTATCTGAATGGTGGCCGATTAGGAAAGGGGAGATGCAACGAGACCTGCGTGTCATGGTACACCAGTCATTAAAAGTAGGCATGCAGGTGCAGCAGGCAGTGAAGAAGGCGAATGGTGATCATTCATAGCAAACGGATTTGAGTATAGGAGCAGGGTGGTTCTACTGTAGTTGTACAGGGTCTTGGTGAGACCACACGTGCAGTATTGAGTACAGGTGTGATCTCCTAATGTGAGGAAATACATTCTTGTCATAGAGGGAGTACAGAGAATGTTCACCAGAATGATTCCTGGGATGTCAGGACTTTCATATGAAGAAAGACTGGATAGACTCGATTTGTACTCGCTAGATTTTAGAAGTTTGAGGGGGGATCTTATAGAAACTTACAAAATTCTTAAGAGGTTGGACAGGCTACATGCAGGAAGATTGTTCCCGATGTTGGGGAAGTCCAGAACAAGGATAAGGGGGAAATCTTTTAGGACCGAGATGAGGAAAACGTTTTTCACACAGAGAGTGGTGAATCTCTGGAATTCTCTGCCGCAGAAGGTAGTTGAGGCCAGTTCATTTGGGTATATTTCAGAGGGAGTTAGATGTGGCCCTTGTGGCTAAAGGGATCAGGGGGTATGGAGAGAAGGCAGGTACAGGATACTGAGTTGAATGATCAGCCATGATCATATTGAATGGCGGTGCAGGCTCGAAGGACCGAATAGCCTCTACTCCTGCAATTATTTTCTATGTTTCTACTACCCCCTCTAAACCCCTCCAAACACCTCTAACCCTCTCTTAACCCCTCGAAACCACTGTAAACCCTCTAAACCACACGAAACGCCTCAAAATCCCTTGCAACACCCGAAATCTCTCTAACACCCTCTAACCCCGTCAAAACCACTCACAACCTCTCTAAACCCATCCAAACACCGCTAAACCCCACTAAACAACTCCGAACACCTCAAACCCATCTACACCCCTCTAAACTCATCTGGACCCTCCTAATCCCCTTCTAAATCCATCTAAACACATCGAAAACACTCTAACCCCTTTATACCCATCTTAACCCCTCTATACTCATCCAAACCCCTGTAACATCCTCTCAACACCCCTAAAGCCCTCAAACCACGTCTAAATCCCTCATAAACACGTCTAAACATCTCTAAGCCTCCCTTACCTCTAATTCCATCGAAATCCCTCTAACCTCCACTAAACCCATCTAAACACCTCTAAGCCCCTATAATCCACGTTAAACCCCTTTGAACCCATTTAAACACATCCAATATTTGGACGTGTTTAGGTTTAGAGCAATTTAGAGGTGTTTCGAGATGTTTAGATGGGTTTAGAGGCGCTTAAAGGGGATTTAGATGGAGTTCGTGGAAGTTACAGGGATTTAGAGGGTTTTCAATAGGTTTAGAGGGTATTATAGGGGCTTAGAGGTGTTTAGCTGGAGTTTATAGGGGATTTAGAGTGATTTCGATGGGATTAGATTAATTTAGAGGGGTATACAGTGGTTTAGAGAAGATAAGATGGGGTTATTGGGGTTTAGAGAGCTCTAGATGGGTCTGGTGGAGTGTAGAGGTGTTTAGATGGGTATAAAGGGGTAAGAGGGTTTTCAATACAATACAATATAATACCGTTGTATTCGTCACATTGCACATTAAGTGCAAGTGAAACGAATTTGTCAGCAGAGTACAATGATAAAGACCACACAATACACAATAAAAGTTTAACACAAACATCCACCGCAGCATTCATCATTGTGGTGGAAGGCACAACATTTTGCCAGTTCTGCTCCATTTTCCCGCGTGGTCGGGACCTTAACCCTTCGCAGCCGTCGCTGCGGGCGTCCAGATGTTCAGACAGGTAAACGTCCAGGTAAGTCTAGAGTCGGCACTTCCCCACCGGAGACCGCGGCTTTAGGTTTGTGTAGGCCGCAGGCCGGTGGCCGAAGATATAAAGTTCCCGCCACAGCCAGAAGCGCCACAGACAGCAGGGCCGGCGGTCGAAGCTCCCCTTCAGGATTGATGGTAATTCCACGACGGGTCCGCGGTAGAAGTTGGCCGCGGGCCGGCATTCGGACCTTCTACTTCCCCCGGGTCTCTACGAGGGATCCCGGGCTGTGCAGACGCCACGCCAGCTAGAGCTGTGCAGACTGCGGCTTCAGGCTGCCGGCTGCCGCGGGCCAGCGAAACGGAGCGCACCCCTCCGGCGAGCCCGCTCGACACCGGGAGTCCACGCTGCGCCCGCCGCTGAAGCCCCGGACGCGTCTCCGGCAAAGGCCGTGCCGATCCTTGTTGTTAGGCCACGGGGGAGGCGACCTGGAAAAAGTCGCCTCTCCGAGGAGGAGGCGACCCACACGGTTTCCCCCTTAACACCCCCCCCCCCCCACACATACCCACACACACACACACACACACACACACACACACACACACACACACACACACACACACACACACACACACACACACACACACACACACACACACAAAAGACAAAGGGACACTAAAACATACTTTAAAACATACTAAAAAAAATTAAAAAGTTGAAAAAAACGAACACGCTGCTGGCAGGGCGCCGGCTTGCAGAGCCCCCATTGACAGGAGTAGGGGTTTAGAAGGGTTTCGAATGATTTAGAGGGGTTTAGAATGGATTAGAGATGCTTAGATATATTTGGGATGTTTCGAGGGGTTTAGAGGCTTTGAGGTGTTTGATAGTGTTTAGTGGGGTTTAGACGGATTTGGAGGCGTTTAGAGGGGTTTAGAGGGCTTTAGGTTTGGTGGAGAGTAGGGTTTGGACGGGTATAAAGGGGTTTACTTTGGATTAGAGGGGTTTAGAGGTGTTTGGGGAAGGGTTTTGTAGAGGTTTCGGGGGGTTTCGGGGGGTTTCGAGGGGTTTAGCGGTGTTTGAGATGTTGGTAGGTGGTTTAGAGGGGATTTGAGGGGTTTAGCTGGTTTTACAGGTTATTAGATGGATTTAGAAGTGGGTAGAGAGGGTTAGAATCCATTAGAGGTGTTTAGATGAGTTTCGAGGTGTTTCGATGGGTTACGAGGGGTTTCAAGGGATTTAGAATCGTTTCGTGGAGTTAAGACAGTTTGCTGTGTTTTCTAGGGGTTTAGACATGTTTAGAGGAGTTTGGAAGGGGTTCGCGGTGCTTCGATGGATTTAGAGGGGTTTGGAGGGATTTGGAGGGTTTAAAGCGGTTTGGAGGGGTTAGATGAGGTTAAAGGGCGTAGATGGGGTTTAGACGAGTTTGGATTGTTTTAGATGGGTTTACATAGAAACCGAAACATAGAAAATAGGTGCAGGAGTACAGGCCATTTGGCCCTTCAAGCCTGCACCGCCATTCAATATGATCATGGCTGATCTTCCAACTCAGTATCATATACCTGCATTCTCTCCATACCCCCTGATCCCTTTAGGCACAAGGGCCACATCTAACTCCCTCTTAAATATAGCCAATGAACTGGCCTCAACTACCTTCTGCGGCAGAGAATTCCAGAGATTCACCACTCTCTGTGTGAAAAACGTTTTCCTCATCTCGGTCCTAAAAGATTTCCCCCTTATCCTTAAACTGTGACTCCTTGTTCTGGACATCCCCAACATCGGGAACAATCTTCCTGCATCTCGCCTGTCCAACCCCTTAAGAATTGTGTACGTTTCTATAAGATCCCCCCTCAATCTTCAAAATTCTAGCGTGTACAAGCCGAGTCTATCCAATCTTTCTTCATATGAAAGTCCTACCCTCCCAGGAATCAGTCTGGTGAACCTTCTCTGCACTCTCTCTATGTAAGACTGTATTTCCTCAGATTAGGAGACCAAAACTGTACGCAATACTCCAGGTATGGTCTCACCAAGACTCTGCACAACTGCAGTAGAACCTCCCTGCTCTATGTTAGAATGTTCAAATAGGTTTAGAGCGGTTTAGTGCTGTTTACAGGGGGTTTCGAGGGGTGTAGATAGGGTTCGAGGTGTTTAAAGGGGTTTAGAGCGATTTCGCGGAATTTCGAGGGCTTTAGAGGTATAGATAGGATTATAGGGGCTTAGAGGGGCTTCGACGTGTTTAGAGGGTTGTACGGATTTCGATGGGATTAGAGGAGGTTAGAGAGGTTTAGAGATGTTTAGAGGGCTTCAGTTGGGTTTAGACGTGTTTGGAGGGATTTGGAGGTATTTTGAGGGCTTTAGCGGTGTTGAGAGGGCGTTAGAGGGGTTTAGATGAGTTTAGAGGGGGTAATGGGGTTTAGAGGGCTTTAGAGGGATTTGGTGGAGTGTAGAGGGGTTTAATGCGTGTATAAAGGGGTTAGAGTGTTTTCGGTGTGTTTAGATGGATTTAGAAGGGATTAGGAGGGTTTAGAGGAGTTTAGAGGGGTTGAGGTGTGTTAATTGTTCTTATCCCAAATACCTCTAAACACCTCTAATCCCCACTAAAGCCCTCTAACACTCTCTAAATCTCCCACCTAAACTTCCATCGAAATCCTGTTTAACCCTGTTTAAACCCATCTAAACCTATCTAAACCCTTCTAAACTCCTCTAAACCCCGCTAAAGCCCTGTAAATACTTCAATGGTACTCTAAACCCAAATCCCTCTGATCACCTCTAATCCACTAAAACTCTCTATACCCCTCTAAACCCCTCTAAACACCTCTCATTCCACCGAAATACATATAACCCCCTCTAACCCCCTCTAACCCCCTCTAAACCCCTCTAAGCCCAGCTAAGCCCCGCTAAGCCCCCAAAATCCCTTCAAAACCACTTTCATCCTCTCTATATTCCTCTAAACCCATCGAAACCCCCCCTATAAACCCCTCGAACCCCATCTAACCCCCTCTAAACCCCTCTAAACCCATCTAAACCCCTCTAAACCAGTCTAAACATTCCAAGCCCATTTAAAGCACTCTAACCCCATCTAAATCCCTCTACACCGCTATATACCCCTCCAAATCGGTATATACCCCTCCACACCGCTAGCAACCCCTCTAAATGCCTCTAAACCCATATAAACCCCTCCAACCACCTCCAAACCTCTCCACACATCAAATCCCATCTAAACCTCTACAAACGCCACCAAAGGCCTCTATCTTCTCTAGACCGCTTTAAACCCTCGAAAACGCTGTAAAGCCTATAAACCCCATGACATGCATCTAAATCCATCGAAACTCCTCGTAACCTCTCTGAATCGCCCCGAAACCCCTCTAAACACCTGTAATCACCTCTAATCCCCTCTAACTCCTCTCTAAACCACCCTAAGCGCCTCTAAAACCACCTAATCCCCTCTAAACTACTCTAAACCCCACTATACGCATCTAACCCCTTCAAACCCCCTCCAAACACATCGAAAGCCCTCTAAACCCCTCTAATACCATGTAAATACCTCTAAACCTCTCTAAAACCTTTTAAACCTCTCTAAACCCCTCTAAACTCCTCTAAGCCCCTTTAAGCCTCTATAAGCCCATCAAAACCCCTCTAAACCCCTCTAAACTCATCGAAACCTATTTCTCCTCTAAACTCGCAATCCATTTAAACCCCTCGAAACCCCTCTAAACCCCTGTAAGTCCTTCTAAACGCTGTAAACCGCTGTGTGCGGATGTTTTATGTTGAATTCTATAATGTGTTGTGTTCTTTATGTTTATTGTATGGCTGTATGGTAATCTCATTTCACTGTGCCATCTGGCACATGTGACAAATAAATGTATATTGTATCATCTTGTAACTTGTATCTTCTAAACCCCTCTAAAGCCCTCTAAACCTCTCTTAACCCATCTAAACTCCCCTAATCCCATCGAAATCACCCCAAACCCCGCTAAACACCTCTAAACCCCGCTGTCCTCAAAATCCCCTCTAAACACATCTAAACCCCTCTGTCTCTTTAAAGCCCCCTAACCGCTACTAAGTCCCTCTAAGAACCTATAGCCGTCTAAACACTTCAAAATCCCCTCTAAACACCTGTAATAACCATATAACAATTACAGCACGGAAACAGGCCATCTCGCCCCTACTAGTCCGTGCCGAATCACATCCAATCTCCTCTAATTTCCCTCTAAACCACCCTAAGCACTTCTAAACCACCCAATCCTCTCTAAACTACTCTAACCCCCACTAAACGCATCTAACCCCTTCAAACCCAGTCTTACCTCCTCTAAACCCCTCTAAACACCTAAAAACCCTTCTAAACTCATAGAGACGCCTCAAACCCCTCGAAATCTCTCCAACCACCCCCAAATACGTCTAAACCCATCTAACCCATTGTAAACCCATTTATACTCCTTCAACCCCCGTCTACACCCCACCAAAGTACTCTATAACCCTCTAAACACCTCGAAAGCCCTCTATTCCCCCTGTCAAACCCTCTAAACACCTCTAAACGCCTCTGTGCGGCTGCGACCCAATTTTGGAGTTCGGAGGCACCGGCCGCAGTCCCGGTGGACAGGAACATCGGGAGCTCGCAGGTCCTGGTGCGAGACCGCTTTTTCCGAGCACCGCAACGGCGACTTCTCCCGCTGGAACCGCGGGTTTAAAGGACATGGAGCGGGGCCTAACATCGCCCGGCGTGGCTTAAACGGCCTCAGGACTTACCATCGCTCGCCGGGGGCTTTAACATCGGAGCCCAAGTTCGCCTCGACACTGCAATTGGACTGCTGAACCACGGGAGAAGGAACAAAGGGAAGAGATAAAGACTTTGCCTTCCATCACAGTGAGGAGATGTTGTAGACTCACTGTGATGGATGCTTATGTAAACTGTGTTAAGTGTGGGTCTTGGATTGTTTTGTAATGTAAAAAAAAAACTGTGGAAATTATATTGCGTTCAAACCTAGGTTTGAATGCCAATAAATAGCATTCTAAAGCCATCTAAACCCCTCTAAACACATCTAAGCCCCTCTAACGCTCTATAATCCCCTCAAAACCCCTCTAAACGCATCGAAACCCATTTTCTCCTCTAAACTCCTCGAAATCCATCTAAACCCCTCGAAAACCCTCTAAACCCCTCTAAACCCCCTGTAAACCCCTCTAAAGTCTTCTAATTCCTCTAAACCGCTCTAAATCCTTCTAAATACATCTAAACCCATCCAAAGACCTGCAAACCTCTCTAATCGCCCCTAAACCTCTTTAATCCCACCGAAATACCTATAACCCTCTCTAAAGCCTCTCTAAACACCTCTAAACCAGTCTAAGCCTATATAATCCACTATAACCCATTCGAAATCCCTCTAATCTCCTCGAAACCCATTTAAACCCCCCTCGACACCACTCTAAACTTCTCGAAACCCCTGTAAAGCATTCTAAATACCTAAAACCTTCTAAACCGCTCTAAATCCCTCTAAACACATCTAAACCCGTTTAAAGCCCTCTAACCCTCTCTAAACCCCATCTAACCTCCTCTAATCCCATTGAAATCCCTCTAACCACCTCTAAACCAATCAAGCACCTCTCAGCTCCTCTAAGACACTAAACCGTTCTAACCGCTCTAAACTCGTCGAACCCCATCTATAACCATATAACCATATAACAATTACAGCACGGAAACAGGACATCTCGGCCCTACAAGTCCATGCCGAACAAATTTTTTCCCCTTAGTCCCACCTGCCTGCACTCGTACCATAACCCTCCATTCCCTTCTCATCCATATGCCTATCCAATTCATTTTTAAATGATACCAATGAACCTGCCTCCACCACTTCCACTGGGAGCTCATTCCACACCGCCACCACTCTCTGCGTAAAGAAGTTCCCCCTCATATTACCCCTAAACTTCTGTCCCTTAATTCTGAAGTCATGGCCTCTTGTTTGAATCTTCCCTATTCTCAATGGGAAAAGCTTGTCCGCATCAACTCTGTCTATCCCTCTCATCATTTTAAAGACCTCTATCAGGTCCCCCCTTAACCTTCTGCGCTCCAGAGAATAAAGACCTAACTTATTCAACCTATCTCTGTAGCTTAGTTGTTGAAACACAGGCAACAATCTACACCCCCTTTAAACCCCTCGAAACCCATCTAAACCACTCGAAACCCCTTTATACCGCTAGAAACCCCCAGTAAACCCGACTAAACATTCTAAACTAAACTAGAGCCCACTATAAAGCCCTTTAGGGGGAGTAAAGGGAATTGCAAGTGTCCAGCTTGGGGTGTTTGTTTCGCTCATGCGTTACACGACGTAGCTCGCTTTTCGCTTATGTTGACGTCTAACATGTTGACAGAATTGTCGCCCGACTCGTCACATCATACATCGCGCTGTCGCTTCCAGAAGTAAGGGAGGGGAGGGAGAAAGGTAGATTGGGGGGGGGGGGGGTGTAGGCGAATGGGAGGCAGCCAACTTGTGGAAGTAAGGGATGGGAGGAAGCCACCTTTTGGGAATAAGGGGAATAGGGGGTAGGCAGCTTGTGGTGTAAGGGGAATGTGAGGGAGCAGGTTGGGTGAGTAAGGGGAAAGGATAGTAGCCAGCGGGGGGGGGGGGCGGAGTGTAAAGGTGATTTGTGTTTTACAGATTGGGTTAATAAGGGGAAAGGGAGGTAGCCAGCTTGGCGGGAGGGAGTTAGCCAGCTTGGCGGGTAAGGGACCGGAGGAAGGGGTGGGAAGAAAC
The DNA here is from genome assembly GCA_036785375.1 of Leucoraja ocellata. Taxonomy (NCBI): domain Eukaryota; kingdom Metazoa; phylum Chordata; class Chondrichthyes; order Rajiformes; family Rajidae; genus Leucoraja; species Leucoraja ocellata. The sequence goes on along the minus strand of JAWMAR010000353.1, from coordinate 1,254,349 downwards.
CAGCTTGGGAGAGTAAGGGGTGGGAGGAAACCCGCTTGGGGTGTGGGGAGGGGTAAGGGAAGGGAGGAAGCCAGCTTGGCGAAGTAAGGCGAATGGGGGGAGGCCAGCTGGGAGTGTAAGGGGAAAGTGCGTTAGCCGACTTGGGGGAGTAAGGGATGGGAGGGAGGCAGCGTGGGGAGCAAGAAATGGGAAATAGCCAGATTGGGGAGTAAGGGATGGGAGGCAGCCAGTTTGGCGGAGCAATGGGAATCGGAGTAAACCAGATTGGAGGATTAAGGTGTGGGATAGCCATCTTGGAGGGGGATATTTGGAGAGGCGGGTGGTGAGAGATGGGTGGGAGCCAGCTTGGGGAGTAAGTGATGTGAGGAAAGCAGCTTACAGTAGTAAAGAATAGGTGGAATGTGAGAATGGGAGAATGGGAGGTAGTCAGCTTGCAGGTAAGGGATGTGTAGAAGGTAGCTTGGGGGAGTAAGGGAAGGGAGTAAGCCAGCTTGGGGAGGCAAGGCGAAACGGAGTAAGACAGCTTGTTGAAGTAATGGGTGTGAGGCAGCCAGCTTGGGGTGGGCGTAAGGGATGGGATGAAGCCAACTTGGGGGAGTAAGGGATATGAGGTAACCAGATTGGAAGACTAAGGCGAATGGGAGTTTCACAGCTTGGGTTTGTAATGAGAAATGGAGGTAGCAGCTTGGAGGGGCAGGTAAGGGATGGGAGGCAGCCAGTTTCGGAGAGCAAGGGGATTCGGAGTAAGACAGCTTTGGGAATAAGTGGTTGGAGTTAGACAGCTTGGGGAAGATGCGAGCTGGGGGGCGGGTGGTAAGGGATGGGAGGGAGCATGCTTGGGGGAGTAAGGGGAATAGGAGGTAGAGGCAGATTGGGGGAGTAAGGGGATTGGGAACCAAATTGGGGGGAAAGGGTGGGAGATAGTGTGTTTGGATGAGGAAGGGAAATTGTTTGGTAAGCAGCTAGACTTAGCTAGTAAGGGGTGGGAGAAAGCTAACTTGGGGGAGTAAGGGATGGGAGGAAAGCAGCTTGGATAAGTAAACGGTAGGAGGTAGCCAGCGTGGGCGAGTAAGGGATGGGACGGCTAATTAGCCAGCTTGCGGGAATAAGGAGAATGAGAGGAAGCTCGTTTGGTGGTTTAAGGGATGGGAGGTAGTCAACTTAGGGGGTAAGAGGAATAGGAGCTAGCCAGCTTGGACGAGTAAGGAATGTGAGGCAGCCAACTTGCGGGATTAAGGGGAATGGGAGGAAGCAATATTAAATGGGAATGGGATGTAACCAGCTTGGGGGAGTAGGTGATCGGAGTCAGCCAGTTTGGGGGAGTAAGGAGAAGCTTGGGAGGCTAAGAGAGAGGAGGTAGGAAGCTCGGCGGGGGGAGCCAGCTTGGGGGGGGGGGCGGGGTGTAAGGGATAGGAAGCAAGCCTGGGGGAGAAGGGATGGGAAGAAGCCAACTTGGATGAGTAATGGATAGGAGGTAGCCAGCTTTGGGGAGTAAGGTGAATGGGAGTAAAGGACGGGAAGATTGGCAGCTTCAGGGAGTTAGGTGGTAGGCGGTTGCCAGCTTGGTAGAGAAAGGGGAATGGCAGTTTCTCACAGCTTGGGAGTGCTCCTGTTTCAGACGATATAACTCGCTGTTAGCTTCTGTGATCTTTTTTTATTTTATTTATTTTTAATAGAAGCAATTGTACAAATATAAAACATTCGGCATCTAAGATTATACAATTATTGTACAGCTTCATTTTAACCTTATAACCCGAAAATGAAAAAAAAGAAAAGAAAAAGACAACAAGAGAGGGGAAAGGTGAGAAGTGAAAAGATCTCAAAAAAGCACAAAGGAAAACCGCTAAACTACTAAGGTTGTGTAGCCGAAAAATCTAAAGATAAGAAAAAAGCAGCAAAGGGTGGGAGGTAGCCAGCTTGAGGGGGTAACGGTAATGGGAGGTAGCCAACTTGTGGGGGGGGGGGGAGGTAGGGAATGGATGGGAGAAAGCCAATTTGGGGGAGTAATGGAAGGGAGAATGTCGGTTTGGGGAGTCGGGCGAATGGGTGTGTGCCAACTCGGGAGAGGAAAGAATGGGAGATAGCCAGCTTGGGGGAGAAAGGGGGTGGTTGGCAGGCAGCTAGGAGTGTAAGGGGTAGGAGGAAGCCAGCTGGAGGGATTAGGGAAATGTGAGGTAGCCAGCTTGGGAGAGTAAGGTGAATGATAGGAAGGGAGTTCGGGAGAGTCAGGTGAATGGGATGTAGCGAGCTGTAGAGATGAAGGGAAATGGGAGTTAGCCAGCTTGGGGAGTGAGGGATGGGTGGTGGCCAGCATTTGGGTGTAAAGGGTGGGAGGTAGCCCGCTTGGGGAAGTAAGGGGAATGGGAGGTAGCCAGCTTAGGGGATAAATTAATGGGAGGTAGTAGTAAACTTGGGGAGTAAGACAAATGGGCGGAAGTCAACTTGGGGGAAAAAGGGTTTGGAGGAAGCCAACTTGGGGAAGTAAAGGACGAGAGGAGGTCAGTTTTGGGGGTAAAGGATGTGAGGAAAATTAGCTGGGGGAGTAAGGCGAATAGTAAGGGATTGGAGGAAGCCAGCTTGGGGGAATAAGGGGACTGGAAAGAAGACAGCTTGGGTGAGTAAGGGAAAGGGAGGATGCCAGCTTGCGGGAGAAGGGTGAAAGGGAGTAAAGGATGGGCAGATTGGCAGGTTGAGGGAGTTAGGGGTATGGAGGACGTAGCCAGGATGGGGAATTAAGGGGAATTGATGTTAGCCTGCCTGGGTGAGTAACGGGAATGGCAGGTTCCCTCAGCTTGGGGATATCTGTTCGCTCGTGTTTCAGACACAGTTGGATTCCGTCGACGTCCAACTTGTTGACGGAATCGTCGCCCGATGCATCACAGAGTGCATTGTGTCGTCACTTCCAGGAATCGCCACGGGGAGGCTTTTTCCATGAACCCCGCTTGGAGGAGTAAGTATTGTGAGGAGGCCAGCTTGGGTGACTAAGAAAAAAAAGAGGTAGTTAGCTTGGGGGATGTAAGGATGTGAGTGAGGATGCCAGCTTGGCGGAGTAAGGGGATGGGAGGCAGCCAGCTTCCAAGCGAAAATAATGGGAGGTACCCATAAAGGATGAATAAGGGGTGGTAGGTAACCAGCTTTGGGGGGGGGGGGGGTGTGATAAAGGATAGGAGTTATAGCTGTATGGGGGGAGGGGGTAATGGACAGGAGGTAGCCAGCTTGGGGGAGTAAGAGATGGGAGGAAGTCAGATTGGGGGAGTAAGCGATGGCAGGCAGCCAGCTTAGGGGAGAGTAAGAGGAATGGGAGGTAGCCAGGTTGGGTGAGTAAGGGGGAAAAGGGTGGTAGCCAGCATCGAGGAGTAAGGGGAGGAACGTAGCCAGCTTGGGAGCGTAATGGATGGGAGGAAGGCAGCTCGGGGAAGTAAGTGATGGGAAGTTGGCCACTTGGAGCATTAAGGAAGTAAGGAAGGAAGACAGCTTGTGGGAAGGAGTACGGGATTGGAGGTTGCCAGCTTGGGGGTGTAAGAGGAGGGAGGGAGCTATCGTGGGGGGGGGTGTTTGAAGGGAGAAAGCTTGGGGGGGGGGGGGGTGGGAGGTAGCCAGCTTGGGAGAATAAGGAGAATTGCAGTTTCCCAGCTTGGGGTGTTTGTTCGCCAAGGGATGGGAGGAAGGCGACTTGGAGATTAAGGGATTGGAGGGCGTCATTTTAGTGGATTCAGGGATCTGAGGTAGCCAGCTGTGGGTAGTGAGGGATGGGAATAAAGCAACTTGGGGAGTAAAGCAAGAGAGGAAGCCAGCTTGGGGTGGAAGGGTATGTGATTGGAGGCAAGCTGCTTGTGGCAGTAAGACGAATCGGAAAAAGCCAGCTTGTGGGAGTACGGGATCGGAGGTAGCCAGCTTGGGGAGTAAGGGAAATTGCAGGTAGCGCGCTTGGGGGAATAAATGGGATTGGGACGTAGCCAGCTTGAGGGAGTAAGGGCATTGCAGGTTCCCAGCTTGGGGGTGTTTGTTCGCTCATGTGCCAGATGATGTAGCTCGCTGTTGGCTTCTGTCGTCGTCCAACATGTTGACAGGTTAGTCGTCCGACGCGTCACATCGTACATCGCGTCGTCGCTTCCAGAGATCGCCACGAGGAGGCGCTTAGGGGAGTAAGTGATGGGAGGAAGGCAGGTTGGGGGAGTAAGGGGTGTGAGAGTTAGCCAGCTTGGCGCGTAAGGGGAATGGGAGGGAGCAGCTTGGTGAGTAAGGGGAAAGTGCAGTAGCCAGCCTGGGGTGGGTAATGGGAATGGGAATTTGACAGATTGGGTTAGTAAGATGAGAGGGAGGTAGCCATCTTGGGGGTGTAAGGAGAGGGTGGTGGCCTGCTTGTCGGGTAGGGGATCGGAGGATGGAAGCTTTGGGGAGTAACGGAAGGGAGGCAGCCATCTTGCGGGATTAAGGCAAATCGGAAGAAGGCAACTTGGGGGACAATGGGATGGGATGTAGCCAGCTTGGCAGAGTAAGGCGAATGGGAGGTAGATAGCTGGGGGATAAAGGGGAGTGTGTTAGCCAGCTTGGCGGGTAAGGGATGGGCGGAAGGGATGAGAGGAAGTCAGCGTGGGGGAGGGAGTAAGGCAAATGGGAGCAAGCCACATTGGGAGTAAGCCAAGGTAGAGGATTCAGGTATGGTAGACAGCCATCTTGGGAATTAAAGGATGTGAAGGAGCCAGCTTGGGGGGGGGGGGGGGGGGGAGTAAGGGATGGGTGGTAGCGAGCCTGTGGGAGTATGCGGAATGGAGGGAAGCGAGTTTGGGGGTGTAAGGGGAATGGGAGGTAGCCAGTTTGGGGATTAAGGGTAATGGGAGTTAGCCAGCTTGGGAAGTAAGGGATGGGAGGTGGCCAGCTTGGGGGCTTAAGGGGATGGAGGAATCCAGCTTGGGGGAGTAAGGGATGGGAGGTATCCTGCGTGGGAGTTTAGGCATTGGAGGTGGTAAGCTTGGCGGAGTAATGCAAATGGGAGGAAGCCAACTTGGTGGGGTAATGGATTGGAGAAAGGCGACTTGGGGTAGCAAGAGAAAGGAGGAGGCCAGCTTGGTGAGGGTAAGGAGTGAGAGGAAGGCATCTTGCGGGGAGTAAGGAGAATTGGAGGAAGCCAACTTTGGGGGTGTAACGGATGGGAGAAAGTCAGCTTGGGGGAAGGAGCAGAATGGGAGGTAGCAGCTTGGCGTAGTAAAGTGAATGGGATTAAAGGATTAAAGCTTGGGGGAGAGTAAGAGATGGGAGGAAGACAGCTTGGGGGTGTAAGGTATAAGGGAGGTGGCCAGCTTGGTGTTGTAAGGTTGCAAGGTTGCCAGTTTGGGCGAGCAAGGGATGGGCGGCAGCCAGCTTCCGAGAGAAAGAAATGGGAGATAGTCATATAGAAGACATAAAGGGTGGGCGTTAGGTAGCTTGGGGAGTAAGGCTAATGCATGGGAGCCAGCTTGGGTGAGTAAGGGGAAAGGGTGGTATCAAGCTTGGGGGAATAAAGGCGAGGTAGCCATCTTGGGCGTGTAATGGTTGGGTGGAAGGCAACTTGGGGTGTGGTAAGTAATGAAAGCAACTTGGGGAGTAAAGGAAGGGAGGAAGCCAGATTGGGGGTGTAAGGGGAAAGGGTGGTAGCAAGCTTGGGGAGTGAGGGGAGGGAGGTAGCCTGCCTGGGGAGTTAAGGGAGGGATGTAGCCAGCTAGCGGGAGTAAGGGATTGGAGAAAGCCAAATTGGGGGAGTAATGGATGTGAGGAAGGCAGCGTGGGGGATTAAGGCAAATGGGAGGAGGCAAAGTTGGAGGATGAAGGGATTGGAGGTAGCCAGCTGTGAGAGTAAGGGATGTGAGCATTCCAGCTTGGAGGAGTAAAGGGCGAGAGGTAGTCAGCCTGTGGGAGTATGGGATGGGAGGTAGCCAGCTTGGGGGTGTAAGGGAAGGGCGGACGCTATCTTGGGGAGGTGGGGGTGGAGTGGGTGGTATATAGCTTGCGGAAGTAAGGGGAATAGGAAGTAGTCACCTTGGGGTGCAAGGGGAATGGGAGGTAGCCGTTTGGGGGAGTGAGGGATGGGAGGTGGCCAGCATTGGGGAGTAAGGGATGGGAGGGAACCACCTTGGGGGAACAAGGGGAATCGGAAGAATCCAGCTTGGGGAAATAAAGGGAATGGGAGGCAGCCAGCTTGGGGAGTAATGGATGGGAGGGAGTCAGCATGGGGAGTAAGGAATGGGAGGTAGTTAAATTGGGGGCGAAAGGCAAATGGAGGGAAGCAAACTTGGGGGAGTAAGGGATCGGAGGTAGCCAGCTTTGTAGAGCAAGGGTAATGGGAATAATGGGTGGGAAGATTGCCAACTTGAGGATGTATAAGGAATGGGAGGTAGCCAGCTTGGGAAAGTACGAGGAATGGCAGGGTTCCCACAGCTTGGGGGTGTTTGTTCGCTTATTTCAGACGATGTACCTCGCTGTTGGCTTCTGTCGACGTAAATGTTGAAAGAATCGTCGCCTGACGCGTCATAGAGGGCATCGTGTCGTCGCTTCCAGGAATCGCCACGAGGGAGGCTTTTGTCACGATCCCCACTTGGGGGAGTAGGGGATAGGAGATAGCCAGCTTCCGAGAGAAACGAATGGGGAGGGAGTCAGATGGGAAAAATAAGGATAGGAAGTAACCAGCTTGGAGAGGAAGGGAAGGGAGGAATCCAGGGGGTGAGGGATAGGAGGAAGGCAGCTTGGGGAGAGTAAGGGAGATGAGGGAGGGAGTTAGCTTAGGGCAGTCAGTCAGGCATTTGAGATAGACAACTTGGGGATTAAGGGATGGGAAGTAATCAGCTTGGGGTGAGTAAGGCGAATGGGAGAAAGCCAGATGGGCGAGTAAGGGGGATGTGTGTTAGCGAGCTTGGGGGAGTAAGGGATTGGAGGAAGGCAGCGTAGGGTTGTAAGGTAAATGGGAGGAAGCCAAGTTGGGTGATTAAGTGGTGGGAGGTAGTAGCCAGCTTGTGGGCGTACCGGATGGGAGGTAGCCATCTTGGGGGGGGGGGGGTTGCCAGATTTGTGGAGTAAGGGGAATGGAAGGTAGCCGCATGGGGGAGTAGAGGTGATTGGAAGTTTCCCAGCTTGGTGGTGATCGTTTTCTCATCTGTCAGACGATGTAGCTCGCCGTTGGCTTCTGTCGTCGTCAAACATGTTGACGGAACATCGTACATCACCTCGTCGCTTCCAGGGATCGCCACGGGGAAGCTTTTGTCATGAACCCCGCTTTGGGGAGTAAGGGATGGGAGGAATGCAGATTGCGGGTGTAAGGCGAATGGGAGTTAGGCGAATGGGAGGTAGCCAGCCTGGGGAGTAAGGGACGGGAGCTGGCGAGCATAGGGACATAAGGGATGGGAGGAGGCCAGCTTTGGCAAATAAGGAGAATGGAGGTAGCCAGTTTGGGCGAGCAAGGGCAATAGGAAGAAGCCAGCTGGGGAGAAGAAGTCAGGGATGGGAAGTTGCCAACATGGGGAGGTAAAGGATGGAAAGCAACCAGCTTGGGGGAGTAAGGGATGGGAGGTAGCCAGCTTGGGGGTCGAAGGCCAATGGGAGGAGCCAGTTTTGTGGAGTGAGGGAATGGGTGGGTGGTAGCTAGCTTTGGGATGCGAGGAAGCCAGCTTGGAGGACTAAGGCGAATGGCAGGGTGACAACTTTAGGGGGGAAACGATGGTACGTAGCCAGCTTGAAGAAGAAATAGGAATGGTTGGTAGGCAGCTAGGGGGACAAAGATGTTGGGAGGAAGCCAGCTTCGTGAAGTAAGGGGAATGGGAGCTAGCCAGTTTGTAGAGTAAGGGATGGGAGGAAGACAGCATGGGGAGTAAGGGACGGAGGGTGGCCGCCTTGGGGAGTACATGGCACTGTGACTAAGCCAGCTTGGGTTAGTAACGGGAATGGGATGTTGCCAGCTTGGGGAAGGAAGTAAGCGGTGGGTGGTAGACAGCTTGGGGGGCGTAAGGGGAATGAGAGGAAGCCAACTCGGCGGTGTATGTGGCTAGGGGTAGAAAGGCGAGTGGGAGGAAGCCAAGTTGGGGAATTTAGGAATGGATGCAGCCAGTTTGAAGGACTAAGGCGAATCGGAGTAAGACAGCTTCGGTAGTAAAGGGTGGGCGGTAGCCAGCTTGGGGGGCGGGGATAACAGATGGGCGGCAGCCAGTTTGGGGCAGTAAGTGGTATGGGAGGTAGTAGCCCACATTGGGGGTATAAGGGAAATGGGAGGTAGACAGTTCGGGACAGTAACAGGAATGGGAGGTTGCTACGGGAGGGGGGGGGAGTAAGTGGAATGGTTAGTAGCCAGCTTGAGGTAAATAAGGGGAATGGGAGGTAGCCACATTGGGGGAGTAAGTGGAATGGGAGGTAGCCAGCTTGGGGTAAGTAACGGGAATGGGAGGTAGCCACATTGGAAGAGTAACGGATATGGGAGTTTCCCAGCTTGGGGGTGTTCGCTCATGTGTCAGACGAAGTAACTCGCTTTTGGATTCTGTAGTGGTCCAGCATGTTGATAGAACATCGTACATCACACATCGTCGCTTCAGGGATCACCACGGGTTGACTTTTGTCATGATCCACGCTTGGGCGAGAAAGGGATGTGAGGTAATCAGCTTGGAGGGGAAGATGAATGGGAAGCATACTTGGGGAGTAATGGAGGGGAGGTAGCTAGCTTGGGGGAGTAGGAATTAGGAGGAAGCCAAATTGGGGTAGTAATGGATGGGAGATAGCTAGCTTGGGGAATAGGAATTAGGAGGAAGCCAGATTGGTTGGGTAACAGCCAACTTGGGAGAGTAATGGGGAATTGGAGGGAGGGAGCAAGGGCTTGAGTGCGGAAGTGAAAAGGGTGGTATCAAGCTTCGGGGAGTAAGGGGAGGGTGGTGGCCATCCTGAGAGAGTAAGGGATGGTATGGAAGTAACTCGGTGAGTAAAATAAGGCAGTACGCCCAGATTGTGGGAGGAGGGGATGGGGAGGCAGCCAGATGGGGGAGTACGGGGAAGGTGTGCTAGAAAGCTTGGGGGATTAAGGGGAGGGAGATAGCCTGCTTGGGGGCAGAAAGGGAAGGGATGGAGGCATCTTGGGGGAGTAAGGAAAGGGAAGACGCGGGCTTGAGGGGGGTTAAATAATGGGAAGAAAGTATCTGGGGGAGTAAAGGAAGGGAGGAAGACAGCTTGAGAGGGGTTCGGGATCAGAGGTAGCCAGCTTGGAGAAGTACGTCGAATAGGAGGTAGCCAGCTTGGGGAATGGGAGGTAGCCACAATGGAAGCCAATGTGAGTAAAGACGAATTGGAGGAAGCCAACTTGTGGGAATCAGGGGTGTGAGGTAGCCAGTTTGGCGGTGTAAGTGGCATGGTGGATAGGCAACATGGGTGAGAAAGGGGCAAGGGATGTACCCTGCTTTGGGGAGTAAGGTAAGGGGTCGGAGGTAGAATGTTTGGGGGTGCAAGGGGAATGGGCGGTGGCCAGCTTGGGGGATAAAGGGGTATGTGAGGTAGCTAGCTTGATAGTATAAGGGATGGAAGGTTTCCAGCTTGGCCAGTAATGTGAAATAGAGGAAGCCAACGTGGGGATTAAGGGATGTGAGGCAGCCACCTTGGTGGAGGGAGTAAGGGGGAATGGGAGTTAACTAACTTTGCGAGAGTGAGGTTGGTAGCCACCTTGTGCGAGTAAGGGATGGGACGTAGCCAGCTTGGGAGATTAAGGGGTGGGACAAAGCCATCTTGGGGGAGAAGGGGAAGGAAGGGGAGGTGGCAAGCATTTGGGGATTAAGGGAAGGGAGGGAGCCACCTTGGGGGTGAAAGGAGAATCTGAAGAAGCCAGCTTGGGGAAGGAAGTAAGGGGAATGGGAAGTAGCCCGCTTGGGGATGGGTAAGGGATGGGAGGCAGCCAGCTTGGGGGAGAAATGGTTGGGAGATATCCAGTATGGGGGAGTAAGGAATGGGAGGTAATTATTTACCTTGGGGAGAAAGACAAATGGGAGAAAGCCAACCTGGGCTGTCAAAGGGATTGGAGGTAGCCAGCTTTATAGATCTAGGGAGAGTACTTTGTGAGTTATGGCTGAGAAGATTGCAGCTTGAGGAAGTATGGGGAATGGGAGATAGCCAGCTTGGGGAGGAAAGGGGAATGGGAGTTTTACCAGCTTGGGGATGTTGGTTCGCTCATGTGTCAGACTATTTAGCTTCTGTCGTCTTCCAACGTTGTTGACAGAACATCGTACATCATGTCGTTGCTTTAAGGGATCGCACCGCGGAGGATTTTGGCATGATCCTCGCTTGGTAGCCACCTTGGGGGGAGGTAAGGGGGATGGGAGGTTGCCAACATGGGGACGTAAGGGATAGGAGGAGGCAGCCAGCTTGGGGGTGTAAGGAATGGGTGGCAGTAAGCATGGGGGAGTAAGACAAATGGTCGAAAGCCAACTGTGGGAACAGGGATGGGGGAATGCAGCTTGGGGGAGGGAGTAAGGGGTGGTAGGTAGCCAGCTTGGGGACGAAATAGTTAGGAGGTATCCAGCTTGGGGAGTAAGGGATGGGAGGAAGCCAGATATGAGAGAAATGGATGGGAGTTAGCCAGCTTGGTGGAGGAGGTAAGTGGTGGGAGGCAGCCAGTTAGCTGGAGTAAGGGTGTGTGGTAGTAAGCTTGGTGGATTAAGGGATGGGAGGCAGTTGTTTTGGGGAAGTAAGGGGAATCTGAGTAAGCCAGCATTGCTGAGTAAGGGATGGGAGGAAGCCATCTGTGGGGGGGATGTAGCTAGTAAATGGTGGGAAGAAAGCAACATGGGGAGTAAAGAAAGGGAGATAGCCAGCTTGGTGGTGGGCATCGAGCGATGGGATGTAGCCAGCGTGAGAGAATGCGGCGAATGGGAATAAGCCAGAGTAATAGGGAAGCGTGTTAGCCAGCTTTGGGGGGGGGGGGGGGTAATAGATGCAGGAAGAGAGCGTGGGGGGAGGTAAGGCAAATGGGAGGAAGCTATGTTGGAGGATTAAGGGATCGGAGGAGTCAGCAGGGGGGAGTAAGGGATGGGATGGAGCCAGCTTGGGTGTGTAAGAGATCGGATGCAGCTAGTAAAAATCTAAAGATAAGAAAAAAGCAGCAAAGGGTGGGAGGTAGCCAGCTTGAGGGGGTAACGGTAATGGGAGGTAGCCAACTTGTGGGGGGGGGGGAGGTAGGGAATGGATGGGAGAAAGCCAGTTTGGTGGAGTAATGGAAGGGAGAATGTCGGTTTGGGGAGTCGGGCGAATGGGTGTGTGCCAACTCGGGAGAGGAAGGAATGGGAGAAAGCCAGCTGGCTTGGGGGAGAAAGGGGGTGGTTGGTAGGCAGCTAGGGGTGTAAGGGGTAGGAGGAAGCCAGCTGGAGGGAATAGGGAAATGTGAGGTAGCCAGCTTGGGAGAGTAAGGTAAATGATAGGAAGCGAGTTCGGGAGAGTCAGGTGAATGGGATGTAGCGAGCTGTAGAGATGAAGGGAAATGGGAGTTAGCCAGCTTGGGGAGTGAGGGATGGGTGGTGGCCAGCATTTGGGTGTAAAGGGTGGGAGGTAGCCCGCTTGGGGAAGTAAGGGGAATGGGAGGTAGCCAGCTTAGGGGATAAATTAATGGGAGTTAGTAGTAAACTTGGGGGAGTAAGACAAATGGGCGGAAGTCAACTTGGGGGAAAAAGGGTTTGGAGGAAGCCAACTTGGGGAAGTAAAGGACGAGAGGAGGTCAGTTTTGGGGGTAAAGGATGTGAGGAAAATAGCTTGGGGGAGTAAGGCGAATAGGAAGAAGCCAACTTGCGGGAGTAAGGGATTGGAGGAAGCCAGCTTGGGGGAATAAGGGGACTGGAAAGAAGACAGCTTGGGTGAGTAAGGGGAAAGGGAGGATGCCAGTTTGGGGGCGAAGGGTGAAAGGGAGTAAAGGATGGGCAGATTGCCAGGTTGAGGGAGTTAGGGGAATGGGAGGAGGTAGCCAGGATGGGGAATTAAGGGGAATTGATGTTAGCCTGCCTGGGTGAGTAACGGGAATGGTAGGTTCCCTCAGCTTGGGGATATCTGTTCGCTCGTGTTTCAGACACTGTTGGATTCCGTCGACGTCCAACGTTGACGGAATCGTCGTCCGATGCATCACAGAGTGCATTGTGTCGTCACTTCCAGGAATCGCCACGAGGAGGCTTTTTCCATGATCCCCGCTTGGAGGAGTAAGTATTGTGAGGAGGCCAGCTTGGGCGACTAAGAAAAAAAGAGGTAGTCAGCTTGGGGATGTAAGTATGTGAGGTTGCCAGCTTGTCGGAGTAAGGGATGGGAGGCAGCCAGCTTCCAAGCGAAAATAATGGGAGGTACCCATAAAGGATGAATAAGGGGTGGGAGGTAACCAGCTTGTGGGGGGGGGGGGGGGGTGGTGATAAATGATAGGAGTTATAGCTGTCTGGGGGGGAGGGGGTAATGGACAGGAGGTAGCCAGCTTGGGGAGTAAGAGATGGGAGGAAGCCAGATTGGGGGAGTAAGCGATGGCATGCAGCCAGCTTGGGGGAGAGTAATAGGAATGGGAGGTAGCCAGGTTGGGTGAGTAAGGGGGAAAAGGGTGGTAGCCAGCATCGAGGAGTAAGGGGAGGAACGTAGCCAGCTTGGGAGCGTAATGGATGGGAGGAAGGCAGCTCGGGGAAGTAAGTGATGGGGAAGTTGGCCACTTGGAGTATTAAGGAAGTAAGGAAGGAAGACAGCTTGGGGGGATAAGGGATTGGAGGTAGACAGCTTGTGGGAGGGAGTACGGGATGTGAGGTTGCCAGCTTGGGGGGTGTAAGAGGAGGGAGGAAGCTATCGTGGGGGGGGGGGGGGAGTGTTTGAAGGGAGGAAGCTTAGGGGTGGGGGTGGGGATGGGAGGTAGCCAGCTTGGGAGAATAAGGAGAATTGCAGTTTCCCAGCTTGGGGTGTTTGTTCGCATGTTGACAGAACAGCCGCCCGACGCGTCACAACGTACATCGCGTCGTCGCTTCCAGGTATCGCCACGAGAATGCTTTTTGTATGCTAGCCTTTATAAATCAGAGCATTGAGTATAGAAGCTGGGATGTAATGTTAAAATTGTACAGGGCATTGGTGAGACCAAATCTGGAGTATGGTGTACAATTTTGGTCGCCCAATTATAGGAAGGATGTCAACAAAATAGAGAGAGCACAGAATCGTCGCCCGATGCATTACAGAGTGCATCGAGTCATCGCTTCAAGGAATCGCCAGGAGGCTTCTGTCCGGCTTGGGGGAGTAAGGGATGGGAGGAAGACAGCTTGGTTGAGTAAGGGAAAAGGGAGGTAGCCAGCTTGGGAGGCTAAGGATGGGAGTTTGCAAGCTTGGTGGAGTAAGTTTGGGAGGCAGACAGCTTCCGAGAGAAAGGAATGGGAGTTAAAGAGATAGGAATAATAAAGGATGGGAGAGTTATCCAGCTCCGGGGAGTAAAGGAGGACAGATAGCCAACTTGAGGTAGTAAGGGATGGGAAGAAGGCAGATTGGGGGAGTAAAGGTATGGAGGCAACCAACTTGGGGGAGTGAGGCGATTGGAAGGTAGCCAGCTTGGGGGAGGAAGGGGAATGGGAGGGTGACAGCTTGGGTTAGCAAGAGGAAAGAGAGATAGCCAGCTTGGAGGTGGTGGTGGGTTGGGGGGGGGGTAAGGGATGGGAGGAAGGCGACTTGGAGATTAAGGGATTGGAGGGCGTCATTTTAGTGGATTCAGGGATCTGAGGTAGCCAGTTGTGGGTAGTGAGGGATGGGAATAAAGCAACTTGGGGAGTAAAGCAAGAGAGGAAGCCAGCTTGGGGTGGAAGGGTATGTGATTGGAGGCAAGCTGCTTGTGGCAGTAAGACGAATCGGAAAAAGCCAGCTTGTGGGAGTACGGGATCGGAGGTAGTCAGCTTGGGGAGTAAGGGAAATTGCAGGTAGGGAGCTTGGGGGAATAAATGGGATTGGGACGTAGCCAGCTTGAGGGAGTAAGGGCATTGCAGCTTCCCAGCTTGGGGGTGTTTGTTCGCTCATGTGCCAGATGATGTAGCTCGCTGTTGGCTTCTGTCGTCGTCCAACATGTTGACAGGTTAGTCGTCCGACGCGTCACATCGTACATCGCGTCGTCGCTTCCAGAGATCGCCACGAGGAGGCGCTTAGGGGAGTAAGTGATGGGAGGAAGGCAGGTTGGGGGAGTAAGGGGTGTGAGAGGTAGCAAGCTTGGCGCGTAAGGGTAATGGGAGGGAGCAGCTTGGTGAGTAAGGGGAAAGTGTAGTAGCCAGCCTGAGGTGGATAATGGGAATGGGAATTTGACAGATTGGGTTAGTAAGATGAGAGGGAGGTAGCCATCTTGGGGGTGTAAGGAGAGGGTGGTGGCCTGCTTGTCGGGTAGGGTAGGGGATCGGAGGATGGAAGCTTTGGGGAGTAACGGAAGGGAGGCAGCCATCTTGCGGGATTAAGGCAAATCGGAAGAAGGCAACTTGGGGGACCATGGAATGGGATGTAGCCAGCTTGGCAGAGTAAGGCGAATGGGAGGTAGTTAACTGGGGGAGAAAGGGGAGTGTCTTAGCCAGCTTGGCGGGTAAGGGATGGGCGGAAGGGATGGGAGGAGGTCAGCGTGGGGAAGGGAGTAAGGCAAATGGGAGCAAGCCACATTGGGAGTAAGCCAAGGTAGAGGATTCAGGTATGGTATGCAGCCATCTTTGGAAGTAAAGGATGTGAAGGAGCCAGCTTGGGGGGGGGGGAGTAAGGGATGGGTGGTAGCGAGCCTGTGGGAGTATGCGGAATGGAGGGAAGCCAGTTTGGGTGTGTAAGGGGAATGGGAGGTAGCCAGTTTGGGGATTAAGGGTAATGGGAGTTAGCCAACTTGGGAAGTAAGGGATGGGAGGTGGCCAGCTTGGGGGCTTAAGTGGATGGAGGTATCCAGCTTGGGGAGGTAAGGGATGGGAGGTATCCAGCCTGGGAGCGTAGGCATTGGAGGTAGTAAGCTTGGCGGAGTAATGCAAATGGGAGGAAGCCAACTTGGTGGGGTAATGGATTGGAGAAAGGCGACTTGGGGTAGCAAGGGAAAGGAGGAGGCCAGCTTGGTGAGGGTAAGGGGAGAGAGGAAGGCATCTTGGGGGAGTAAGGAGAATTGGAGGAAGCCAACTTGGGGGGAGTAACGGATGGGAGAAAGCCAGCTTGGGGGAAGGAGAAGAATGGGAGGTAGGCAGCTTGGCGTAGTAAAGTGAATGGGATTAAAGGATGGGGACATTACCAGCTTGAGTGTGTTAGGGAATGGGAGGTAGCCCGCTTGTGGAGGTAAGGGGATTGTGAGGTAGCCAGCTTGGGGGCGTAAGGGAATTGGCAGATTCTCACAGCTTGGGGGTGTTTGTTCGCTCGTGTTTCAGACAATGAAGCTCGCTGTTGGCTTCTGTTGTCGTCCAACATGTTGAAAGAATCGTCGCCCGACGCGTGACAGACTGTAAGGAATCGTCGCTTCCAGGAATCGCCACGAGCAGGATTCTGTCATGATCTCCGCTTGGGGGAGAGTAAGAGATGGGAGGAAGACAGCTTGGGGGTGTAAGGTATAAGGGAGGTGGCCAGCTTGGTGTTGTAAGGTTGCAAGTTTGCCAGCTTGGGCGAGCAAGGGATGGGCGGCAGCCAGCTTCCGAGAGAAAGAAATGGGAGATAGTCATATAGAAGACATAAAGGGTGGGCGTTAGGTAGCTTGGGGGAGTAAGGCTAATGCATGGGAGCCAGCTTGGGTGAGTAAGGGGAAAGGGTGGTATCAAGCTTGGGGGAAAAAAGTCGAGGTAGCCATCTTGGGCGTGTAATGGTTGGGAGGAAGGCAACTTGGGGGTGTGGTAAGTAATGAAAGCAACTTGGGGAGTAAAGGAAGGGAGGAAGCCAGATTGGGGTGTAAGGGGAAAGGGTGGTAGCAAGCTTGGGGAGTGAGGGGAGGGAGGTAGCCTGCCTGGGGGAGTTAAGGGAGGGATGTAGCCAGCTAGCGGTAGTAAGGGATTGGAGAAAGCCAAATTGGGAGAGTAATGGATGTGAGGAAGGCAGCGTGGGGGATTAAGGCAAATGGGAGGAGGCAAAGTTGGAGGATGAAGGGATTGGAGGCAGCCAGCTGGGAGAGTAAGGGATGTGAGCATTCCAGCTTGGAGGAGTAAAGGGCGAGAGGTAGTCAGCCTGTGGGAGTATGGGATGGGAGGTAGCCAGCTTGGGGGTGTAAGGGAAGGGCGGACGCCATCTTGGGGAGGTGGGGTGGAATGGGTGGCATATAGCTTGCGGAAGTAAGGGCAATAGGAAGTAGTCGCCTTGGGGTGCAAGGGGAATGGGAGGTAGCCGTTTGGGGGAGTGAGGGATGGGAGGTGGCCAGCATTGGGGAGTAAGGGATGGGAGGGAACCACCTTGGGGGAACAAGGGGAATCGGAAGAATCCAGCTTGGGGAAGTAGAGGGAATGGGAGGCGGCCAGCTTGGGGAGTAATGGATGGGAGGGAGTCAGCATGGGGAGTAAGGAATGGGAGGTAGTTAAATTGGGGGGCGAAAGGCAAATGGAGGGAAGCAAACTTGGGGGAGTAAGGGATCGGAGGTAGCCAGCTTTGTAGAGCAAGGGTAATGGGAATAATGGGTGGGAAGATTGCCAACTTGAGGATGTATAAGGAATGGGAGGTAGCCAGCTTGGGAGAGTAAGAGGAATGGCAGGTTCCCACAGCTTGGGGGTGTTTGTTCGCCTATTTCAGACGATGTACCTCGCTGTTGGCTTCTGTCGACGTAAATGTTGAAAGAATCGTCGCCTGACGCGTCATAGAGAGCACCGTGTCGTCGCTTCCAGGGATCGCCACGAGGAGGCTTCTGTCACGATCCCCACTTGGGGGAGTAGAGGATACGAGTTAGCCAGCTTCCGAGAGAAACGAATGGGAGGGAGTCAGATGGGAGAAATAAGGATAGGAAGTAACCAGCTTGGAGAGGGAAGGGAAGGGAGGAATCCAGGGGGTGAGGGATAGGAGGAAGGCAGCTTGGGGAGAGTAAGGGAGATGAGGGAGGGAGTTAGCTTAGGGCAGTCAGTCAGGCATTTGAGATAGACAACTTGGGGGATTAAGGGATGGGAAGTAATCAGCTTGGGGAGAGTAAGGCGAATGGGAGAAAGCCAGATGGGCGAGTAAGGTGGATGTGTGTTAGCGAGCTTGGGGGAGTAAGGGATTGGAGGAAGGCAGCGTAAGGTTGTAAGGTAAATGGGAGGAAGCCAAGTTGGGTGATTAAGTGGTGGGAGGTAGCCAGCTTGTGGGCGTACCGGATGGGAGGTAGCCATCTTGGGGGGGGGGGGGGGGGAGTTGCCAGATTTGGGGATTAAGGGGAATGGAAGGTAGCCGCATGGGGGAGTAAGGTGATTGGAAGTTTCCCAGCTTGGTGGTGATCGTTTGCTCATCTGTCAGACGATGTAGCTCGCCGTTGGCTTCTGTCGTCGTCCAACATGTTGGCGGAACATCGTACATCACCTCGTCGCTTCCAGGGATCGCCACGGGGAGGCTTTTGTCATGAACCCCGCTTTGGGGAGTAAGGGATGGGAGGAATGCAGATTGCGGGTGTAAGGCGAATGGGAGTTAGTGGAGTTAGAGGAATGGGAGGTAGCCAGCCTGGGGAGTAAGGGACGGGAGCTGGCGAGCATAGGGACATAAGGGATGGGAGGAGGCCAGCTTGGGCAAATAAGGAGAATGGAGGTAGCCAGTTTGGGCGAGCAAGGGCAATAGGAAGAAGCCAGCTGGGGAGAAGAAGTCAGGGATGGGAAGTTGCCTACATGGGGAGATAAAGGATGGAAAGCAACCAGCTTGGGGGAGTAAGGGATGGGAGGTAGCCAGCTTGGGGGTCGAAGGCCAATGGGAGGAGCCAGGTTTGTGGAGTGAGGGGAATGGGTGGGTGGTAGCCAGCTTTGGGATGGCAGGAAGCCAGCTTGGAGGACTAAGGCGAATGGCAGGGAGACAATTTTAGGGGGGAAACGATGGTAGATAGCCAGCTTGAAGAAGAAATAGGAATGGTTGGTAGGCAGCTAGGGGGACAAAGATGTTGGGAGGAGCCAGCTTCGTGAAGTAAGGGGAATGGGAGCTAGCCAGTTTGTGGAGTAAGGGGTGGGGAGGAAGCCGGCTTTGGGGAGTAAGGGACGGAGGGTGGCCGTCTTGGGGAGTACATGGCACTGTGACTAAGCCAGCTTGGGTTAGTAACGGGAATGGGATGTTGCCAGCTTGGGGAAGGAAGTAAGCGGTGGGTGGTAGAGAGCTTGGGGGGCGTAAGGGGAATGAGAGGTAGCTAACTCGGCGGTGTATGTGGCTAGGGGTAGAAAGGCGAGTGGGAGGAAGCTAAGTTGGTGAATTAAGGAATGGGATGCAGCCAGTTTGAAGGAGTAAGGGGAATCGGAGTAAGAGAGCTTGGGTAGTAAAGGGTGGGCGGTAGCCAGCTTGGGGGGGGGGGTAACAGATGGGCGGCAGCCAGTTTGGGGCAGTAAGTGGTATGGGAGGTAGTAGCCACATAAGGGAAATGGGAGGTACACAGTTCGGGACAGTAACAGGAATGGGAGGTTGCCACAGGGGGGGGCGGGAGTAAGTGGAATGGTTAGTAGCCAGCTTGGGGTAAGTAAGGGGAATGGGAGGTAGCCACATTGGGGGAGTAAGTGGAATGGGAGGTAGCCAGCTTGGGGTAAGTAACGGGAATGGGAGGTAGCCACATTGGAAGAGTAACGGATATGGGAGTTTCCCAGCTTGGGGGTGTTCGCTCATGTGTCAGACGAAGTAACTCGCTTTTGGATTCTGTAGTGGTCCAGCATGTTGATAGAACATCGTACATCACATCGTCGCTTCCAGGGATCACCACGGGTTGACTTTTGTCATGATCCACGCTTGGACGAGAAAGGGATGTGAGGTAATCAGCTTGGAGGGGAAGATGAATGGGAGGAAGCATACTTGGGGAGTAATGGAGGGGAGGTAGATAGCTTGGGGGAGTATGAATTAGGAGGAAGCCAAATTGGGGGGGGGGTAATGGATGGGAGATAGCTAGCTTGGGGGAATAGGAATTAGGAGGAAGCCAGATTGGGGGAGTAAGGGATGGGTAACAGCCAACTTGGGATAGTAATGGAGAATTGGAGGGAGGGAGCAAGGGCTTGAGTGCGGAAGTGGAAAGGGTGGTATCAAGCTTCGGGGAGTAAGGGGAGGGTGGTGGCCATCCTGAGAGAGTAAGGGATGGTATGGAAGTAACTCGGTGAGTAAAATAAGGCAGTACGCCAGATTGTGGGAGGAGGGGATGGGGAGGCAGCCAGATGGGGGAGTATGGGGAAGGTGTGGTAGAAAGCTTGAGGGATTAAGGGGAGGGGGATAGCCTGCTTGGGGGAAGAAAGGGAAGGGAGGGAGGCATCTTGGGGGAGTAAGGAAAGGGAAGACGCGGGCTTGGGGGGGGGGGGTTAAATAATGGGAAGAAAGTATCTGGGGAGTAAAGGAAGGGAGGAAGACAGCTTGAGAGTGGTTCGGGATCAGAGGTAGCCTGCTTGGAGAAGTAGGTCGAATAGGAGGTAGCCAGCTTGGGGAATGGGAGGTTGCCACTATGGAAGCCAATGTGAGTAAAGACGAATTGGAGGAAGCCAACTTGTGGGAATCAGGGGTGTGAGGTAGCCAGCTTGGCGGTGTAAGTGGCATGGTGGATAGGCAACATGGGTGAGAAAGGGGCAAGGGAGGTACCCTGCTTTGGGGAGTAAGGTAAGGGGTCGGAGGTAGAATGTTTGGGGGTGCAAGGGGAATGGGCGGTGGCCAGCTTGGGAGATAAAGGGGTATGTGAGGTAGGTAGCTTGATAGTATAAGGGATGGAAGGTTTCCAGCTTGGCCAGTAATGTGAAATAGAGGAAGCCAACGTGGGGATTAAGGGATGTGAGGCAGCCACCTTGGTGGAGGGAGTAAGGGGAATGGGAGTTAACTAGCTTTGCGAGAGTGAGGTTGGTAGCCACCTTGTGCGAGTAAAGGATGGGACGTAGCCAGCTTGGGAGATTAAGGGATGGGACAAAGCCATCTTGGGGGAGTAGGGGAAGGGAGGTGGCAAGCATTTGGGGATTAAGGGATGAGAGGGAGCCACCTTGGGGGTGAAAAGAGAATCTGAAGAAGCCAGGTTGGGGAAGGAAGTAAGGGGAATGGGAAGTAGCCCGCTTGGGGATGGGTAAGGGATGGGAGGCAGCCAACTTGGGGATGGGTAAGGGATGGGAGGCAGCCAGCTTGGGGGAGAAATGGTTGTGAGATAGCCAGTATGGGGGAGTAAGGAATGGGAGGTAATTATTTACCTTGGGAGAGAAAGACAAATGGGAGGAAGCCAACATGGGCTGTCAAAGGGATTGGAGGTAGCCAGCTTTATAGATCTAGGGAGAGTACTTTGTGAGTTATGGCTGAGAAGATTGCAGCTTGAGGAAGTATGGGGAATGGGAGATAGCCAGCTTGGGGAGGAAAGGGGAATGGGAGTTTTCCAGCTTGGGGATGTTGGTTCGCTCATGTGTCAGACGATTTAGCTCCTGTCGTCTTCCAACGTTGTTGACAGAACATCGTACATCATGTCGTTGCTTTAAGGGATCGCCACGCGGAGGATTTTGGCATGATCCTCGCTTGGTAGCCACCTTGGGGGGGAGGTAAGGGGAATGGGAGGTTGCCAACATGGGGGACGTATGGGATAGGAGGCAGCCAGCTTGGGGGTGTAAGGAATGGGTGGCAGTAAGCATGGGGGAGTAAGACAAATGGTCGAAAGCCAACGGTGGGAACAGGGATGGGGAATGCAGCTTGGGGGAGGGAGTAAGGGGTGGTAGGTAGCCAGTTTGGGGACGAAGGAGTTAAGAGGTATCCAGCTTGGGGAGTAAGGGATGGGAGGAAGCCAGATATGAGAGAAACGGATGGGAGTTAGCCAGCTTGGTGGAGGAGTAAGTGGTGGGAGGCAGCCAGTTAGCTGGAGTAAGGGTGTGTGGTAGTAAGCTTGGTGGATTAAGGGATGGGAGGCAGTTGTTTTGGGGAAGTATGGGGAATCTGAGTAAGCCAGCATGGCTGAGTAAGGGATGGGAGGAAGCCATCTGTGGGGGGGATATAGCTAGTAAATGGTGGGAAGAAAGCAACATGGGGAGTAAAGAAAGGGAGGTAGCCAGCTTGGTGGCGGGCATCGAGCGTTGGGATGTAGCCTGCGTGTGAGAATGCGGCGAATGGGAATAAGCCACTTGGTGGAGTAATGGATTGGAGGTAGTCAGCTTGGTGGAGTAAGGCGAATGGGAGGAAGGCAGCTGGGGGAGTAATAGGGAAGCGTGTTAGCCAGCTTGGGGGGGGGGGGGGTAATAGATGCAGGAAGAGAGCGTGGGGGAAGTAAGGCAAATGAGAGGAAGCTATGTTGGAGGATTAAGGGATCGGAGGAGTCAGCAAGGGGGTGTAAGGGATGGGATGGAGCCAGCTTGGGTGTGTAAGAGATCGGATGCAGCTAGTAAGGGGTATCTGAGTAAGCAAGCTTGGGGTGTAAGGGGAGGGAGGAAGCCAGCTTGGGGGATTAAGGGATGGGAGGTAGCCAGTTTGGGGGAGGTAGCAAGGGGAATGGAAGGTAGCCCCAGATTGGGGAATTACGGGATGGGAGGGAGGCAGCTTCGGAGAGTAAGCGGAATGGGAGTAATGGTGGTAGCCACCTTGGGCGAGTAAGGGATGTGAAGTAGCCAGCTTGGGGAATTAAGGGATGGGACAAAGTCAGCTATGGGGAGTAAGGTAAGCCAGGTGGCCAGAATTGAATAGTAAGGCATGGGAGGGAGCCACCTTGGGGTAGAAAGGGGAATCGGAAGAAGCCAGCTTGGGGAAGCATGTGGAACGGGAGGTAGCCAACTTGGGGAGGTAAGGGATGGGAGGCTGCTAGCTTGGGGGAGCAATGAATACGGGGTAACCAGCATGGGGGAGAAAGGAATGGGATGTTGTTAGTTACCTTGGGGGAAAATGGCAAATGGGAGGAAGCCAACTTGGGGCAGTAAGGAGTGGGAGAGGCCACGAATGGGCTTCTGCCATGATTTCCCGCTTGGAGGAGTAAGGGATTGGAGGAAAATAACTTGGGGAGTAAATTAAAAGCGAGGTAGCCAGTTTGGGGTTGTGAGGGAAGGGAGGTTGCTAGCATGAGGGAGTAAAGGATGGGAGTAGTCAGCTTGATGGAATAAGGGGAATGGGATGTTACCAGTATGGTGAAGTAAGCGGAATGGCAGGTTCCCGCAGCTTGTCTGTGTTTGTTCGCCCATTGTTTTAGACGATGTAGTTCGCTGTTGGTTTCTGTCGTCGTTAAACATGTTGACAGTATCGTCGCCCGAAGCATCACAGGAGATAGTGTATCGTGTCGTCGCTTGCACAGCAATCAATACGAGGAGGTTTCTGTCATGATCCCCGCTTGGGGGAATAAGGGATGGGAGGAAGCCAGCTTGAGGCACTAAGGGTCAAAGGGAGGTAGCTAAGGTAGATAAGGCAAGGATGGGAAGTTGCCAGCTTGGGTAACTAACGGATGGGAGGCAGCCAGCTCCGAAGAGAAAGGGATGGGAGGTAACCAGCTTGGCGGAGTAAAGGATGTGAGGAAAGGCAGATTGGTGGAGTTAGGGTATGGAGGAAACCAGCTTGGGGGAATGATGGGAATGGGAGGTAGCGAGCCTGGGGGAATAAAGGGATTGGGAGGTTGACAGCTTCAGTTAGTAAGAGGAAGGAGAGGTAGTAGACAGCTTGGGGGAGTAAGTGATGGGACGAAGGCAATTTGGGGGAGTAAGGGAAGGGGGGATTCCATCTTGTGTGGGATTAAGGGATGGGAGAAAGGCAGCTTGGGGGAGTAAATGATGGGAGAAATTCCAGCTTGGAGAGTAAGGTGGGTGGGAGTAAAGGCTGGGGGATTGACAGCTTGATGGGAGTTAAGGAATCGGAGGTAAACCAGCTTGGGAGAGTAAGGGGAATGGGAGGAATCCGGCTTGGGGCAGTAAGGGGAATATGAGTTAGCCAGTGTGGGGAGTGAGGGAATGCCAGGGTTACCACAGCTTGTGTGAGTTTGTTCGCTCCTGTGTCAGACGATGTGGGTGGTTGTTTGCTTCTGTCTCGTACAACATGTTAAAAGCATCGTCGCCCGACGCGTCACAGAGGGCATCGTATCGTCGCTTCCAGGAATCGCCACGAGTAAGCTTGTCATGATTCCCCGCTTGGGGAGTAAGGGATGGGAGGAAAATAGCTTGGGGGAGTAAATGAAAGGCGAGGTAACCAGCTTGGCGTTGTGAGGGATGGGATGTTGCCATCTTGGGGGAAGTAAGGGATGGGAGGTTGCCAGCTTGGGGAGTAAGGGATGGGAAGAGAGCAACTTGAGCGTGTAAATGTAAGCTAGGTACATGTAAATGTAACTAGCTGGGAGGAGTAAGGAGGCAGACAGTTTGGGGGAGTACGGCAAATCGGAGTAAGTCCGCTTCGGAGTGGACGGAGGCCAACTGATGGGAGTATTGGATGGGAGGTAACCAGCTTGTGGGCGTATGGGGAGGTTGGAAGCCAACTGGGAGGCGGGGGTGGGTGGTAGCCAGCTTGGGGGAGCACGGGGAGGGAGGAAAGCCAGCTGGGTGTGGGGGGGGGGGGGGTAGCAAGCTTGGGGGAATGGGAGGAAGACAGTTTGGAGGAGTAAGGGAATGGGAGGTAGCAAGCTTGGGGAGTAAGGCAAATGGGAAGAAGCCGACTTGGGTGGTAATGGCTGGGAGGTGGCCAGCTTGGGGAGTAGGCAAAAGGCAGGAAGCTAGCTGGGGGAGTAAAGGATGGAAGGCAGCTAGTTTAGGGGAGGAGGGGGAAACGGAGTAAGCCAGCTTCGGGGAGTAAGTGTTGGGAGGTAGACAGCTTGTGGCAGTATGGGATGGGAGGCTGCCAGCTTGGGGGATAAGGGGAGGGGGGGGAAACATGTTTATTGGAGTAAGGGGGGTGGGACAATAGGTGCAGGAGTAGACAATTCGCCCCTTCGAGCCTGTACCGCCATTCAATATGATCATGGTTGATCATCCCCAATCAGTAGTACCCCAATCCTGCCTTCTCCTCGTATCCCCTGAACCTATCTGCCAACCACTTCTCTATCCATGTCAGCACTCTAACATCAAACCATGTGCCCTAATTTTGCCCACTAATCTCCTATGTGGGTCCTTATCAAATGCTTACTTGAAGTCCAGATACACTACATCCACTAGGCTCCCCCTTGTGCATTTTCCTTGGGGAGTAAGCGAAATGGGAGGTAGCCGGTTTGGGGAGTAAGAGGAATGGGATGTAGCCAGTTGGGGGGATTAAGGGAAATGGGAGTTAGCCAACTTCAGGAGTAACAGACGGGAGGTGGCCAACATTGCTGAGTAACGGTTGGGAGATAGACAGTGTGTGGGGAGTAAGGTGATTCGGAAGAAACCAGCTTGGGGAAGTAAGGGGAATGGGAGGAAGCCAACTTGGGGTGGTAAGGGATGGAGGCAGCCAGCTGGGGGTGTAAGGGCAATGGGAATTAGCCACCTTGGGGAATAAGGGGAATGGGAGGTTGCCAGTTTGGGGTGTAAAAGGACATATGAGTTAGCCAGCTTGGGGAATGAAGGGAATGTGAGGTAGCCAGCGTGGGACAGTAAGGAATGGTGTAAAGGGAGGTAGAACATATGTGTGAGTAAAGGCAATTAGGAGGAAGCCAACTTGGGGGAGCCAGGGGTGAGAAGTAGCCAGCTTGGGGGAGTAAGGGTAATGGTGGGTAGGCAACATGGGTGAGTAAGGGGCAAGGGAGGTAGATTGATTTGAGGAGTAAGGGTTCGGAGGTAAAATGTTTGCGGGTGCAAGGGGAATGGGTCGTGGCCCGCTTAGGGGATAAAGGGGAATGTGAGATAGCTAGTTTGGTAGGATAAGGGATGGAAGGTATCCACATGGGCGAGTAATGTGAATGGGAGAAAGCCAACTTGGGGATTAAGGGATGGGAGGCAGGAGGCCTGGGGGAGTAAGCGGAATTGGAGTAAGGCCGCTTGAGGAAGTACGGGGCGAGAGGTAGCGAGCGTGTGGGAGCATGGGATGGAATCTTGGGGGAGCGAACCAGCTTGGGGTAGTAAGGGGAATGGGAGTTTCCCAGCTTGGGGATGTTCGTTCGCTCATGTGTCAGACAATGTAGCTCGCCGTTGGCTTCTGTCGTCGTCCAACATGTTGACAGAATATCGTACATCGTGTCGTTGCTTCCAGGGATCGCCACGCGGAGGCTTGTGGCATGATCCCCGCTTGGTAGCCAGCTTGGGGAAGTATGGGGAATGGGAGGAAGCCAACATGGGGAAGTATGGGGAATGGGAGGCAGCCAGCTTGGGGGAGTTAGGATTGGGAGAGAGCCGGCTAAGGGAAGTAAGGAATGGGAGGTAGTAAGCTTGGGGAGAGTAAGGCAAAATGGTCGAACGCCAACGGTGGGAACAGGGATGGGAGAAAGGCAACTTGGGGGAGTAACGGATGGGAGGTAGCCAGCGTGTTGGGAGAAATGGAAAGAAGTCACTGTGGAGGATTAAGGGATCGTAGTAAGTCAGCAGTAGGGAGTAAGGGATCGGATGTAGCTAGTAAGGGGTATCTGAGTAATCCAACATGGGGTGTAAGGGGAGGGAGGAAGCCAACTTGGGGGTTAGGGATGGGAGGGAGACAGCGTGGGGGAGCATGGTGAATGGGTGGAAGCCAGCTTGGGAATTAAGGGCTAGGAGGTAGCCTACTTGGGGGAGGGAGTAAGGGGAATGGGAGGTAGCCCCAGCTTGGGGAATTACGGGATGGGAGGGGAGGCAGCTTTTGAGAGAGTACGCGGAATGGGAGTACTGGTGGTAGCCACCTAAGGGATGAGAAGTAGCCAGCTTGGGGGATTAAGGGATGGGATAAAGCCAGCTATGGGGAGTAAGGTAAGCGAGGTGTCCAGAATTGGGGAGTAAGGCATGGGAGGGAGCCACCTTGGGGGAGAAAGGGAAATCGGAATAAGCCAGCTTGGGGAAGCAAGGGGAACGGTAGTTAGTCAGCTTGGGGAGACAGGTAAGGGATGGGAGGCTGCCAGCTTGGGGGAACAATGGATACGAGGTAACCAGCAAGGGGGAGTAAGGAATGGGATGTTGTTAGTTAACTTGGTGGAGAAAGGCAAACCGGAGGTAGCCAACTTGGGGGTTAAGGGATGGGAGTAGCCAAGAGTGGGCTTCTGTCATGATTCCCCACTTGGGGGAGTAAGGGATGGGAGGCAAATGGCTTGGGGGAGTAAATGAAAAGCGATGTAGCCAGCTTGGGGTTGTAAGGGAAGGGGGTTGCCAGTTTGGGGGGAGTAAGGCATGGGAGCAGCCAGCTTGGTGGAGTAGGGGAATGGGAGGTTACCATCAGAGTTAGTGAATGGGAGGTAAACCCGCTTGGGAGAGTAAGGGGAATGGGAGGTATCCGACTTCGGGCAGTAAGGGGAATTTGAGGAAGCCAGCTTGGGGAGTAAGGGGAATGCCAGGTTACCACAGCTTGGGTGTGTTTGTTCGCTCGTGTGTCAGACGGTGTGGGTGGTTGTTTGCTTCTGTCTCGTCCAACATGTTGAAAGAATCATCGCCCGACGCGTCACAGAGGGCGTCGTATCGTCGCTTCCCGGAATCGCCACGAGTAAGCTTGTCATGATTCCCCGCTAGGGGAGTAAGAAATGGGAAGAAAATAGCTTGGGGTGGGATGGTGCCAGCATGGGGGGGAGTAAGGGATGGGAAGAAAGCAACTTGGGGGAGTAAAAAGAAGAAAGGAAGCAACCTTGGGGTGTGAGGTAATGGATGGGAGGTAGCTGCGGAGCCGTTGGTGCGAGGTGGAATTACCTGGAGCTGTGAGTATAAAAACAGCGCGGGGCATGCTTTCTACAGAGGCCCGGGGAGCCGTTGGTGCGAGGAGGACTAACCTGGAGCTGTGAGTATAAAAACAGCGCGGGGCTTGCTTTCTACAGAGGCCCGGGGAGCCGTTGGTGACAGGAGGGTTTACCTGGAGCTGTGAGTATAAAAACAGCGCGGGGCTTGCTTTCTACAGAGGCCCGGGGAGCCGTTGGTGACAGGAGGGTTTACCTGGAGCTGTGAGTATAAAAACAGCGCGGGGCTTGCTTCTACAGAGGCCCGGGGAGCCGTTGGTGACAGGAGGATTTACCTGGAGCTGTGAGTATAAAAACCCAAATCACCAACGTTCCATCTCACTTCCAGAGAAAGATTCTGATTCTGGTGGAAGCCTCTGATTGGTGGAAGAGGACCAGCAGAAGCAGCTGATTGGCTGATTGGCTTGTATTGTATTTGCATTGTAATTGTCAGGCTTTATTGTATTTGGATAAGGGGGACAATGAAGGCCAGGGCAGTTTACTGTTCTGGATGTCAGATGTGGGAGGTCATGGAGTCGGAGTGCCCTCCAGACGTCCACATCTACGCAAGGTGCGTCGAGATGGAGCTCCTAAGGGACCGTGTCAGGAACCTGGAACAGCAACTCGATGACCTCTGTCTGCTCAGGGAGAGCGAGGAGGTCATAGAAAGGAGTTACAGGTCTCCGGTGGCGGCATGCTTTGCTAGCAGTCGCAAATCTTCTAGCTCCGCTGAAAAAATCGCGATTTTTCGCGTTAAAATCGGGTCTGGAGGTCGGGACCGATTTTAAAGACTTACCGGAGTTTCATGTCGCGGTGCTGATGACGTCATCAGTAAGCGCCGTGGATTTAACGGAGGGGAAATCATTTTAAATGAAAAACACATCTCCAGGTCAGAGCCCACAGAGGAAAGTGACAAAACAACTGCTGAAGACTCAGGAACATCAAGAAACTGCAAAACTAACCTCTGGAGTGGATTCTGGAATGGCTACACGATCTAAGACTGAGTTGATCACAAAAGAGAAAACTGAAATGGAGGAATTAAGAAACTCGGTAAGAGATTTGAAAAATGATGTGAAAGCTGGAAATTTAAACTTGATTGCTGGTAATGAAAAAATACTCGCGGGCATTGGTGCTCTGCAAAAAAAAGTTGATGATGTGCAAGAAGAGCTAACGGGGAAAATTACTAAGGTGGCAGAAGAGTCCACAAAGATGTTTGAGGCTGTGCATGAAACTATTTCCGCAAATGCAATTGCAGTGAAAGATTTGGAAGCTGTTGTGGAAGAGATGGCTGGAGAAATGGAGGCAATGAAGTTAGAATTAGACAGCCTCAAGAGCCAATTTACAAAAGTATCTGATAAATGTGTTGAATTAGAAGCTCGCTCAAGACGTCAAAATATACGAATACGTGGAGTGAAAGAGGGAGCTGAGGGGGAAAACGCTCGTGAGTTCACTGCCAATTTAATCAAACATGTACTCAATTTACCTGAGGCACCAGTAATTGAAGAAGCACATCGACTACCTAGGTTTAAACCAAGATTTTAAGGAGAACAAGCCTACCCACGACAGATTATAGTCAAACTTCGGGATATCCCAACAGTGGAAGCGCTGATGAAAAAAATTAAACACGGAGAGAAGATGATGTATGGAAATGATTCTATTAAACTTCTACGGGACTACCCTTATGAGATTGTGCAAAAGAGAAGAAAGTTCTCACAGACCAGAGAAGCTCTCTACGGTGTCAAGGGCGTCATATGTGGAGTGTTTTATCCGGCTAGGATGCGTATCACTTTCAAGGGAATCTCAAAAACATTCACTAACCCGGTAGAATCCCTTAAATACGCTCAAGAAATCGTGGCTAAGGCAGCAACAAAAGAAGATTGATTACCAGACGTCATGAACTAATTAATGTGCTTATTCCCCCAACAAGAATATTAGTAGAAAAGTGAAAAAAGTGAATAACACCAAGCTTTAAAAATGACTATTCGCAACAGATTTTCCACGAGACTTGTCTAGACATTATAATCTTCTCTCGAATTTAATTCAAGGACATGCGATGCTCAAGCCAGGAAACATTGATAACAGAAGAATGCAGATCTGCTGAAGCTGAGAGAGAGTGAAAAACATCACATGGCTTACATACTCTTACAGACTCTTACAAAGTATAGAGAATTATTAGTAATTAATAACTAACAATACTAATACATACTGATATTGATAAATATGTGTTATAACGCAGACAACATTGTAATCTCACAGGTTCCGCAGCTCGAGTGGGGAGGGGAAGAGACTCAGGCACCTGGCTTAATTCCAGGAGCCTGACTCTGGTTAACCCTTTCAACGAACAGCTCACTTTTAACAATACTAAAACCAATTACAAATAGTTAAGAGATAAAGAGAGAGGAATATATGTAACTGAATACTTGATTAGATTTGATAAGTCGGAATGAAACATATATATATATAGACTGCAATGGGGTGAAATAGAACTGATTTGGAAACGGTACCTACCCCCTAGGTTATGAGTAATAAAGTCAGCGGGGCTAATCTCATAACAGCTACGCCGGAAGCAATATCGATGTCGTATCCCACAGACGAGTGGGCCACTCACTACGGTGTCGGAAATCCAGACACCGTACATTTATTCTATATACTTTTTTTAAAAATCACAATATGTCACATTTATGTGTTTTTTTTCAAGGACAATCGCAGAGGGGTACTACCAAGAAAGTCTATAATATAATTGCTCCCAAAAGAACCAGAGTCCTGAGGCATGGATGCACCATAATAAGCAAGGTCATTAAAATTGGTAAAAATGTATGACGACAATCAAAGGAAAATGGGAGGAGTCACACTATGTAGTTGGAATATAAGGGGTATTAATGAACCTATTAAAAGGGGCAAGATACTAGCTCAATTGAAAGCATACAACACGGACATTTCGTTCCTACAGGAAACGCATCTTAAACATCAAGATCAGACGAGACTGAGGGCTAACTGGATAGGCCAAACATTTCACTCTTCATTCACTTCTAAATCTAGAGGTACTGCAATTATTATCCGTAAAGGAATTCCATTTAAATCAAAGAATACTATTTCAGCTAAGGAAGGGAGATATCTTATAGTAGCAGGAGAGATCAATAATACGCCAATTACGCTGGTAAATATATATGCGCCCAACTTTGATAACCCTCAATTTTTAAATAAAATTCTGAATATAATTGCAAAATTTAATTATCAAAATGTTATAATTGGAGGAGACTTCAACTGTGTTTTAGACCCTTATTTAGATAAATCGATGCAAAAACAAAAAGGTAATATGAAATCTAAAACCAGTGAACTCTTACATACATATATGGAAAACACAAATATAGCAGATGTATGGAGGATTGCAAATCCGACGGGAAGGGACTACTCGTTCCATTCAACGGTGCATAAAACATATTCACGGATAGACTATTTTCTTGTGGATACAAAATTAATTACACACACTATGAATCCTAAATACCACATTAATGCGATTTCAGATCACTCTCCTTTAACCTTTGTTTTAAAATTAGAAGGAATGTCTATGAATAAATCGTTCTGGAGGTTTAATTCGCAACTTTTAAAAGACCCACAAGGGAGTATATATCTAAAAAAACAGATGGACTTATTCTTTGAGATAAATGATACACCAGATATATCCCCCACGCTATTATGGGAATCCTTTAAAGCATTTATTAGAGGAGTCATTATTTCATTTCAAGCTTATCAAAATAAAAAGAATAAGAAAGAACAAAGACATTTAGAAGAACAAATAAAACAATTAGATACAGATAATGCTAAAGATCCAACTATGGATAAACATAATAAAATCCTATTATTGAAATTCAAGCTGAATAAATTATTGTCAGAGAAAGTTATAACATTATTCCAAGTTACAAAACAAGAACACTTTGAATTCGGGGACAAACCCCACAAACTCTTAGCACGCCAATTGAAAAAACGGGAAAAAGAGAATGCAATACTAAAGATTAAATCAGATAGTGGGGAATTATTAACATTACCCAAGGATATCAATAAGAGATTTGCTCAATTTTACGAAAATCTATATATATCTAAAACGTCAATAGATAATAATAATGTTTCAGAATTTCTGGAAAATTGTAACCTCCCAAAATTAGAATTGAGGGAACAAGAGGAACTGGGAGCAATAATTACTTCTAAGGAGATAGAAGACACAATAAAAACACTATAGAATGGCAAAACACCAGGACAAGACGGATTCAGTAGTGAATTCTATAAAGCCTTTTACGATATAGTTACCCCACGATTACAGAAAATGTATACATACGCTTTTAAAGAGCAAAGCTTACCCGAAACATTAGCAGAATCAACGATCACATTAATACTTAAAAAAGATAAAAACATAGAAGAACCAGGCTCATATAGAGCTATTGCTTTGTTAAATACGGATCAAAAAATAATAGCGAAAACACTAGCCAGTAGACTAAGCAGGTACGTTAGTAGATTAATAAATGGAGATCAAACAGGATTTATACCTAAGAGACACTCATTCAATAATTTGAGACGTTTACTTAACATAATGCACTCACATAAATCTCACGACCAAGAGTTATCTATTATCTCACTGGACGCAGAAAAAGCGTTTGATCAAGTAGAATGGGATTATATGATTAAAGTATTGCAAAAATTCCAATTGGGAGAAAACTTTATCGCATGGATAAAACTATTATATAACAAACCTACGGCTAGAATATTAACTAATAATATTTTATCCTCGAAATTTGAACTATCAAGGGGCAATAGACAAGGATGCTCATTATCACCGCTGTTATTTGCTTTGGTAATTGAACCCCTTGCTGAAAAAATAAGAACACATCCGGATATTCATGGTTATAATAC
Organism: Leucoraja ocellata; assembly: GCA_036785375.1. Lineage (NCBI taxonomy): Eukaryota > Metazoa > Chordata > Chondrichthyes > Rajiformes > Rajidae > Leucoraja > Leucoraja ocellata. The sequence continues at coordinate 1,222,638 of JAWMAR010000353.1, read as the reverse complement.
AAAATACTCAAAGAATAAAATATCCCTATATGCCGATGATGTACTACTGTACATCACAAAACCACAAATTAGTATACCAAACATATTAAATTTAATTGAGGACTTTGGATCCTTTTCGGGATATAGAATAAATTGGAACAAAAGTGAAATTATGTCGATAAAACCAAAAGACTCAACACATCTTCGGAAATTTCCCTTTAAAATAGCTACAGAAATATTCAAATATTTGGGGATTGAAATTACTAGAAATTACCAGGATATGTTTAAAGCCAATTATAATCCCTTACTCAAGAAATTGAATAATCTGATTAAATTCTGGAAAACACTTCCGATGTCCTTAATAGGCAGAATAAATGCTATTAAAATGGTTTTCTTACCACAAATTCTATACCTATTCCAATCACTACCTATATATCTCCCAAAAAAGTTCTTCAAAAAATTGGACTCAGACATTACAAATTTTATATGGGATTATAAATCCCATAGAATACAAATAGCACACCTTAATAAACGAAAAGAGCTGGGGGGTCTAGCGCTCCCTAAATTTATGTATTATAATTGGGCAGTAAATATTAAAAATATGATTCACCTGCTGGACAATTCTGCACAGCAGGCGGACTGGATGGTAATGGAAAAAGGGGACTGCTCCCCGAGTAATATAGGAGCGACCATCCTCTCACCAATAAATTTGAATAATAAAAAATATAATAAAAATCCAATTATACATAACACAATAAGAACATGGAAACAAATAAAACAGAATTTAAAATTAAGAAACCTATCTCTTTTAATACCAATAGTCAATAATCCATCGTTTAAACCATCAATCATAGACAAATCATTTATACAATGGGAAAGAATGGGAATTAAAACGCTCGAAGATCTGTATGAATTGGGGAATTTACTATCATTTCAACAACTACAACTGAAATATAATTTGAAAAATAACCAATATTTTAAATATCTTCAAATTTGTGATTATCTGAAAAAACACACAAAAGACTATCATAATATGCCTTCCGACTTATTGGATGAAGCAATGAAGACCAAGGCGGAATCAGCTAATTTAATATCGTACCTATATTATATCATTTTAAACATAGAAATACCCACAACAGATGGAATTAGAAAAGATTGGGAACAAGAATTAGCTATAAAAATATCAAAAGAGACCTGGGATAATCATTTACTACAGGTTCCTTTAAGTTCGATCAACGTACGACATACGCTCATCCAATTTAAAACATTACATAGATTATATTATTCAAAAACTAAATTAAATAAAATCTTCCCTAATGTTTCACCAATCTGTGATAAATGCCTGTGTCAAGGAGCTACCATAGCGCACTCTTTTGTTTTTTGTATAAAAATCCAAAAATTCTGGTATGAAATATTTGATATTTTTTCAAAATTGATCAAAATAAAACTGGTACCAAAACCAGAATGGATTATCTTCGGAATATCGGAAGGTAACCCTGAATTAAACGTGTTTCAGAAGAATTTATTTAATTACGGGCTAATAATGGGAAAAAAGCTTATATTTAAATTCTGGAAAAATGCGCCAACACCAACAATAAAAATGTGGATATCAAATATGTTTGAAACATTACATCTGGAAGAGATGAGATTCCTCCTAGCAGGTAAAGCAGACCAATTCCAAAAGACGTGGTCTATGTTTCTGGACCTATTACAAGTATGAGGTGCAATAGTAATTAAAAAACAAAACAAATATATAAATAAGTGGTATCAGGACCTGGTAATGGGAGGTAAAACAACAAAAACAGACTTGGTTGGTAGTCCCCTTTCTGCGGAGTTTAATGTTATAATAGAGCGATTGTTTCTATTTTCTCTTTCTTTCTTTTCTAGGGTCTATTTTCTCACTTTACTTCCTTCTCTAACTTCTTTCCTAAGGGGCTTTCTTTTCCCAACACTCTTGCACTTCACGACTCTCTTGCACTTTCTTTACTTTCCTTACTTCTACCTTTTTCTTAAAGCTAAAAAAAAATGAAGCGGTACAAAAAATGTATCAAGATATATGTGTTGTGTAGGATTGTAATTTACCGTACTTCTAATAAAAATTAAAAAAAATAAAAAATAAAAAAAAAGAAAGGAGTTACAGGGAGGTGGTCACTCCAAGACCACGGGAGACAGAAAACTGTGTCACAGTTAGGAAGGGCAACGGGCAGAGGCAGGGACTGGTGAGTACCCCGGTGGCTGTACACCTTAGAAATAAGTACTCATGCTTGAGTAAGGGTGGGGGGACAGCCTACCTGGGGGCAGAGACAGCGACCGGGTCTCTGGCACAAAACCGGTCCGGTTGCTCAGAAGGGTAAGGAAAAGAAGGGAAGGGCAATTGTAATAGGGGACTCTATAGTCAGGGGGTCGGATAGGCGATTCTGTGGACGCAGACAGGAGTCCCGGATGGTAGTTTGCCTCCCTGGTGCCAGGGTCAGGGATGTGTCTGAACGTGTCCAAGAAATCCTGAAATGGGAGGGAGAGGAGCCTGAGGTTGTGGTGCATATAGGTACCAACGACATAGGTAAAAAAAGAGAAGAGGTCCTGAAAGAAGAATTTAGGGAGTTAGGTAGAGAGTTAAGTAGAAGGACTGGTAAGGTAACAATCTCAGGATTACTGCCTGTGCCACGCGACAGTGAGAGTAGGAATGGAGTGAGGTGGAGGATAAATGCGTGGATGAGGGACTGGTGCAGTGGGTATGGATTCAAGTTTCTGGATCATTGGGACCTCTTTTGGGAAAGATGCGGCCTGTACAGAAAGGACGGGTTGCACTTGAACTCAAGGGGGACCAATATCCTGGCGGGGAGATTTGCAAAGGCTACTGGGGAGACTTTAAACTAGTATGGTTGGGGGGAGGGACTCAAATTGGGAAAGCTAGCAGTCAGTGTGTGAAGCAGGGGGCAGAGAATGGTAGCACTCTGACCCAAAATGTAGGGGAGAGAGAAGAAAAAGAAAATAATCAGAGAATAAGAGAGGGTGGGTTTCTTAAATGTGTATATTTTAATGCTAGGAGCATTGTAAGAAAAGTGGATGAACTTAGAGCCTGGATTGACACCTGGAAGTATGATGTTGTGGCGATCAGTGAAACATGGTTGCAGGAGGGCTGTGATTGGAAATTAAATATTCCAGGATTTCGTTGCTTCAGGTGTGATAGAATTGGAGGGGCAAGAGGTGGAGGTGTTGCATTGCTTATCAGGGAAGATATTACAGCAGTGTTTTGGCAGGATAGATTAGAGGGCTCGTCCAGGGAGGCTATTTGGGTGGAACTGAGAAATGGGAAAGGGGTAGCAACACTTATAGGGGTGTATTATAGACCGCCAAATGGGGAGCGAGAATTGGAAGAGCAAATATGTAAGGAGGTTGCAGATATTAGTAGTAAGCACAAGGTAGTGATTGTGGGAGATTTCAATTTTCCGCACATAGACTGGGAAACGCATTCTGTAAATGGGCTGGATGGTTTGGAGTTTGTAAAATGTGTGCAGGATAGTTTTTTGCAACAATACATAGAAGTACCTACTAGAGAAGGGCGGTACTGGAACTCCTGTTAGGAAATGAGATGGGTCAAGTGGCAGAGGTATGCGTTGTGGAACAGTTCGGGTCCAGTGATCACAATACCATTAGTTTCAATATAATTATGGAGAGGGCCATAACTGGACCTAGGGTTGAGATTTTTGATTGGAGAAAGGCTAACTTTGAGGAGATGCGAAAGGATTTAAAAGGAGTAAATTGGGTCAGTTTGTTTTATGGGAAAGATGTGGAAGAGAAATGGAGTACATTTAAAGTGACATTTTAAGAGTACAGAATCTTTATGTCCCTGTTCGGTTGAAAGGAAATCGTAAAAATTGTAAAGAGCCATGGTTTTCAAGGGACATTGGACACTTGGTTCGGAAAAAGAGGGAGATCTACAATAATTATAGGCAGCATGGAGTAAATGAGGTGCTTGAGGAGTATAAAGAATGTAAAAAGAATCTTAAGAAAGAAATTAGAAAAGCTAGAAGAAGATATGAGGTTGCTTTGGCAAGCAAGGTAAAAGTAAATCCGAAGGGTTTCTACCGCTATATTAATAGCAAAAGGATAACGAGGGATAAAATTGGCTCATTAGAGAGTCAGAGTGGACAACTATCTGCAGAGCCAAAAGAGATGGGGGAGATATTGAACAGTTTCTTTTCTTCGGTATTCACCAAGGAGAAGGATATTGAATTATGTGAGGTGAGGGAAACAAGTAGAGTAGCTATTGAAACTATGAGGATCAAAGAAGAGGAAATACTGACACTTTTGAGAAATATAAAAGTGGATAAGTCGCCAGGTTCGGACAGGATATTCCCTAGGACATTGAGGGAAGTTAGTGTAGAAATAGCAGGGGCTATGGCAGAAATATTTCGAATGTCATTAGAAACGGGAATAGTGCCGGAGGATTGGCGTACTGCGCATGTTGTTCCATTGTTTAAAAAGGGGTCTAAGAGTAAACCTAGCAATTATAGACCTGTTAGTTTGACGTCAGTGGTGGGCAAATTAATGGAAAGAATACTTAGAGATAATATATATAAGCATCTGGATAAACAGGGTCTGATTAGGAACAGTCAACATGGATTTGTGCCTGGAAGGTCTTGTTTAACTAATCTTCTTGATTTTTTTGAAGATGTTACTCGGGAAATTGATGAGGGTAACGCAGTGGATGTTGTATATATGGACTTCAGTAAGGCCTTTGACAAGGTCCCTCGTGGAAGGTTTATTAAGAAGGTTCAATGGTTGGGTATTAATGGAGGAGTAGCAAGATGGATTCAACAGTGGCTGAATGGGAGATGCCAGAGAGTAATGGTGGATGGTTGTTTGTCAGGTTGGAGGCCAGTGACGAGTGGGGTGCCACAGGGATCTGTGTTGGGTCCACTGTTGTTTGTCATGTACATCAATGATCTGGATGATGGTGTGGTAAATTGGATTAGTAAGTATGCAGATGATACTAAGATATGTGGGGTTGCGGGTAATGAAGTAGAGTTTCAAAGTCTACAGAGAGATGTATGCCAGTTGGAAGAGTGGGCTGAAAGATGGCAGATGGAGTTTAATGCTGATAAGTGTGAGGTGCTACATCTTGGCAGGACAAATCAAAATAGGACGTACATGGTAAATGGTAGGGAATTGAGGAATGTAGGTGAACAGAGGGATCTGGGAATAACTGTGCACAGTTCCCTGAAAGTGGAATCTCATGTAGATAGGGTGGTAAATAAATCTTTTGGTGTGCTGGCCTTTATAAATCAGAGCATTGAGTATAGAAGTTGGGATGTAATGGTAAAATTGTACAAGGCATTGGTGAGGCCAATTCTGGAGTATGGTGTACAATTTTGGTCGCCTAATCATAGGAAGCATGTCAACAAAATAGAGAGAGTACAGAGGAGATTTACTAGAATGTTGCCTGGGTTTCAGCAACTAAGTTACAGAGAAAGGTTGAACAAGTTAGGGCTTTATTCTTTGGAGCGCAGAAGGTTAAGGGGGGACTTGATAGATGTTTTTAAAATGATGAGAGGGATAGACAGAGTTGACGTGGAAAAGCGTATCCCACTGAGAGTAGGGAAGATTCAAACAAGGGGACATGACATGAGAATTAAGGGACTGAAGTTTAGGGGTAACATGAGGGGGAACTTCTTTACTCAGAGAGTGGTAGCTGTGTGGAATGAGCTTCCAGTGAAGGTGGTGGAGGCAGGTTCGTTTTTATCATTTAAAAATAAATTGGATAGTTATATGGATGGGAAGGGAATGGAGGGTTATGGTCTGAGCGCAGGTATATGGGACTAGGGGAGATTATGTGTTCGGCACGGACTAGAAGGGTCGAGATGGCCTGTTTCCGTGCTGTAATTGTTATATGGTTATAGTATATGGTTATAGCTAGCTGGGGGGTGTAAGGGATGGGAGGCAGCCAGTTTGGGGGAGTAAGGCGAATCGGAGTAAGCATGCTTCGGGGAGTAAGGGGTGGGCGGTGGCCAGCTTGTGGGTGTATGGGATGGGAGCTAACCAGCTTGGGGGTGCATGGGAAGGGGGGAAGGGGGGTTGGGAGATAACCAGCTTGGGGAAATAAGGGGAATAGTTGGAAGACAGTTTGGAAGAGTAAGGGATTGGTAGTTAGCAAACTTGGCGAGTAAGGCGAATGGGAAGAAGCCGACTTGGGTTGTAATGCCTGTGAGGGAGCTAGCTTGGGGAGTAAGGCGATAGGCAGGACGCTAGCTGGGGGAGTAAAGGATGGGAGGCAGCTAGTTTAGGGGAGGAGGCGCAATCGGAGTAAGCCAGCTTGGGGAAGTAAGTGTTGGGAGGTAGCCAACTTGTGGCAGTATGGGGTGGGAGGCTGCCAGCTTGGGGTGTAAGGGGAGGGAGGAAGCATGTTTGTTAGAGTAGGGGGGTTGGGAGATAATATACAATAGGTGCAGGAGTAGGCAATTCACCCCTTCGAGCCTGCACCGCCATTAAATGTGATCATGGCTGATCATCCCAATCAATTCCTGCCTTCTGCCCATATCCTCTGAATCTATCTGCCAACCACTTATTTATCCATGTCAGCACTCTACCCTCAATACCATGTGCCCTAATTATGCCCACTAATCTCCTATGTGGGTCCTTATCAAATGCTTACTGGATGTCCAGATACACTACATCCGCTGGCTCTCCCTTGTCCATTGTCCTTGGGGAGTAAGCGGAGGAATCCAGTTTGGGGATTAAGGAAAATGGGAGTTATCCAGCTTCTGGAGTAACATACGGGCGGTGGCCATATTGCGGAGTAAGGGTTGGAAGATAGACAGCTTGGGGGAAGTAAGGTGATTCGGAAGAAACCAGCTTGAGGATTTAATGGGAATGGGAGGTAAGGGATGGAGGCAGCCAGCTGGGAGAGTAAAGGATGGGAGGTATCCAGCTGAGGGGAGTAAGGAATGGGAGGGTGTAAGCTTGGGGGAGTAAAGCAAATGGGAGGAAGCCAACTTGGTGGGTGGGGTAATGGATGGAGGAAGGCAACTTGGGTTGGGGGTGGTGGAGTAAGGCGAATTGGAGGAAGCCTGTTTGGTGGGGTAATTAATGGGAGATAGCCAGCTTGGGGCGGTAAGAGGCGTGGGAGGTAGACAGGGAAAGGGGGGGTAGCCAGATAGGGGGAATAAAGGATGGGAGGTAACCTGCGTGGGGGAGTAAACAAAGCATGGTAGGTAGCTAGCTTGGGAAGTAAGAGTTAGCAGGTAGCCAGCTTGCGGATGGGAGAAAGGCAGATAGGCAGATTGGGGGGACTAAAGTGTATGGAGGAAACCAGCTTGGGGGAATAAAGGGAATGTGAGGTAGCCAGCTTGGGGGGCAGTAAGTGGATGGGAAGAAGGCAACTTGGGAAGTATGGGATGGGAGGAATGCAGATTGGGGGGCATAAGGGAAGGGTAGTAATCAGCTTGGGGGAGTAAGGCGAATGGGTGGCCAGCTGGGGGAGTAAGGGAGTAGTGTATTAGCCAGCTTGGGGAACTAAGGGATGGGAGGAATGCTGCGTGGGGGTAGAAATGCAAATGCGGGGAAGCCAAGTTGGGGAGTAAGGCATGGGAGGCAGCCAGCTTGTGTGAAGGAGTAAGTGGAATCTGAGTAGGCTAGCTTGGAGGAGTAAGGTGTGTGAGACAGCCAGCTTGTGGGAGTAAGGGATGGGACGTAGCCATCTTGGGGCGGGGGGGCAATAAGCTTCGGGGAGTAAGGGGAATTGGAGTTCGCCCCCTTCGGGGAGTAAGGAGAATGTGAGGAAAGCCAGCTTGGGGTAGTAAGGGGAATGACAGGTCCCCACAGCTTAGGAGTGTTTGTCCGCTCGTGTTTCAGACAGTAACTCGCAATTGGGGTATGTCATCGGCCAGATGTTGAAAGAAATGTCGCCCGCCGCAGGATGCATCGCGACGGCGCTTCCAGTAGGAGGCTACTGTCTTGATCCCCGCTTGGGGAAGTAAGGGATGGGAGGCAGCCAGTTTCCGAGCAAGAAGACAACCGGGAGTATAGGAAGGGAGGCAGTCAGCTTGGGGGGGGGGGGGGGGGGGGGGGGGGTCGGTGGTAGCGATGTGAGGTAGCCAACTTGGGGAGTAAGGCGAATGGGAGGAAGCCAGCTGGGGGATTAGGGGATAGGAGGAAGGCAGCGTGGGAGAGTAAGGCAAATGGGAGGAGTAAGGGATGGGTTGTTTCCTTAAGGGCTAACATTTCAGCACCTGCCTCTGACCCTTCTGTTTCTTTCCCTTGCCTGGTGGTATTCGACAAGTTTGAGCCTGTGACTTTATCGTATTTAAAGATGAGGTTTCCCATATTATGCCATCGGGGTTCTCCTTGTGATGCGGTCCCTCCACATCTTTTTAAGGAGGTTTTCCCTAGTATAGGGCGGTCGGTTTCTTACCATTATTAACAGCAGCTTATGTTCTGGGATTGGCCCCGTGAGTTTTAAACATGCGGTAGTGCAACCACTACTTAAGAAACCTGGCCTGGATCAATCTGTTCTGGCTAATTTTAGACCCATCTCGAAATTGCCTTTTATTTCTAAATTACTGGATAGAGTTGTTTATGCTCAGCTGAAACTATTCCTGGAGGAGCATGATATTTGGGAGTTCTTCCAGTCTGGATTAAAACCATGCACAGCACGGAGTCAGCATTGCTAAGGGTTTTTAACGACATCCTCCTGGCTAATGATGCTGGGGATTGTGTGGTTCTTGTCCTGCTGGACTTGTCTGCCGCCTTTGATACGGTGGACCATAATATCTTATTATCTCGGCTACAGCAGTTAGTGGGCATCTGCGGCAGTGCCCTGGGATGGTTCAGGTCCTATCTGGCGGGCAGAACCATGTGTGTTAGTCTTGCTGGGTTTGAATCCTCTTCCGATCCCCTGTCATATGGGGTTCCACAGGGTTCGATTCTGGGGCCCCTGCTTTTCTCGCTGTACATACTTCCTCTGGGTTCCATCCTTAGAAAGCATGCATCTCTTTCCACTGTTATGCAGATGATACCCAGCTTTATTTGCCGCGTGAGGGGGGAAGACGCCTTTTCTGTAAAATCGCTTCTGTCTTGTCTTGATGGCATTATGTCCTGGTTGGCCCTAAATTTCTTGGATTTAATGAAAAGACAGAGGTGATTTTATTTGATCCCAATGGCTGCCGTGAACCTCCATTTGTTGATTTAGGTCCATTGTCAAGGTACGTGAAGCCAATAGTTGTGAACCTGGTTTTAGGATGGACAGTGATTTTAAATTAGATCGCCAAATATGCGCGGTGGTTAAGTCCAGCTTCTTTCACCTAAGGAAGCTGGCGAAGGTGAAGCCCATTCTCGAGCGGCAGCATTTTGAGACAGTAATCCATGCCTTTATTACATCTAGGCTGGATTACTGTAGAGCGCTCTATTTAGGTGTTTCTCGTTCTTCACTGGCTCGTCTCCAGTTGGTTCAGAATGCTGCTGCTCGCCTTTTAACAGGGACTCGAAAGAGGGAGCACATATCGCCAATTCTGGCCTCCCTCCACTGGCTCCCGGTGCACTTTCGAGTTCATTTTAAGATACTGTTATTTGTTTTTAAATCTCTGAATGGGCTCGCCCCGCCTTACCTCTCCGAGCTGCTCCACCCATACGCTCTTGCCCGGTCCCTCAGGTCAGCTGGTCAGCTGCTCCTGGAGGTACCGAGGTCTAGTCGGAGGCTCAGAGGGGATAGAGCCTTCTCTGTTGCTGCTCCGGCACTCTGGAACACCCTGCCGTTGCACATCAGACAGGCCCCCTCACTGTCCATCTTCAAATCCAGTGTTAAAACTCCTTGGCTTCTGACCATGTCTGAGGCTTTGCTTCTGTTTGTGGTGTGTTTGATGTTTCTTTATTTTACATGTCTTTTCCTACTATTTCTTTTGATTGTTATTTTTGGTGTGCATTAACTTTTTTGTCAATGATTAGTGATGTACAGCACTTTGTTGCAGCTATGTTTGTTTTTAAAGTGCTCTATAAATAAAATTATTATTATTATTATTATTATTATTATTATTATTTATGGGTGGTAGCCAGCTTGGAGTAAACTGTAAGGGCCATGGGGAGGTAGACAAATTCGGTGAGTAAGGGGCAAGGGCGGAAGCCAGCTTGTGGGTAGTAAGCGATTGGAGTAGCACGCGTGGGGGGAGTCAGGGGCATGGTAGAAAAGGATGGGGGGATTTTCAGCTTGAGAGAGTTATGGAATGGGAGGTAGCCAGCTTGTGAGAGTAAGGGGAATGGTGGGAGGTAGCCAGCTTGGGTTTAAGGAAAATGGCAGGTTCCCGCAGGTTGGGTGTATTTATCCGCTCGTGTCAGCCGATGTAGATCGCTGTTGGCTTCTGTCGGGAATCAGCCTGCTTGGGGGGAGTAAGGGGTGCGCGGTAGCCAGCTTTGTGGGTGTAAGGGGAGGGAGGAAGTCACCTTGGCGGTGGGGGGGAGGGGGTAAACAGCTTGGGGGAGTAAAGGGTAATGTGTTAGTCAGCTTAGGGGAGAGAGTGGGTGATGGGAGGAGGTCGGTGTGGGGGGAGTAAGGCAAATGGGAGGAAGCCAGTTTGGAGCATTAAGGATGGAAGGTACCCAGCATGGGGGGGGGGGAGGGGATTCGGAGAAGCCATATTGGGAGAAAGGGGTGGGAGGTAGCCAGCTTGTGGGGAGTATGGGAAGGTAGGTAGAAAGCTTCGGGGTGTAGGGGGCGGAAGGCAGCCACCTTGGCGGTGGAGGGGAGGGGGGGTTCTGGGAGTTAACCATCTTGGGGGAGTAAGGGGAATGAGAGGAAGTCAACGTGGTGGGTGGAGCGTGGTGGGTGGGGCAAATGAAGGGTGGAAGGCAACTTGGGGGAGCAGGCCAGCTTGTGCTGTAAGGGATGGTAGACAAGCAACTTGGGGAGTAAGGCGAATTGGAGGAAGACAATTTGTGGGATTAAGGGATGGAGGTAGCCAGCTTGGGTGATAAGGGATGGGAGGATAGCGCCTTGGGGAGCAACTTGGGGAGTAAGGCGAATTGAAGGAAGACATTTGTGGAAGGAAGGGGTGGGTGGCAGCCACCATTCCACGAGAAAGTAATGGAAGGACGACAGATAGGAGGAATACGGGCTGGGATGTAGCCAACTTGGAGGTATAAGGGGAATGGGAGGAAGCCGTTATTAGGAACGGGTACTGATTGGGCGATGGGCAGCCTTGAATGGCGTTGTTGGCTCGAAGGACGAAATGGCCTACTCCTGAACCTATTGTATATCATCTAGTGTCTATTGTCTAAGCCAGCTTGGTGAGGTAATGGATGAGAGGAAGGCCGATGGGGTAGTAAGGCGAATGGGAGGAAGCCAACTTGGGGGGGGGGGGGGGGGGGGAGGGCAAAGATGCGATGTAGGAAGCTTGGGAGAGTATGGTGTATGGAATTAAATGATGGGGAGATTGCCACCTTGAGGCAGTTAGCGGTATGGCTGGTAGCCAGCATGGAGAAAAGTAAAAAAGGGGAGGTAGCCAGCTTGGCGGGGTATCGGATGGGAGGCAGCCAGCTTCCGAGAGAAAGGAACCTGGATGTAGCCAGCCAGATAGGAGGACTAAGGGATGGGAGGTAACCTGCTTGGGGGAATAAAGGCTGGGACATAGCTAGCTTGGGGGAGTAGAGCAAATGGGAAGAAGCCAACTTGGGGGGCACTAGGTGGGAGGTACCCAGCTTGGGGAGAAAGGCGAATGCAAGGAAGCCAAGTTGGGGGTCTAAGGGACAGGAGGAAGCCTGATTGGGGGAGTATGGGATTGGAGGTAGACAGCTTGGGGACGTACGGGTAAAGGGACTGAGCCAACTTGGGACAAGAAACATAGAAACATAGAAAACATAGAAAGTAAGGTGCGAGAGTAGACCACCAGGTCCGTCGAGCCCGCACCGCCATTCGCTCATGGCTGAACACTAAACAGACACACTTACCCACAAACAGTAGACACAAGACACAGAACACAAGACACTACCCTCCCCTTATACGCTATCACCCCTCTCCACCCCAAGAACCTCGTGATCTCCTGGGGGAGGCAAAAAAACGGATAAAAACCCAGTCCAATTCGGGAAAAAAATCCGGGAAATTCCTCTCCGACCCCAATCCAGGCGATCGACACTTGTCCAGGAGATCACTCAGGTCTTACTATACTAACCATACCTAGGTCCATATCCCTGCCCTCTCCCCGTAGCCCCTTATCCCCTTGGCAGCTAAAAAACCATCTATTTTAGTCTTAAATATATTTAAAGTTTCTGCTTCCACTGCTCCCTGGGGCAGTGAATTCCATAAATTAACCACCCTCTGGGTGAAGAAGTTCTTCCTCATCTCAGTTTTAAAAGAGCCCCCCCTTATTCTGCAACTATGTCCCCTAGTTCTAGTTTCCCCATGGGACAGTAAAGATGGAAAGTTGCCAGCTTGGGGTATTAAAGGATGGGACGTAGCTAGTAGCTTGGGGGAGTAAGTGTTAGGAGGTAGCCAGCTTGGGAAGTGAGGGATGGGAGGAAGACAGATTGGGGGAGTAAGGGTATGGAGGCAACCAGCTTTGGGCAGTGAGGGGAATGGAAGGTAGCCAGCTTGGGGGGAATCAGGGGAATGGATGTTGATAGCTTGGGTTAGTAAGAAGTAAGATAGGCAGCCAGCTTGAGGGGATAAGGGGAGAGAGGTCGCCAGCTTGGGGAGTCAGGGATGGGAAGAAGGCAACTTGGGGGAGTAAGGCATGGGAGGAAGCAGATTGGGAAGGTAAGGGATGGGAGGTAGCCAGCTTGGCGGAGTAACGAATGGGAAGACGCCAGTTTGGAGGAGTAAGGGGAATCGGAGTAAGCCAGTTTGGGAGTAAAGGGTGGGAGGAAGCCAGATTAGGGGGGGGTAACAGATGGGAGCCAGCCAGATTGGGGGGTGGGGGGGATAACAGATGGGAGGCAGCCAGTTTGGGGCAGCAAGTGGTATGGGAGGTAGTATCCACATTAGTGGATTAAGGGAAACATGAGATAGCCAGTTTGGGACAGTAGCGGGAATGGGAGGTAGCCACATTGGGGGTAGAAAGTGGGATGGGAGTTAGCCAGCTTGGGGGAAGTAAGGGGAATGGAGGTAACCACATTGGAAGAATAACGGAAATGGTAGTTTCCAGTTTGGGGGTGTTCGCTCATGTGTCAGACGAAGTAACTCTGTTTTGGATTCTGTCGTCGTCCAACATGGTTGACAGAACATCGTACAATCGCGTCGTCGCTTCCAGGGATCACCACGGTGAGGCTTTTTGTCATGCTCCCAATGTAAGGGATGGGCGGAAGGCAGATTGGTGGAGTAAGGCGAAAGGAAGGGAGCCAACTTCGGAGAGTAAGGGATGGGAGGAAGCTATCTGGGGGATTAAGGGATGGGAGGAAGTAGGCTTAGGGGAGTAATGCGAATGAGAGGAAGCCAACTTGGG
>JAWMAR010000353.1:1178547-1209032 GCA_036785375.1 Leucoraja ocellata | reverse complement strand
GAGAAATGGGAAAGGGGTAGCAACACTTATAGGGGTGTATTATAGACCGCCAAATGGGGAGCGAGAATTGGAAGAGCAAATATGTAAGGAGATTGCAGATATTAGTAGTAAGCACAAGGTAGTGATTGTGGGAGATTTCAATTTTCCGCACATAGACTGGGAAACACATTTTGTAAATGGGCTGGATGGTTTGGAGTTTGTAAAATGTGTGCAGGTAGTTTTTTGCAACAATACATAGAAGTACCTACTAGAGAAGGGGCGGTACTGGACCTCCTGTTAGGAAATTAGATGGGTCAAGTGGCAGAGGTATGCGTTGGGGAACAGTTCGGGTCCAGTGATCACAATACCATTAGTTTCAATATAATTATGGAGAGGGACAAAACTGGACCTAGGGTTGAGATTTTTGATTGGAGAAAGGCTAACTTTGAGGAGATGCGGAAGGATTTAAAAGGAGTAAATTGGGTCAGTTTGTTTTATGGGAAAGATGTGGAAGAGAAATGGAGTACATTTAAAGGTGAAATTTTAAGAGTACAGAATCTTTATGTCCCTGTTCGGTTGAAAGGAAATCGTAAAAATTGTAAAGAGCCATGGTTTTCAAGGGAAATTGGACACTTGGTTCGGAAAAAGAGGGAGATCTACAATAATTATAGGCAGCATGGAGTAAATGAAGTGCTTGAGGAGTATAAAGAATGTAAAAAGAATCTTAAGAAAGAAATTAGAAAAGCTAAAAGAAGACATGAGGTTGCTTTGGCAAGTAAGGTAAAAGTAAATCCGAAGGGTTTCTACCGCTATATTAATAGCAAAAGGATAACGAGGGATAAAATTGGCCCATTACAGATTCAGAGTGGACAACTATCTGCAGAGCCAAAAGAGTTGGGGGAGATATTGAACCGTTTCTTTTCTTCGGTATTCACCAAGGAGAAGGATGTTGAATTATGTGAGGTAAGGGAAACAAGTAGAGTAGCTATGGAAACTATGAGGATCAAAGAAGAGGAAGTACTGACACTTTTGAGAAATATAAAAGTGGATAAGTCTCCAGGTCCGGACAGGATATTCCCTAGGACATTGAGGGAAGTTAGTGTAGAAATAGCTGGGGCTATGGCAGAAATATTTCAAATGTCATTAGAAACGGGAATAGTGCCGGAGGATTGGCGTACTGCGCATGTTGTTCCATTGTTTAAAAAGGGGTCTAAGAGTAAACCTAGCAATTATAGACCTGTTAGTTTGACGTCAGTGGTGGGCAAATTAATGGAAATAATACTTAGAGATAATATATATAAGCATCGGGATAAACAGGGTCTGATTAGGAACAGTGAACATGGATTTGTGCCTGGAAGGTCTTGTTTAACTAATCTTCTTGAATTTTTTGAAGATGTTACTCGGGAAATTGATGAGGGTAACGCAGTGGATGTTGTGTATATGGACTTCAGTAAGGCCTTTGACAAGGTTCCTCATGGAAGGTTGGTTAAGAAGGTTCAATGGTTGGGTAATAATGGTGGAGTAGCAAGATGGATTCAACAGTGGCTGAATGGGAGAAGCCAGAGAGTAATGGCGGATGGTTGTTTGTCAGGTTGGAGGCCAGTGACGCGTGGGGTGCCACAGGGATCTGTGTTGGGTCCACTGTTGTTTGTCATGTACATAAATGATCTGGATGATGGTGTGGTAAATTGGATTAGTAAGTATGCAGATGATACTAAGATAGGTGGGGTTGCGGGTAATGAAGTAGAGTTTCAAAGTCTACAGAGAGATTTATGCCAGTTGGAAGAGTGGGCTGAAAGATGGCAGATGGAGTTTAATGCTGATAAGTGTGAGGTGCTACATCTTGGCAGGACAAATCAAAATAGGACGTACATGGTAAATGGTAGGGAATTGAAGAATGTAGGTGAACAGAGGGATCTGGGAATAACTGTGCACAGTTCCCTGAAAGTGGAATCTCATGTAGATAGGGTGGTAAAGAAAGATTTTGGTGTGCTGGCCTTTATAAATCAGAGCATTGAGTACAGAAGTTGGGATGTAATGGTAAAATTGTACAAGGCATTGGTGAGGCCAATTCTGGAGTATGGTGTACAATTTTGGTCGCCTAATTATAGGAAGGATGTCAACAAAATAGAGAGAGTACAGAGGAGATTTACTAGAATGTTGCCTGGGTTTCAGCAACTATGTTACAGAGAAAGGTTGAACAAGTTAGGGCTTTATTCTTTGGAGCGCAGAAGGTTAAGGGGGGACTTGATAGAGGTTTTTAAAATGATGAGAGGGATAGACAGAGTTTACGTGGAAAAGCTTTTCCCACTGAGAGTAGGGAAGATTCAAACAAGGGGACATGACATAAGAATTAAGGGACTGAAGTTTAGGGGTAACATGAGGGGGAACTTCTTTACGCAGAGAGTGGTAGCTGTGTGGAATGAGCTTCCAGTGAAGGTGGGTGGAGGCAGGTTCGTTTTTATCATTTAAAAATAAATTGGATAGTTATATGGATGGGAAGGGAATGGAGGGTTATGGTCTGAGCGCAGGTATATGGGACTAGGGGAGATTATGTGTTCGGCACGGACTAGAAGGGGTCGAGAGGGCCTGTTTCCGTGCTGTAATTGTTATATGGTTATATTATATGGTTATAGCTAGCTGGGGGTGTAAGGGATGGGAGGCAGCCAGTTTGGGGAAGTAAGGCGAATCGGAGTAAGCATGCTTCGGGGAGTAAGGGGTGGGCGGTGGCCAGCTTGTGGGTGTATGGGATGGGAGATAACCAGCTTGGGGGTGCTTGGGAAGGGGGGAAGGGGGGTTGGGAGATAACCAGCTTGGGGAAATAAGGGGAATGGTTGGAAGACAGTTTGGAAGAGTAAGGGGTTGGTAGTTAGCAAACTTGGCGAGTAAGGCGAATGGGAAGAAGCCGACTTGGGTTGTAATGGCTGTGAGGGAGCTAGCTTGGGGAGTAAGGCGATAGGCAGGACGCTAGCTGGGGGAGTAAAGGATGGGAGGCAGCTAGTTTAGGGGAGGAGGCGAATCGGAGTAAGCCAGCTTGGGGAAGTAAGTGTTGGGAGGTAGCCAACTTGTGGCAGTATGGGGTGGGAGGCTGCCAGCTTGGGGTGTAAGGGGAGGGAGGAAGCATGTTTGTTAGAGTAGGGGGGTTGGGAGATATTATACAATAGGTGCAGGAGTAGGCAATTCACCCCTTCGAGCCTGCACCGCCATTAAATGTGATCATGGCTGATCATCCCCAATCAATTCCTGCCTTCTGCCCATATCCTCTGAATCTATCTGCCAACCACTTATCTATCCATGTCAGCACTCTACCCTCAATACCATGTACCCTAATTATGCCCACTAATCTCCTATGTGGGCAATTATCAAATGCTTACTGGATGTCCAGATACACTACATCCACTGGCTCTCCCTTGTCCATTGTCCTTGGGGAGTAAGCGGAGGAATCCAGTTTGGGGAGTAAGGAAAATGGGAGTTATCCAGCTTCTGGAGTAACAGACGGGCGGTGGTCATATTGCGGAGTAAGGGTTGGAAGATAGACAGCTTGGGGGAAGTAAGGTGTTTCGGAAGAAACCAGCTTGAGGATTTAAGGGGAATGGGAGGTAAGGGATGGAGGCAGCCAGCTGGGAGTGTAAAGGATGGGAGGTATCCAGCTGGGGGGAGTAAGGAATGGGAGGGTGTAAGCTTGGGGGAATAAAGCAAATGGGAGGAAGCCAACTTGGTGGGTGGGGTAAGGGATGGGAGGAAGGCAACTTGGGTTGGGGGTGGTGGAGTAAGGCGAATTGGAGGAAGCCTGTTTGGTGGGGTAATGAATGGGAGATAGCCAGCTTGGGGGCGGTAATAAGGCGAATTGGAGGAAGATAACTTGGGGGAGTAAGGGATGGGACGTAGCCAGCTTGGGGAGTAAGAGGCGTGGGAGGTAGACAGGGAAAAGGGGGGTAGCCAGATAGGGGGAATAAAGGATGGGAGGTAACCTGCTTGGGGGAGTAAACAAAGCATGGTAGGTAGCTAGCTTGGGAAGTAAGAGTTAGCAGGTAGCCAGCTTGCGGATGGGAGAATGGCAGATAGGCAGATTGGGGGAGTTAAGTGTATGGAGGAAACCAGCTTGGGGGAATAAAGGGAATGTGAGGTGGCCACCTTGGGGGGCAGTAAGTGATGGGAAGAAGGCAACATGGGGAAGTATGGAATGGGAGGAATGCAGCTTGGGGGGCATAAGGGAAGGGTAGTAATCAGCTTGGGGAGTAAGGCGAATGGGTGGCCAGCTGGGGGAGTAAGGGAGTAGTGTGTTAGCCAGCTTGGGGAACTAAGGGATGGGAGGAATGCTGCGTGGGGTAGAAATGCAAATGCGGGGAAGCCAAGTTGGGGAGTAAGGCATGGGAGGCAGCCAGCTTGTGGGAGGGAGTAAGTGGAATCTGAGTAAGCTAGCTTGGATGAGTAAGGGGTGTGAGACAGCCAGCTTGTGGGAGTAAGGGATGGGACGTAGCCATCTTGGGGCGGGGGGTAATAAGCTTCGGGGAGTAAGGGAAATTGGAGTTCGCCCCTTCGGGGAGTAAGGAGAATGTGAGGAAAGCCAGCGTGGGATAGTAAGGGGAATGACAGGGCCCCACAGCTTAGGAGTGTTTGTCCGCTCGTGTTTCAGACACTAACTCGCAATTGGGGTATGTCATCGGCCCAGATGTTGAAAGAAATGTCGCCCGCCGCAGGTTGCATCGCGACGGCGCTTCCAGTAGGAGGCTACTGTCTTGATCCCCGCTTGGGGAAGTAAGCGATGGGAGGCAGCCAGTTTCCGAGCAAGAAGACAACGGGGAGTATAGGAAGGGAGGGAGTCAGCTTGGGGGGGGGGGGGGGGGGGGGGGGTCGGTGGTAGCGATGTGAGGTAGCCAACTTGGGGAGTAAGGCGAATGGGAGGAAGCCAGCTGGGGGATAGGAGGAAGGCAGCGTGGGAGAGTAAGGCAAATGGAAGGAGTAAGGGATGGGTTGTTTCCTTAAGGCTAACATTTCAGCACCTGCCTCTGACCCTTCTGTTTCGGTCCCTTGCCTGGTGGTATTCGACAAGTTTGAGCCTGTGACTTATCGTATTTAAAGATGTGGTTTCCCATATTAAGCCATCGGGTTCTCCTTGTGATGCGGTCCCTCCACGTCTTTTTAAGGAGGTTTTCCCTAGTATAGGGCGGTCGGTTCTTACCATTATTAACAGCAGCTTATGTTCTGGGGTTGGCCCCGTGAGTTTTAAACATGCGGTAGTGCAACCACTACTTAAGAAACCTGGCCTGGATCAATCTGTTCTGGCTAATTTTAGACCCATCTCGAAATTGCCTTTTATTTCTAAATTACTGGAGAGAGTTGTTTATGCTCAGCTGAAACTATTCCTGGAGGAGCATGATATTTGGGAGATCTTCCAGTCTGGATTTAAAACCATGCACAGCACGGAGTCAGCATTGCTAAGGGTTTTTTAACGACATCCTCCTGGCTAATGATTCTGGGGATTGTGTGGTTCTTGTCCTGCTGGACTTGTCTGCCGCCTTTGATACGGTGGACCATAATATCTTATTATCTCGGCTACAGCAGTTAGTGGGCATCTGCGGCAGTGCCCTGGGATGGTTCAGGTCCTATCTGGCGGCCAGAACCATGTGTGTTAGTCTTGCTGGGTTTGAATCCTCTTCCGATCCCCTGTCATATGGGGTTCCACAGGGTTCGATTCTGGGGGCCCTGTTTTTCTCGCTGTACATACTTCCTCTGGGTTCCATCCTTAGAAAGCATGGCATCTCTTTCCACTGTTATGCAGATGATACCCAGCTGTATTTGCCGCTGAGGGGGGAAGACGCCTTTTCCGTAAAATCGCTTCTGTCTTGTCTTGATGGCATTATGTCCTGGTTGGCCCTAAACTTTCTTGGATTTAATGAAAATACAGAGGTGATTTTATTTGATCCCAATGGCTGCCGTGAACCTCCATTTGTTGATTTAGGCCCATTGTCAAGGTACGTGAAGCCAACAGTTGTGAACCTGGGTTTTAGGATGGACAGTGACTTTAAATTAGATCGCCAAATATGCGCGGTGGTTAAGTCCAGCTTCTTTCACCTAAGGAAGCTGGCGAAGGTGAAGCCCATTCTCGAGCGGCAGCATTTTGAGACAGTAATCCATGCCTTTATTACATCTAGGCTGGATTACTGTAGCGCGCTCTATTTAGGTGTTGCTCGTTCTTCACTGGCTCGTGTCCAGTTGGTTCAGAATGTTGCTGCTCGCCTTTTAACAGGGACTCGAAAGAGGGAGCACATATCGCCAATTCTTGCCTCCCTCCACTGGCTCCCGGTGCACTTTCGAGTTCATTTTAAGATACTGTTATTTGTTTTTAAATCTCTGGAATGGGCTCGCCCCGCCTTACCTCTCTGAGCTGCTCCACCCATACGCTCCTAGCCCGGTCCCTCAGGTCAGCTGGTCAGCTGCTCCTGGAGGTACCGAGGTCTAGTCGGAGGCTCAGAGGGGATAGAGCCTTCTCTGTTGCTGCTCCGGCACTCTGGAACACCCTGCCGTTGCACATCAGACAGGCCCCCTCACTGTCCATCTTCAAATCCAGTGTTAAAACACATTTGTACTCCCTGGCTTTTGACCATGCCTGAGGCTTTGCTTCTGTTTGTGGTGTTTTTGATGTTTCTTTATTTTACATGTCTTTTCCTACTATTTCTTTTGATTGCTATCTTTGGTGTGCATTAACTTTTTTGTCAATGATTAGTGATGTACAGCACTTTGTTGCAGCTATGTTTGTTTTTAAAGTGCTCTATAAATAAAATTATTATTATTATTATGGGTGGTAGCCAGCTTGAAGTAAACTGTAAGGGCCATGGGGAGGTAGACAAATTCGGTGAGTGAGGGGCAAGGGCGGAAGCCAGCTTGTGGGTAGTAAGCGATTGGAGTAGCACGCGTGGGGGGAGTCAGGGGCATGGGAGTAAAGGATGGGGAGATTGTCAGCTTGAGAGAGTTATGGAATGGGAGGTAGCCAGCTTGGGAGAGTAAGGGGAATGGTGGGGGGTAGCCAGCTTGGGTTTAAGGGAAATGGCAGGTTCCCGCAGGTTGGGTGTATTTGTCCGCGCGTGTCAGTCGATGTAGCTCGCTGTTGGCTTCTGTCGGGAATCAGCCTGCTTGGGGGGAGTAAGGGGTGCGCGGTAGCCAGCTTGTGGGTGTAAGGGGAGGGAGGAAGTCACCTTGGCGGTGGGGGGGAGGGGGTAAACAGCTTGGGGGAGTAAAGGGTAATGTGTTAGTCAGCTTAGGGGAGAGAGTAGGTGATGGGAGGAGGTCGGTGTGGGGGGAGTAAGCCAAATGGGAGGAAGCCAGTTTGGAGCATTAAGGGATGGAAGGTACCCAGCATGGGGGGGGGGGGGGAGGGGATTCGGAGAAGCCATATTGGGAGAAAGGGGTGGGAGGTAGCCAGCTTGTGGGGAGTATGGGAAGGTAGGTAGAAAGCTTCGGGGTGTAAGGGGCGGAAGGCAGCCACCTTGGCGGTGGAGGGGAGGGGGGTTCTGGGAGTTAACCAGCTTGGGGGAGTAAGGGGAATGAGAGGAAGTCAACGTGGTGGGTGGAGCGTGGTGGGTGGGGCAAATGAAGGGTGGAAGGCAACTTGGGGGGAGCAGGCCAGCTTGTGCTGTAAGGGATGGTAGACAAGCAACTTGGGGAGTAAGGCGAATTGGAGGAAGACAATTTGTGGCTGTAAGGGATGGGAGGTAGCCAGCTTGGGTGATAAGGGACGGGAGGTTACCGCCTTGGGGAGCAACTTGGGGAGTAAGGCGAATTGAAGGAAGACAATTTGTGGGAGTAAGGGGTGGGTGGCAGCCACCATTCACGAGAAAGTAATGGGAGGACGACGGATAGGAGGAATACGGGCTGGGATGTAGCCAACTTGGAGGTATAAGGGGAATGGGAGGAAGCCGTTATTAGGAACGGGGTACTGATTGGGCGATGGGCAGCCTTGAATGGCGTTGTTCGCTCGAAGGACGAAATGGCCTACTCCTGAACCTATTGTATATCATCTAGTGTCTATTGTCTAAGCCAGCTTGGTAAGGTAATGGATGAGAGGAAGGCCGATTGGGGTAGTAAGGCGAATGGGAGGAAGCCAACTTGGGGGGGGGGGAGGGGCAAGGGATGCGATGTAGGAAGCTTGGGAGAGTATGGTGTATGGAATTAAATGATGGGGAGATTGCCACCTTGAGGCAGTTAGCGGTATGGCTGGTAGCCAGCATGGAGAAAAGTAAGGGGAAAGGGAGGTAGCCAGCTTGGCGGGGTATCGGATGGGAGGGCAGCCAGCTTCCGAGAGAAAGGAACCTGGATGTAGCCAGCCAGATAGGAGGACTAAGGGATGGGAGGTAACCTGCTTGGGGGAATAAAGGCTGGGGACATAGCTAGCTTGGGGAGTAGAGCAAATGGGAAGAAGCCAACTTGGGGGCACTAGATGGGAGGTACCCAGCTTGGGGGAGAAAGGCGAATGCGAGGAAGCCAAGTTGGGGGTCTAAGGGACAGGAGGAAGCCTGATTGGGGGAGTATGAGATTGGAGGTAGTCAGCTTGGGGACGTACGGGTAAAGGGACTGAGCCAACTTGGGACAGTAAAGATGGAAAGTTGCCAGCTTGGGGTATTAAAGGATGGGACGTAGCTAGCTTGGGGGGAGTAAGTGTTAGGAGGTAGACAGCTTGGGGAAGTGAGGGATGGGAGGAAGACAGATTAGGGGAGTAAGGATATGGAGGCAACCAGCTTTGGGCAGTGAGGGGAATGGAAGGTAGCCAGCTTGGGGGGAATCAGGGGAATGGGATGTTGACAGCTTGGGTTAGTAAGAAGTAAGATAGGCAGCCAGCTTGAGGGGATAAGGCGAGAGAGGTCGCCAGCTTGGGGAGTCAGGGATGGGAAGAAGGCAACTTCGGGGAGTAAGGTATGGGAGGAAGCAGATTGGAGGGTAAGGGATGGGAGGTAGCCAGCTTGGCGGAGTAACGAATGGGAAGTCGCCAGTTTGGAGGAGTAAGGGGAATCTGAGTAAGCCAGCTTGGGAAGGAAAGGGTGGGAGGAAGCCAGATTAGGGGGGATAACAGATGGGAGGCAGCCAGATTGGGGGGGGGGGGGGGGTAACAGATGGGAGGCAGCCAGTTTGGGGCAGTAAGTGGTATGGGAGGTAGTATCCACATTGCTGGATTAAGGGAAATGGGAGATAGCCAGTTTGGGACAGTAACGGGAACGGGAGGTAGCCACATTGGAGGTAGAAAGTGGGATGGGAGTTAGCCATCTTGGGGGAAGTAAGGGGAATGGGAGGTAGCCACATTGGAATAATAATGGAAATGGGAGTTTCCCAGCTTGAGGGTGTTCGCTCATGTGTCAGACGAAGTAACTCGCTTTTGGATTCTGTCGTCGTCCAACATGTTGACAGAACATCGTACATCGCGTCGTCGCTTCCAGGGATCACCACGGGGAGGCTTTTTGTCATGCTCCCGCTTGGGAATGTAAGGGATGGGCGGAAGGCGGATTGGTGGAGAAAGGCGAAAGGAAGGGAGCCAACTTCGGAGAGTAAGGGATGGGAGGAAGCTATCTGGGGGATTAAGGGATGGGAGGAAGTAGGCTTAGGGGAGTAATGCGAATGAGAGGAAGCCAACTTGGGCGAGGAAGGTGAATTGGAGGATTCCAACTTAGGGAGTAATGGATGGGAGGTAGCCAGCTTGGAGGAGTAAGGGATGGGAGGCAACCGGCTTGGGGGAATAAAGGATGGGGGTTAGCTTGCTTGGGGAGTAGGAGTTAGGTGGAAGCCAGATTGCGGGAGTAAGGGATGGGTAGCAGCCAACTTGGGAGAGTAATGGGGAGTGGGAGGGAGCCAGGGCTTGAGTGCGAAAGTGGAAAGGGTGGTATCAATCTTCGTGGAGTAAGGGGAGGGAGGTAGCCATTTGAGGGAGTAAGGGATGGGAGGAAGGCAGCTTGCGGGAGGTAAGGGATGGGATGGTAGCAACTTGGTGAGTAAAGGCAGGCAGGAAGCCAGATTGGGGGAGGAAGTGATGGTAGGCAGCCAACTGCGGTGAGTAAGGGGGAAAGGTGGTAGCAAAGCTCCATGTTGGCTTCTGTCGTCGTCCAACATGTTGAAAGAATCGTCACCCGACGGGTCAGAGTGCATCGTGTCATCGCTTCCAGGAATCGCCACGAGGAGGCTTCCGTCATGACCCCCGCTTGGGGGAGTCAGTGATGGGAGGGAGGAAGCTAGGTTGGGAGTGTAAGGTAAAACGGAGGTAGCCAGCTTGGGGTTGTAAGGATGGGAGGTTGCCAGCATGGGGGAGTAAGGGATGATAGGAATCCAGATTGGGGGTGTAAGGGATGGGCGGCAGCCAGCTTGGGGGGGGGGGGGGGGGGGGGGGGGTAAGGGGACTGGGTGATGGACAACTTGGGTGCGTAAGGGGAAAGGGTCATATCAAGCTTGAGGGAGTGAGGTAGCGATCTTGGGGGAGTATGTTATGGTATGAAGGCAACTTAGGAAGGGATAAGGGATGGAAAGAAAGCAATGTGTAGTAAAGGAAGGGATGAAGCCAGTAAGGGGGAGGGAGTAAGCGATAGTTGGCAGCCAGCTTGGGGCATTAAGGCGAATGGGAAGAAGTCAACATGGGGGAGTAAAGGATGGGAGATAGAAGCTTGGGGGTGTAATGCGAATGGGAGTAAGCTTGCTGGGGGAGTAAGGGGGGAGTGGGTTAGCCAGCTTTGGGGAGAAAGTGATGGGAATAAGTCAGCGTTGAGAGTAAGGTAAATGGGTGGAAGCCAATTTGGAGGATTAACGGTTGCGAGGGAGCCAGCTTCGGCGAGTATGGGATTCGAGGCAACCTGTTTTGTGGAAGTAAGGGGAATCAGAGTAAGCCAGATTGGGGGAGTAAGGGGTGGGAGGTAGCCAGCTTGAGAGTGTGTGATGGGAGGTTGACAGCTTGTGGGAGTAAGGGAACTGAGCCAGCCTTGGGGAATTACAGGAAATGGGAGTTAGCCATCTTGGGGAGTAAGGGATGGGAGGTGACCAGCTTGTGGGGGTATTTAATGGGAGGTATCCAGCTTGGGGGAGTAAGGAGAATGGGTGGTAGTAGACAGCTTGGGTAAGTAAGGGGAATGGGAGGGAGCCATCTTGGGGAGGTAAGGGATGGGAGGAAGCCAGCTTCGGGGAGTAAGCGGTGGGAGGTATCCAGCTTGGGGGGAAATGGAATGGGAGGTACTCACCTTGCGGGAGTAAGGAATGGGAGGTAGTTAGCTTGCTGGATGGAGTAGGGCAAATGAGAGAAACCAACTTGGTGGGGTTATGGATAGGAGAAAGGCAACTTGGGTGAGCAAGGGAAGGGAGAAGGATAGCTTTGGGGGAAGTAGTAAGGTGAATGTGAAGTAGCCAGCTAGGGGGAATAAGGGGAATGACAGGTTCTCACAGCTTGGAGGTGTTGGTTCGCTCGTGTTTCAGTCAATGTAGCTCGCTGTTGGCTTCTGACGTCGTCCAACATGATGAAAGAATCGTCGCGCGGTGCGTCACAGAGTGCATCGTGCCGTCGCTTCCAGGAATCGCCACGAGGATGCTGCTGTCATGATCCCCGCTTGGGCAAGTAAGGGATGGGAGGAAGCCAGCTTGGTGGAGGAAGGAGAAATGGAGCCTACCAGCTTGGGGTTGTAAGGATGGGATGTTGCTAGCTTGGAGAAGTAAGGGATGGGAGGAAGCTAGCTTGTGGGAGAGTAAGGAAAAGGGAGGTAGCCAGCTTGGGATTTTAAGGTTTGGAGTTGGCACCTTGGGGGGCGTAAGGATGGGAGGCAGCCAGCTTCCGAGCTAAGGAATTGGAGGTAGGCCAGATAGGAGGAATAAGGGATGGGAGGTACCAGCTTGCTGTTGTAAGAATGGATGTAGCCAAATTAGGGGATTAAGGAATGCGAGGGAGCCAGATTGGGTGAGTAAGGGATGGGAGGCAGCCAGCTTGGCGGGAATAAAGGGGATGGGAGGGAGCCAGCTTAGGTGCCTAAGGGGAAAGGTGGTATCAAGCTTAGGGGAGTAAGTGAAAGGAGGTAGCCGTATTGTAGGTGTAAGGATAGGAGGAATGATACTTGGGGAGTAAAGGAAGGGTGGAAGCCAGCTTTGGGGTGGAGGTTAATGGGTGGGAGGTAGCCAGCATAGCGGAGTAAGGCGAATGGGAAGAAGCTGGCTGGGGGAGTAAGGAGAGAGTGTGTTAGCAGCTTGGAGGGTAAGGGATTGGAGGAAAGTTCGGCGTAGGGGTGGTGTAAGGCAAATGGGAGTAAGCCAAGTTGGATGATTCAGCGAGGAACCCAGCTACGGGGAGTAACAGGATGGGAGGCAGCCAGTTTAGGAAAGAAAGGGGAATCTTACTCCAAGCAAATTGGGGGAGTAAGTGGTGGGAGGTCGCCAGCTTGTGGCAGTATGGGATGGGAGGTTGCCTGCTTGGGATGTAAGAGCGAGAGGAAGCCTGATTGGGTAGTATGAGGAATGTGAGAAAATAGACAATAGGTGCAGGAGTAGGCCATTCGGCCCTTCGAGCCTGCACCGCCATTCAATGTGATCATGGCTGATCATCCCCAATCAGTACCCCGATCCTGCCTTCTCCCCATATCCGCTGACTCCGCTATTTTAAGAGGGCTATCTAGCTCTCTCTTGAAAGCATCCAGAGATCCCGCCTCCACCGCACTCTGGGGCAGAGAATTCCGGACTCGCCACTCTCTGTGAGAGAAAGTGTTTATTCGTCTCCATTCTTAAACTGTTTCCCCTGGTTCTGGACTCCCCCAACATAGGAACATGTTTCCTGCCTCTAGCGTATCCAACCCCTTAATAATAATTATATGTTTCAATGAGATCACCTGTAGAAGCCAAACTGCTCCATTCTCTCGGTATATGGCAGTCCTGCCATCCCGGAAATTAAACTTCTAAACCGATGCTGCACTCGCTCAATAGCACGAGTGTCCTTCCTCAAATTAGGGGGATCTTTTCTTGTCGGGTCGCCGTTGTGGTTGGGGCTGCAACGAGGAGCGGCCTCCAACAGGAGAAGACCGGGGGACTCTGGTGCCGACGACTCACCTCACCGTCGCGGAGCTGGCCGAGTCCAGAGCGGGTGGAGCGGTGGAGGAAGCGCTGCTGCTGCTGTGGCCCGACCTCCGGAGAATCGGAGGTTGCAACCAGTATGGTATGGCAACTGCTCAGTATGGTATGGCAACTGCTCTGTCTCCGACCGGAAGGCATTGCAGAGGGTGGTGAAAATTGCCCAACGCATCACCGGTTCCACGCTCCCCTCCATTGAGTCTGTCCGAAGCAAGCGCTGTCTGCGGAGGGCGCTCAGCATCGCAAGGACTCCTCTCACCCCAACCATGGACTGTTTACCCTCCTACCATCCGGGAGGCGCTACAGGTCTCTCCGTTGCCGAACCAGCAGGTCGAGGAACAGCTTCTTTCCGGCGGCTGTCACTCTACTCAACAACGTACCTCGGTGACTGCCAATCACCCCCCCCCGGACACTTATTATTATTATTCAAATCGTTTGCTATAAATGCATTTCGTTGTCTCTGTACTGTACACTGACAATGACAATTAAAATTGAATCTGATTGAATCTGAACTGCGGTTCTGGCGGACGGCGGCACCGGGAGCCCGCGGGTCCCTGGAGGGAGACCGCTTTTCAGGGCTCTCGCAACGGCGATTTCTCCCGCCCGAGTTGCGGGGGTCGAAGAGCTCCTGGAGCGGGGCCTTACATCACCGCCCCGCGCGGCTCGGAATGGCCGCGGGACTCTGCGAGCGCACGTCGGGGGCTCTAACATCAAGACCCGGTGTGCGAACTCGCACCACCCGGCGTGGCTTTAATGGCCGCTGGACAATCGCCATCGCCAGCCGGGGCCTTTGACTTTGACTCTGACATCGGGTGGGGGGGGGGAGGAGAGAGTGCAGTGGAGAGATAAGTTTTTTTAGGCCTCCATCACAGCGATGTGACGGATGTTTATGTAAATTATGTTGTGTCTTGGGTCTATTTGTTTGTAATGTATGGCTGTAGGAACCGCATTTCGTTTGGACCTCAAGGGGTCCAAATGACAATTAAATTGAATCTTGAATCTTGAATCTTGAATCTCTAGGGGACCAAAACTTCACAGAATACTCCAGTGTGATATCACTAAGGCTCTGTACAATGCTCGGGGCGTTCTTTGCTCCTAAAGGCCAACATCCCATTCGCTTTCTTCACTGCCTGCTATACATGCATGCTTACTTTCATAGACTGGTGTAAAAGGTCCCCCAGATCCCGTTGTACTTCCATTTTTCCCAACTGGACGCCAT
Source organism: Leucoraja ocellata (assembly GCA_036785375.1). Classification (NCBI taxonomy): domain Eukaryota; kingdom Metazoa; phylum Chordata; class Chondrichthyes; order Rajiformes; family Rajidae; genus Leucoraja; species Leucoraja ocellata. Next base: position 1,194,763 of record JAWMAR010000353.1, on the reverse strand, counting down.
TTAGATAGTAATCTGCCTTCCTGCTTTTGCTATAAAGTGGATAACCTCACATTTATCCGCATTAAATGGCATCTGCCAACTCCTCCAACATGTGCAAGTCATCCTGCATTCTCATAGCATCCCCATCACAGTTCACTCTGCCGCACAGCTTTGCGTCATCTGCAAATTTCCTAATGTTACTTTGAATCACTTCATCCAAATCATGGATATATATTTTAAATAGCTGCGGTCCCAGCACGGAGCCTTGCGGCACCCTACTAGTCACTGCCTGCCATTCTGAAAGGGACCTGTTAATCCCTACTCTTTGTTTCCTATCTGCCAACCATTTCTCTATCCATGTCAGCACTCTACGCCAAATACTATGTGCCCTAATTTTGCCCACGAATCTCCTGTGTGGGATCTTATCAAATGCTTACTGGAAGTCCAGGTACACTACACCCATTGTCTTCCCTTGTCCATTTCCTTGGGGAGTAAGGGGAATGGGAGGTAGCTAGTTTGAGGGAGTAGGGAATAGGCGATAGCCAGCTTGGGGGCGTAAGATGATTCGGAAGAAGCCAGCTTGGGGAAGTAAGGGACGGGAGGTGGCCAGCATTTGGGAGTAAGGAATAGGAGGTAGCCAGCTTGGGGGCGTAAGATGATTCGGAAGAAGCCAGCTTGGGGAAGTAAGGGGAATGGGAGATAAGGAATGGAGGAAGACAGCTGGGAGAGTAAGGGATGGGAGGTATCCAGCTGAGGGGAGTAAGAATGGGAAGGTAGTAAGCTTGGGGAAGTAAGGCAAATGGGAGGAGGCCAACTTGGTGGGGTAATACATGGGAGAAAGGCAACTTGGGGGAGCAAGGGAAGGGAGGATCCCAACTTGGTGTGGGTAAGGGATGGGAGGAAGGCAACTTGGGGGGGGAGGATAAGGCGAATTGGAGTAAGGCAGCTTAGTGATGTAATGAATGGGAGGAAGCCAGCTTGGGGGAGGGAGTAAGGTGAATTGGGGAAGCCAACTTGGGGGGGAGGGGGTGGTGGGGGGGGGGGGGGTTAAGGGATGGGAGGTAGCCAGCTTGGGGGTGTAAGGGGAATGGGAGATAGACAGCTTGGGGAAGTAATGTGAATGGGAGTAAACAATGGGGAGATTGCAGGCTTGATGGATTTTGGAAATGGGAGGTAGCCAGCTTGGGGGAGTAAGGGGAACGGAATATAGCCAGCTTTGCGAAAAATTTGGTATATGCGGTAGGTAGCCTGCTTGGGGGAGTAAGGGGAATGGTATGTTCCCACAGCTTGTGGAGGTGTTTGTTCGCTCGCTCGAGTATCAGACAATGAAGTTCGCTGTTGGTTTCTGTCGTCGTCCAACATGTTGAAATAATCCTCGCCCGACGCGTCACAGAGTGCATCGTGTCGTCGCTTCCAGGAATCGCCACCAGGAGAGGAGGCTGCTGTCATGATCCCGGCTAGGGATGGGAGGAAGCCAGCTTGGGGGAGTAAGGGAAACACGAGGTAGCCAGCGTGAGGTGGTAAGAATGGGAGGTTGGGGGAGGTTGACTTTAGAGAGCTCGGAAAAATGTTGAAAAGCAGGACCTCCAGGGTTGTTATCTCCGGTTTGCTACCAGTTCCCCGTGCTGGCGAGAGCAGGAACAGGGAGATACGGGACCTGAACGTGTGGCTGAGGATCTGGTGCACGGGGCAGGGATTTAGATTCTTAGATCACTGGGATCTGTTTTGGGGTAAGGGGGAACTGTACAAAAGGGACGGATTGCATCTTAACAGGTGTGGGATCAGCATTCTGGCAGGCAGGTTTGCCACTGCTACACGGGTGGCTTTAAACTGAATAAGGGGGGTGGGGTGTTGAATGGGACAGTGGAGGATGGAGTTAAAGGGAAAGGGTTTCTTAAATGTGTGAGCGTAGAGACCGAAGGGTGTAAAATTAGGGTAGAAGAAATAGGTAGCAAGGTGAAAAGTAAAAGTGGCAGGCAGACAAAACCAGGGCAAAAATCAAAAAGGGCCACTTTTCAACATAATTGTGTAAGGGGTAAGAGTGTTGTAAAAACAAGCCTGAAGGCTTTGTGTCTCAATGCAAGGAGCATTCGTAATAAGGTGGATGAGTTGAATGTGCAGATAGCTATTAATGACTATGATATAGTTGGGATCACGGAGACATGGCTCCAGGGTGACCAAGGCTGGGAGCTGAACATCCAGGGATATTCAATATTCAGGAGGGATAGACAGAAAGGAAAAGGAGGTGGGGTAGCGTTACTGATTAGAGAGGGGATTAATGCAATGGAAAGGAAGGACATTAGTTTGGAGGATGTGGAATCGGTATGGGTAGAGCTGCACAACACTAAGGGTCAGAAAACGCTGGGGGGTGTTGTGTACAGGCCACCTAACAGCAGTAGTGAAGTTGGAGATGGTATCAAACAGGAAATTAGAAATGCGTGCGACAAATGCAAAACGGTTATAATGGGTGACTTCAATCTACATATAGATTGGGTGAATCAAATTGGCAGGGGTGCTGAGGAAGAGGATTTCTTGGAATGTATGCGGGATAGTTATCTAAATCAACATGTAGAGGAACCAACGAGAGAGCAGGCTATTTTAGACTGGGTATTGAGTAATGAGGAAGGGTTAGTTTGCAATCTTGTTGTACGTGCCCCCTTGGGCAAGAGTGGCCATAATATGGTTGAGTTCTTCATTAGGATGGAGAGTGACATTGTTAATTCAGAAACAATGGTTCTGAACTTAAAGAAAGGTAACTTTGAGGGTATGAGACGTGAATTGGCCAAGATTGACTGGCAATTAATTCTAAAAGGGTTGACGTGGATATGCAATGGAAGACATTTAAAGACTGCATGGATGAACTACAAACATTGTTCATCCCAGTTTGGCAAAAGAATAAATCAGGGAAGGTAGTACATCCATGGATAACAAGGGATATCAGGGATAGTATCAAAGCGAAGGATGATGCGTACAAATTAGCCAGAAAAAGCAGCATACCGGAGGACTGGGAGAAATTCAAAGACCAGCAGAGGAGGACAAAGGGCTTAATTAGGAAAGGAAAAATAGATTATGAAAGAAAACTGGCAGGGAACATAAAAACTGACTGCAAAAGTTTTTATAGATATGTGAAAAGAAAGAGATTAGTTAAAACAAATGTAGGTCCCTTGCAGTCAGAAACAGGGGAGTTGATCATGGGGAACAAGGATATGGCGGACCAATTGAATAACTACTTTGGTTCCGTCTTCACTAAGGAAGGCATAAATAATTTGCCGGAAATAGCAGGGGACCGCGGGTCAAAGGAGTTGGAGGAATTGAGTGAAATCCAGGTTCGCCGGGAAGTGGTGTTGGGTAAATTAAATGGATTAAAGGCCGATAAATCCCCATGGCCAGATAGGCTGCATCCCAGAGTACTTAAGGAAGTAGCTCCAGAAATATTGGATGCATTAGTAATAATCTTTCAAAACTCTTTAGATTCTGGAGTAGTTCCTGAAGATTGGCGGGTAGCAAACGTAACCCCACTTTTTAAGAAGGGAGGGAGAGAAAAAATGGGGAATTACAGACCAGTTAGTCTAACATCGGTAGTGGGGAAACTGCTAGAGTCAGTTATTAAAGATGGGATAGCAGCACATTTGGAAAGTGGTGAAATCATTGGACAAAGTCAGCATGGATTTACGAAAGGTAAATCATGTCTGACGAATCTTATAGAATTTTCGAGGATGTAACTAGTAGCGTGGATAGGGGAGAACCAGTGGATGTGGTGTATCTGGACTTCCAGAAGGCTTTCGACAAGGTCCCACATAAGAGATTAGTATACAAACTTAAGGCACAAGGCATTGGGGGTTCAGTATTGATGTGGATAGAGAACTGGCTGGCAAACAGGAAGCAAAGAGTAGGAGTAAACGGGTCCTTTTCACAATGGCAGGCAGTGACTAGTGGGGTACCCCAAGGCTCAGTACTGGGACCCCAGCTATTTACAATATATATTAATGATCTGGATGAGGGAATTGAAGGCAATATCTCCAAGTTTGCGGATGACACTAAGCTGGGGGGCAGTGTTAGCTGTGAGGAGAATGCTAGGAGACTGCAGGGTGACTTGGATAGGCTGGGTTAGTGGGCAAATGTTTGGCAGATGCAGTATAATGTGGATAAATGTGAGGTTATCCATTTTGGTGGCAAAAACAGGAAAGCAGACTATTATCTAAATGGTGGCCGATTGGGAAAGGGGGAGATGCAGCGAGACCTGGGTGTCATGGTACACCAGTCATTGAAGGTAGGCATGCAGGTGCAGCAGGCAGTAAAGAAAGCGAATGGTATGTTAGCTTTCATTGCAAAAGGATTTGAGTATAGGAGCAGAGAGGTTCTACTGCAGTTGTACAGGGTCTTGGTGAGACCACACCTGGAGTATTACGTACAGATTTGGTCTCCAAATCTGAGGAAGGACATTATTGCCATAGAGGGAGTGCAGAGACGGTTCACCAGACTGATTCCTGGGATGTCAGGACTGTCTTATGAAGAAAGACTGGATAGACTTGGTTTATACTCTCTAGAATTTAGAAGATTGAGAGGGGATCTTATAGAAACTTACAAAATTCTTAAGGGGTTGGACAGGCTAGATGCAGGAAGATTGTTCTCGATGTTAGGGAAGTCCAGGACAAGGGGTCACAGCTTAAGGATAAAGGGGAAATCCTTTAAAACCGAGATGAGAAGAACTTTTTTTCACGCAGAGAGTGGTGAATCTCTGGAACTCTCTGCCACAGAGGGTAGTTGAGGCCAGTTCATTGGCTATATTTAAGAGGGAGTTAGATGTGGCCCTTGTGGCTAAGGGGATCAGGGGGTATGGAGAAAAGGCAGGTACGGGATACTGAGTTGGATGATCAGCCATGATCATATTGAATGGCGGTGCAGGCTCGAAGGGCCGAATGGCCTACTCCTGCACCTAATTTCTATGTTTCTATGTTTCTATGTTGTCAGCTTGGGGAGGAACACATGGGAGCCAGCCAGCTTCCGAGAGAAATGAGAAGTAGCCAGGTAGGATAAATAATGGATGGGGGAAACCAGCTATGGGAGTAAAGGAAGGGGGGTAGCTAGCTAGGGTAGTAAGGGTTAAGAGGTAGAAAGCTTGGGGGAGAAAGGGATGGGCGGAAGGCAGCTTGGGGGAGTAAGTGTATGGAGGCAATCAGCTTGGGGGAGGCAGAGAAGGGAAGTACTCGGACCCAAAATGTAGGGGAGAAAAAAGAAAATGATAATAAAGAGAATAAGAGGTGGTGGGTTTCTTAAATGCGTATATTTTAATGCTATGAGCATTTATAGGAAAGGTGGATGAGCTTAGAGCCTGTATTGACTCCTGGAAGTATGATGTTGTGGCGATCAGTGAAACATGGTTGCAGGAGGGCTGTGATTGGAAACTAAATATTCCAGGAATTCGTTGCATCAGGTTTGATAGAATTGTAAGGGCAAGAGGTGGAGGTGTTACATTGTTTGTCAGGGAAGATATTACAGCAGTGTTTTGGCAGGATAGATTAGAGGGCTCGTCTAGGGATGATATTTGGGTGAAACAGAAGAATGGGAAAGGTGCAGCAACAATTATAGGGAGTGGTGTATTATAGACCGCCTAATGGGGAGCGATAATTGGAAGAGGAAATATGTAAGGAGATAGCAGATATTAGTTTTAAACACAAAGTAGTGATTGTTGGAGGTTTCAATTTTCCACACATAGACTGGGAAAAACATTCTGTAAATGGGCTGGATGGTTTGGAGTTTGTAAAATGTGTGCAGGTTTGTTTTTGCAGCAATACATAGAGGTACCTACTAGAGAAGGGGCGGTGCTGGACCTCCTGTTAGGAATTGAGACAGGTCAGGTGGCGGAGGTATGCATTGGGGAGCACTTTGGGTTCAGTGATCACAATACCATTAGTTTCAATATAATTATGGAGAGGGTCAGAACTGGACCTAGGGTTGAGATTTTTGATTGGAGAAAGGCTAACTTTGATGAGATGCGAAAGCATTTAAAATGAGTGAATCCGGACAATTTGTTTTATGGGAAGGATGTAGAAGAGAAATGGAGGACATTTAAAGGTGAAATTATAAGAGTACAGAATCTTTATGTCCCTGTTCGGTTGAAAGAAAGTAGTGAAAATTGGAAAGAGCCATGGTTTTCAAAGGAAATTCGACACGGTTCGGAAAAAGAGAGAGATCTACAATAATTATAGGCAGCATGGAGTAAATGAGGTGCTTGAGGAGTATAAAGAATGTAAAAAGAATCTTAAGAAAAAATTAGAAAAGCTAAAAGAAGATTATGGGGTTGCTTTGGCAAGTAAGGTGAAAGTAAATCGTAAAGGTTTCTACAGCCATATTAATAGCAAAAGGAAAACGAGGGATAAAATTGGTCCATTAGAGATTCAGAGTGGAGAGCTATCTGCAGAGCCAAAAGAGGGGGGAGATATTGAACAATTTATTTTCTTCGGTATTCACCAAGGAGAAGGATATTGAATTATGTGAGGTAAGGGGAAAAAGTAGAATAGCTATGGAAACTATGAGATTCAAAGAAGAGGAAGTACTGACACTTATGAGAAATATAAAAGTGGATAAGTCTCCAGGTCCGGACAGGATATTCCCTAGGACATTGAGGGAAGTTAGTGTAGAAATAGCAGGGGCTCTGACAATAATATTTCAAATGTCATTAGAAACGGGAATAGTGCCGGAGGATTGGCGTACTGCGCATGTTGTTCCAGTGTTTAAAAAGAGTTCTAAGAGTAAACCTAGCAATTATAGACCTGGTCGTTTGATGTCAGTGGTGGGCAAATTAATGGAAATGATACTTAGAGATAATATATACAAGCATCTGGCTAAACAGGGTCTGATTAGGAACAGTCAGCGTGGATTTATACCTGAAACGTTATGTTTGACTAGTCTTCTTGAAATTTTTGAAGCGGTTACTAGGGAAATTGATGAGGGTAGTAAGCCAGCTAGTGGGAGTCCGGGATGGGGGTAGTCAGCTTGGGGAATAAGGGGAATGGGAGGTAACCAGCTTGGGCTCCAATGCAGAATGGAAGATAGTCGGCTTGGGTGAGTGAGGGGAATGGGATGTTCCCAGCTTGGGGGTGTTCATTCGATCATGTGTCAGAGGATGTCATACGATTAGGAACAATCAACATGGATGTGTGCCTGGAAGGTCATGTTTGACTAATCTTCTTGAATTTTTTGAAGAGATTATTAGGGAAATTGATGAGGGTAAAGCAGTGGATGTTGTCTATGTGGACTTCAGTAAGGCCTTTGACATGGTTCCTCGTGGATGGTTGGTTAAGAAGGTTCAATTGTTGGGTATTAATGGTGGAGTAGCAAGATGGATTCAACAGCGGCTGAATGGGAGATGCCAGAGAGTAATGGGGATGGCTATTTGTCAGGTTGGAGGCCGGTGACGAGTAGGGTGCGACAGGTATCTGTGTTGGGTCCACTGTTGTTTGTCATGTACATCAATGATCTTGATGATGGTGTGGTAAATTGGATTAGTAAGTATGCAGATGATACTTAGATAGGTGGTGTTGTGGATAATGAAGTAGATTTTCAAAGTCTACAGAGAGATTTAGGCCATTTGGAAGAGTGGGCTGAAAGATGGCAGATGGAGTTTAATGCTGATAAGTGTGAAGTTGTGGCGGCTCCTAAGGGTCGTCCCATTATACTGCCGAACCCCTCGGCACAGGAGTGGTGCAGTCCGGAGGCGGTCCTTAGCCGGAGGGTATAAAAGGCAGGGTTTGGGTGCCATCTTCCCCTGGTTTCGTCTTCCCCTGAACCGGGAGGAAATAAAGTATAGTGCTTCTCAAACTGCGGACTACTTGCCTCATTCTGAGACCCACGCACTACATTGGTGACCCCCGACGCTCCATTGGCATCATGATGGAGACAGAACAAAGCCCTACCTCCTCACACGCCAGCCCGACCCTGTCTCTGGACGCGGTCTCCATAAAACTGCCCAGCTTCTGGACCACACGGCCGCTCATCTGGTTCCAGCAGGCGGAGGCCCAGTTCAACCTGCGGGGCATCACGGTCGATGCCACCCGCTTCTATTACCTGGTGGGAGCCCTCGACCAGGATGCGGTGGAAGAAGTATCGGACTTCCTCGCAGCCCCCCCGGACAATGACAAATACCTCGGCCTGAAACAGCTCCTGCTCCAAATTTATGGACTAAGTAGGATGGAGCGGGCAGGTAGGATCCTGCATATGGGGGGCCTGGGCGACCGGCGGCCATCTACCCTCCTAAAGGAAATGGTGGCGTTATTAGACGGGCACACGCCATGCCTGTTGTTTGAATATACTTACCTGCATCTGCTGCCGGCCTACATTCGATTGCAACTCACCGACGCCTCGTTTGCTGATCTTCGGGCCCTCGGGAGGCGCGCCGACGCCATGTGGATGACGCGCCCTGATGACGTCAGCGCGCTGGGCGTCAGCAGAGACGAGGTCGCGCTGAGGTCGACGCGCCGGGATGACGTCAACGCGCTGGCCGTCGGCAGGCACGCCGGTGACGTCAACGCGCTGGCCGTCGGCAGGCACACCGATGACGTCAGCCCAGCAGCTCCCGATCCACGATTTCCTCCGGTGGGGCGGGGGAGCTGTGGAAGGAGTGACAGCTCCAGCCCGACGGCCCGTTCGATTACCCCCAGCGGCAGTGAGGGGTACTGCACCTGCAGTCCAGCGCCAGCAAGCTGCAGGCACCACCAGCAGGGGCAGGCAAGCTCAAAATAGCACGAACACAAGGAGCTGGTGCTATTTCCATCAGCGCTGGGGTGCTGCAGCACGACAATGCCGCCAGCCATGCACGTTCCCGGGAAACGCCTGGGCCGGCTGCCAATAGTCCCCGCGGTGGCCGGCCAAATTCACCGCCTTTTCGCTTGGGATCGGCGCTCCGGGACTCGCTTCCTCGTGGATACAGGTGCGGAGCTCAGCGTCCTGCCCCCTTCGCTGGCCGACATTCGTTCCGGTAAGTGGGGGCCCGTCCTCACCGCGGCGAACGGCAGCCCCATCCGCACATATGGACTGCGCATGGTTCCCATCGTGCTCAGCTCCTGCCATTTTTCATGGAACTTTACCGTTGCCGACGTCTCCCAACCATTGCTCGGGGCCGATTTTCTCCGGACGCATTCCCTCATGGTGGACGTCGGGCGTCAGCGTTTGGTCAACGCCACTACAATGGAGCCGATCACATTGCGCTTGGGTCAATCGGTGGGGTGGCCACTGGCGTCCGTGGACTCCCGATACGCACGAATCTTGGCTGCGTTCCCGGACATTCTCACTCCGCAGTTTCATTCAGAAACCCCCAGCCACGGAGTTGTACATTATATCCCGACTACCGGCCCACCCCTCCATGCACGAGCACGACGACTGCCACCAGATAAACTGCGTCTGGCACGGCGGGAATTCCGCACGATGGAGGCCTTGGGGATCGTCCGCCCTTCGAGCAGCCCTTGGGCGTCCCCACTCCACATGGTCCCTAAGTCAAGCGGGGGCTGGCGACCTTGTGGGGATTACCGACGGCTGAACGCTGCAACAACAGCGGATCGATACCCCGTACCCCACATCCAGGACTTCACGGCCCATTTGGCTGGGGCCACATTTTTTTCTAAAGTGGATCTGGTGCGGGGTTATAACCAGATCCCGGTTCACCCGGATGACGTACCCAAGACGGCTATCATCACGCCATTCGGGCTTTACGAGTTTACTCGGATGCCGTTCGGCCTCAAGAACGCTGCACAGGCCTTTCAGCGCCTCATGGACGGGGTTTGTCGGGACCTCGAATTCGTGTTCGTGTACCTGGACGACATCCTGGTGGCCAGCCGCTCGCAGCAGGAACACTGCGCTCACCTTCGACAGCTCTGTCAGCGGCTCAGCGAGCATGGTTTGGCCATCAACCTGGACAAGTGCCGTTTTGGGGTCAACGAAATTGACTTTCTCGGCCACCGCGTGACTGCGCTAGGCGCAGTTCCCCTACCTGACAGGGTTGACGCAGTCCGTCGGTTTCCCCGCCCACGCACGGTGCGCGGCCTGCAGGAATTTGTCGGCATGGTGGCATTCTACTATCGTTTCGTGCCATCCGCGGCCCACATCATGCGGCCCCTGTATCAACTTCTGGCGGGTGGGCAGCAGAAGAGCGTTGAGTGGACCCACGAGGCGGAGGCAGCTTTCGACGGCGCGAAGGAGGCCCTTGCTCGGGCCGTGCTGCTGGTGCTCCCGCGGGAAGATGCCCCGACTGCTCTCACTGTGGATGCCTCGGAGTCGGCAGTTGGTGCTGTGCTGGAGCAGCTGACGGGCGGAGTTTGGCGGCCTCTGGCCTTCTTCAGTCGGCACCTCAACCGCGCGCAGACCAAGTACAGTGCGTTCGATCGTGAGCTCCTGGCTCTGTACCTGGCTGTGCGCCATTTTCGTTACTTCCTGGAGGGCCGCCCGTTCACCGCCTACACCGACCATAAGCCGCTCACTTTCGCCCTGCAGAAGGTTTCCGACCCCTGGTCCGCACGTCAGCAGCGGCAGTTGGCTTACATCTCCGAATACACCACAGCCATCCGCTACGTCAAGGGGAAAGAGAACCGGGTGGCCGACGCATTGTCCCGCCCTGCTATAAATGCCGTGTTCGAGGTGGCGCCCGGAATGGACTATTCTGCTCTGGCGGCGGCACAGCTCACGGACGACGAGGTGCCCACCTACCGGACTGCCATCTCCGGACTCCGTCTTGAGGTCCCTCTCGGTCCTGGGGTATGACAATCCTGTGCGATGTGTCGTCCGGTCAGCCGCGCCCCATCGTCCCTGCCACCTGGCGCCGGAGAGTGTTCGAGGTCATCCACGGACTGGCTCACCCATCAATCCGGGCGACAACGGCACTGGTGGCAGCTCGCTTCATGTGGCACGGTCTGCGCAAGCAAGTTGCCCATTGGGCTCGCACCTGCATCCCGTGCCAGACAGCAAAGATCCAGCGCCATGTCCGCGCACCTCTCCAGGAGTTCGGTCTACCTCACCGGCGGTTCGACCATCTCCACGTGGACATTGTGGGGCCCCTTCCACCGTCCCGGGGCATCACCCACCTTTTGACCATGGTGGACCGCTTCACGCGGTGGCCGGAGGCCATTCCGTTGGCTGACACCTCATCGGCTACGTGTGCTCGTGCGTTGTCCGCGCACTGGATTGCTCGCTTCGGGGTGCCGGCGCACATCTCCTCCGACCGGGGGGCCACAGTTCACCTCCGAGCTGTGGTCAGCCATGGCTCGCTTGCTGGGGTGCAGCTGCACCACACCACGGCTTACCACCCGCAGGCTAACGGTCTGGTGGAGAGGTTCCACCGGCAGCTGAAGGCGGCATTGAAGGCACGGCTCACCGGCCCGGACTGGATGGACGAGTTGCCGTGGGTCATGCTGGGCATCCGGACCGCTCCCAAAGAGGACTTGGCCTCATCATCGGCGGAGCTGGTGTACGGGTCAACACTCACAGTGCCCGGGGAGTTCGTGCCGTCGGCGCCGGAGCATCAGGAAACGCCCTCCTCCGCCCTTCAACGCCTTCGCGAGCGAGTTGGCAGGCTCGCACCCGTCCCGACATCCCGCCATGGGACATTTCGACCACACGTGCCAATGGCCCTCACGGTCTGCCCATACGTCTTCCTGCGCCGTGATGCCACCGGACGCCACTTCAGAAGCCGTACGAGGGCCCGTTCCGGGTGCTGGAACACGGGCAGTCGACTTTTGTCCTGGACATGGGGGGCCGGCCGGAGGCCGTGTCGATTGACCGTTTGAAGCCGGCGCACCTGGACATTGACCAGCCGGTGCTGGTTGCTCAACCTCGGCCCCGAGGGCGTCCCCCCTCACGACTCCCTCCACCTGCCACTCCACCTGTCCTCCCGCCGGCCCCTCGACCTGTCCCTCCACCTACGCCCCCGCAAGCCCGGGATCTGCTGACTTCTGCACGCGGGCCGGCCGGGTCGTGCGCCCGCCGGTGCGTTTTGTGCCTCTGGTTCTGGGGGGGGGGGGTCCTGTGGCGGCTCCTAAGGGTCGTCCCATTATACTGCCGAACCCCTCGGCACAGGAGTGGTGCAGTCCGGAGGCGGTCCTTAGCCGGAGGGTATAAAAGGCAGGGTTTGGGTGCCATCTTCCCCTGGTTTCGTCTTCCCCTGAACCGGGAGGAAATAAAGTATAGTGCTTCTCAAACTGCGGACTATTTGCCTCATTCTGAGACCCACGCACTACAAAGTGCTGCATCTTGGCAGGACAACTCAAATTAGGACGTACCTGGTAAATTGTAGTAAATTGAGGAATGCAGTTGAACAGAGGGACCTAGGAACAACTGTGCATTGTTCCCTGAAGGTGGAATCTCATGTAGATTGTGTGGTAAAGAAAGCCGTTGGTGTGCTGGCCTTTATTAGTCAGAGCTTTAAGTATAGAAGTTGGGATGTAATGTTAAAATTGTACAAGGCATTGGTGAAGCCAATTCTGGAGTATGGTGTACAGAGGCGATTTACTAGAATGTTGCATGGGTTTCAGTAACTAAGTTACAGAGAAAGGTTGAACAAGTTAGGTCATTATTCTTTGGAGCACAGAATGTTAAGGGGGGACTTGATAGAGGTCTTTAAAATGATGAGAGGGATAGACAGAGTTGACGTGGATAAGCTTTTCCCATTGAGAGTAGGGAAGATTCAAACAAGAGGACATGACTTGAGAATTAAGGGACAGAAGTTTAGGAGTAACATGAGGGGGAACCTCTTTACTCAGAGAGGGGTAGCTGTGTGGAATGAGCTTCCAGTGGAAGAGGTGGAGGCAGGTTCGATTTAGTCATTTAAAAATAAATTGGATAGGTATATGGACGGAAAAGGAATGGAGGGTTATGGTCTGAGTGCAGGTAGATGGGACTAAGGGCGAATAAGTGTTCGGCACGGACTAGAAGGGCCGAGTTGGCCTGTTTCCGTGCTGTAATTGTCATATGGGTATATGGATATATGTAACTCGCTGTTGGCTTCTGTCGTCGTCCAACATGTTGATGGAACAGTCGCCCAACACCACACATCGTACATCGCGACGTCCTTCAAGGAATCGCCACGAGGATTCTGTCATAATCCCCGGTTGGGGAGGAAGGTATGGGAGGGAGCTAGCTTGGGGAAGTAAGGGGTGGTAGGAAGCAGGCATGTGGAAGTAAGGAGAATGGGAGGTAATCAGCTTGGAGGTTGTAAGGGGTGGGAGGTAGCCACCTTTGGGGAGTAAGGGATGGAGGAACATGGATTGGAGGTTGAAGGGAAAGGGGGGAGCCAGCTAGGTGCAATAAGGGGAAAGCCAGGTCGTCAGTTTGGGGAGTAAAGTGAATTGGAGGTAGTCAGCTTGAGGGAGTAAGTAATGGGAGGTAAAACGCTTGGGGTGTACGGGGAATGGGGAAAAAGGCGGCTTCGGGAGGGGGGGAGGGGGGGATGGGGGGATGAGGGATGGGAGGAAGTCAGGGAGAGATGGGAGGGATGGGAGAGGGGAAGCCAGCTTCGGGGAGTAAAGAGAGATGGGAAGCCAGCTTGGGGACGTAACGGGAGGGAGCAAGCCAGCTTGGGGGAGTAAGGGGAGAGAGGTGGCCAGTTGGGGGGGGGGGGTGTAAGGGATGGGAAGAAGGCAGATAGCGGGAGTAAGGGGTGGTAGGAAGCCAGCTTGTGGGAATAAGGGGAATGTTAGGTAGCAAGCTTGCGGGAAGTAAGGGGTAGGAGGTAGATTTATGGGGCAAGGGATGGAAGGACATGGCTTGGAGGAGGGAGCCAGCTTGGGGGAGCAAGGGGAAAAGGAGGTCGCCAGCGTGGGAGTATGGGGAATAGGAGGTAGCCATGTTGGGGTGTAAGTGGAATGGGAGGTAGCTAGCTTGGGGGTGTAAGGGGCATGGGAGTTATGCAGCTTGGGGTGTAAGGGGAATGAGAGGAAGCCAACTTGGGGAGTAAGGGATGGGAGGGTAGTCAGCTCGGGGGAAGTAAGGGATGGGAGGAAGCCAGCTTGGTGGAGGGAGTAAGGGGAATGGAAGGTAGCCAGCTTGTGGGAGTAAGGGGAATGAATGGGAGGTAGCCCCAGCTTGGAAGATCACGGGATGGGAGGAAGACAGATTTAGGGAGTAAGCAGATTGGTGTTAGCTAGCTTGTTAGCGGGTGGGAGCCACCATGGGGGAGTAAGGGATGGGAGGTATGCAGCTTGGGGATTAAGCGGAGGGACAAAGCCAGCTTGAGGGAGTAAGGGAAGGGACGTAACCAGCTTGAGCGGTAAATGTATCGGAGGAGGAAGCTTGGGGGAGTAAGGGATGGGAGGTAGCCAGCTTGGAGGGTTAAGGCTAAGGGGAGGGAGCCAGCTTGGAGGGTTAAGGCTAAGGGGAGGTAGCCAGCTTGGGGAATAAAGGGAGTGGGAGGTCGCCAGCTTGGGGGGATAAGGGGAAAGGGAGGTAGCCGGCTTAGGGGGTGTTCGTTCGCACGTGTGTCAGACGATGTAGCTAGCTGTTGACGTCTGTCGTAGTCCAATATGTTGACAGATTTGTCACCCGAAGCATCATAGATTGCATCGCGTCATCGCTTCCAGGGGTCGCCACTAGGCGGCTTCTGACGTGATCCTTGCTTGTTTCAGTAAGGGATGGTAGGAAGCCAGGAAGCCAGGAAGCCAGCTTGGGGGAGGGAGTAAGGGATAGTAGTAAGCCAGCTTGGGTGATAAGGGGAGGGACTAAGCCAGCTTGGAGGAGTAAGGGGAGAGGGGAATATAGCTTGCGGGAGAGTAAGGGGAGGAAGGAAGCCAGTTTGGGAGGGGGAGGTAAGGGGCGGGAGGTAGTCAGCTTGGGGGAGGGGGGATAAGGGATGGGAGAAAGGCAGATTGGGGAAGTAAGGTGTGGTTGGAAGCAAGCTTGTGGAAGTAAGGAGAATGGGAAGTAGTCAGCTTCGAGGAGTAAGGGATGGCGGGGCATGGCTTGGAGGATGAAGGGAAAGGAGGGAGCCAACTTGGTGTATGTAGTAAGGGGAAAGTGAGGTCGCCAGTTTGGGGAGTAAGGGGAATGGGAGGTAGGCAGCTTGGGGAGTAAGGGGGAAAGGGGGAGAGGGATGTAGCCAGTTTGGGGGAGTAAAGGCAATGGGAGTTAGCAAATTGGGGGATAAGGGAAGGAAGGTGAGCCAGTTGGGGAGTAAGGTGAATGGGAGGAAGCCAACTTGGGGAGTAAGGGCTGGGAGGTAGCCAGCTTGTGAGGAGTAAGGGCTGGGAGGAAGCCACTTTTGTGGAGGCAGTAAGGGGAGAAGAAGAGCCAGCTTGGGGGAGTAAGGGGAATGGGAGGTAGCCCCAGCTTGGGGGATTATCGGATGGGAGGTGGGCATCTTGGGGATTAATGGGAGGAATAAAGCCAGCTTGAGGGAGTAAGGGGAGGGAGATAGCCAGCTTCAGGTGTAAAAGTATGGGAGGAAGGCAGCTTGGGGGTGTAAAGGATAGGAGGGAGCCATCTTGGGGGTGTAAGGGAAAAGGGAGGTAACTAGATTAGGGGAGTAAGGGATGGGAGGTAGAACGTTGGGGTGTAATGGGAATGGGAGGTAGCTAGTTTGGGAGTTTTCGTTCGCACGTGTGTCAGACGATGAAGCTCGCTGTTGGCTTCTGGCGTCGTCCAATATGTTGACAGAATTGTCATCCGACGCATCACAGCGTGCATCGTGTCATCGCTTCCAGTGGTCGCCACTAGGCGGGTTCTGTGATAGTCTTCGCTTGCGGGAGTAAGGGATGGGAGGAAGTCAGCTTGAGGGAGTAAGATATGGGAGGAAGCCATCTTGGGGGAGTAAGGGGTGGGAGGTAGCCAGCCTGGGGGTGTAAGGAGACGGAGGTTGCCTGCTTCGAGGAGTAAGGGGAATGAGACATAGCCAGCTGAGTGTATAAGGGGAATGGAGGAAGCTAGCTTGGGGGAGTAAGGGTGATCAGAGATAGCCAGCTTCTGGGAGGAAGAGGAATTGGATGTTTCCAGTTTGTGTGAGTAACGGGATGATGGGTGGTAGTCAGCTTCAGTGAGGAAGGGAAATGGGAGGTGTCCAGCTAGTGTGAGTAAGATGAATTGGTGGTAGCCAGCTTCGGGGAGTAAGGGATGGGAGACAGACAGCTTGGAGGGTAATGGGTGGGAGGGTGCCTTATTCGGGAGTAGGGAATGGGACGGAGCCAGATTGAGTGAATAAGGGGAGTGGGAGGTAGCTAGCTTGAGGGAGTAAGGGGAATGGGAGGTAGCCCGCTTCTGGAAG
>JAWMAR010000353.1:1157537-1178347 GCA_036785375.1 Leucoraja ocellata | reverse complement strand
TTTGTCCTCCTCTGCTGGTCTTTGAATTTCTCCCAGTCCTCCGGTATGCTGCTTTTTCTGGCTAATTTGTACGCATCATTCTTCGCTTTGATACTATCCCTGATTTCCCTTGTTATCCATGGATGTACTACCTTCCCTGATTTATTCTTTTGCCAAACTGGGATGAACAATTTTTGTAGTTCATCCATGCAGTCTTTAAATGTCTTCCATTGCATATCCACCGTCAACCCTTTTAGAATTAATTGCCAGTCAATCTTGGCCAATTCACATCTCATACCCTCAAAGTTACCTTTCTTTAAGTTCA
Organism: Leucoraja ocellata; assembly: GCA_036785375.1. Lineage (NCBI taxonomy): Eukaryota > Metazoa > Chordata > Chondrichthyes > Rajiformes > Rajidae > Leucoraja > Leucoraja ocellata. Next base: position 1,178,043 of record JAWMAR010000353.1, on the reverse strand, counting down.
GAACCATTGTTTCTGAATTAACAATGTCACTCTCCATCCTAATGAAGAACTCAACCATATTATGGTCACTCTTGCCCAAGGGGGCACGTACAACAAGATTGCTAACTAACCCTTCCTCATTACTCAATACCCAGTCTAAAATAGCCTGCTCTCTCGTTGGTTCCTCTACATGTTGATTTAGATAACTATCCCGCATACATTCCAAGAAATCCTCTTCCTCAGCACCCCTGCCAATTTGATTCACCCAATCTATATGTAGATTGAAGTCACCCATTATAACCGTTTTGCCTTTGTAGCACGCATTTCTAATTTCCTGTTTGATACCATCTCCAACTTCACTACTGCTGTTAGGTGGCCTGTACACAACACCCACCAGCGTTTTCTGCCCCTTAGTGTTGTGCAGCTCTACCCATACCGATTCCACATCCTCCAAACTAATGTCCTTCCTTTCCATTGCATTAATCCCCTCTCTAATCAGTAACGCTACCCCACCTCCTTTTCCTTTCTGTCTATCCCTCCTGAATATTGAATATCCCTGGATGTTCAGCTCCCAGCCTTGGTCACCCTGGAGCCATGTCTCCGTGATCCCAACTATATCATAGTCATTAATAGCTATCTGCACATTCAACTCATCCACCTTATTACGAATGCTCCTTGCATTGAGACACAAAGCCTTCAGGCTTGTTTTTACAACACTCTTACCCCTTACACAATTATGTTGAAAAGTGGCCCTTTTTGATTTTTGCCCTGGTTTTGTCTGCCTGCCACTTTTACTTTTCACCTTGCTACCTATTTCTTCTACCCTCATTTTACACCCTTCGGTCTCTACGCTCACACATTTAAGAAACCCTTTCCCTTTAACTCCATCCTCCACTGTCCCATTCAACACCCCACCCCCCTTATTCAGTTTAAAGCCACCCGTGTAGCAGTGGCAAACCTGCCTGCCAGAATGCTGGTCCCATACCTGTTAAGATGCAATCCGTCCCTTTTGTACAGTTCCCCCTTACCCCAAAACAGATCCCAGTGATCTAAGAATCTAAATTCCTGCCCCGTGCACCAGATCCTCAGCCACACGTTCAGGTCCCGTATCTCCCTGTTCCTTACAAAGCCACCCACCTTGGTCAGTCTGATCACGTCTCATTGTTCCTGCTCCCTAAGTACTCCCCACTCATCAGACGGGTTAAACCAACTGTAAGGACAGTTAAAGTCTGGTCAGAGGAAGCGGACTTCACACTTCAGCAGTGTTTTGGAAACACTGACTGGAAAGCGTTTGCAGCCCAGGCCACTCTTGACTCTCACACGGACATTGATTCCTATACATCCTCTGTTCTGGACTTTATAAACTCCACCATCAATAGTCTCACCTCCCTCAAACAGGTGACCATATACCCGAATCAGAAGCCATGGATGAACAGCGAGGTCAGGCTACTGCTGAAAGCACGGGACACCGCTTTCAGGTCAGGCGATGCTCGAGCCTACAGTTCATCCAGGGCTAACCTGAAGAGGGGCATCAGGAAGGCCAAGCACTGCCATAAGCTCAGGATTGAGGAGCACTTCAACAACTCCGACCCCCGACGCATGTGGCAAGGCATCCAGGCCATCACGGACTACAGACCCTCCAACATCACCCCCACATCCAGCGACGCCTCCTTCCTTGAGGAGCTTAACCACTTCTATGGCCGCTTCGACAGGGACAATCTAGAGACAGCCATCAAGGCTGTGCTACCTGCCGATCACCAACCCCTCACACTCACCCCCTACGACGTGTACGTGGCACTGAGTAGGACTAATGCACGTAAGGCTGCTGGCCCTGACGGCATCCCCGGGCGCGTGCTCAGTGCCTGTGCTGCGCAGCTGACAGACGTCTGGACTGACATCTTCAACCTGTCACTTGCCCAAGCAGTTGTCCCCACTTGCCTTAAAGCCACCTCCATCGTGCCAGTGCCAAAACACTCCACTGCGGCAAGCCTCAACGACTTCCGCCCAGTTGCACTTACCCCCATCATCACCAAGTGCTTCGAGAGGCTGGTCCTGGCACACCTCAAAAGCTGCCTACCCCCCACACTGGATCCCTATCAGTTTGCCTACCGCAAGAACAGGAGTACGGAGGATGCCATCTCAACGGCACTTCACTCCGCCCTCTCCCACCTTGACAACAGAGACACTTATGTAAGAATGCTGTTCATCGATTACAGCTCAGCATTCAACACCATTATTCCATCAAAACTGATCACCAAACTCGGTAACCTGGGCATCGGCCCCTCCCTCTGCAACTGGATACTGGACTTTCTAACCAACAGACCCCAGTCTGTGAGGTTAGACAAGCACACCTCTTCAACCCTCACCCTGAACACCGGCGTTCCTCAGGGCTGTGTGCTGAGCCCCCTCCTCTACTCCCTCTTCACCTATGACTGCACACCTGTACATGGTACTAACACCATCATCAAGTATGCAGATGATACAACGGTGATTGGCCTCATCAGCAACAACGATGAGCTGGCCTACAGGGAGGAGGTCCAGCACTTAGCAGCATGGTGCGCTGACAACAACCTGGCCCTTAACTCTAAGAAGACCAAGGAGCTCATTGTAGACTTCAGGAAGTCCAGAGGTGGCACGCACACCCCCATCCACATTAACGGGACGGAGGTGGAACGTGTTTCTAGCTTCACGTTCCTGGGAGTCAACATCTCCGATGACCTCTCTTGGACCCACAATACCTCTACTCTGATCAAGAAGGCTCATCAGCGTCTCTTCTTCCTGAGGAGACTGAAGAAGGTCCATCTGTCTCCTCAGATCCTGGTGAACTTCTACCGCTGCGCCATCGAGAGCATCCTTACCAACTGCATCACAGTATGGTATGGCAACTGCTCTGTCTCCGACCGGAAGGCGCTGCAGAGGGTGGTGAAAATTGCCCAACGCATCACCGATCCACGCTCCCCTCCATTGAGTCTGTCCAAAGCAAGCGCTGTCTGCGGAGGGCGCTCAGCATCGCCAAGGACTGCTCTCACCCCAACCATGGACTGTTTACCCTCCTACCATCCGGGAGGCGCTACAGGTCTCCCGTTGCCGAACCAGCAGGTCGAGGAACAGCTTCTTTCCGGCGGCTGTCACTCTACTAAACAACGTACCTCGGTGACTGCCAATCACCCCCCCCCCCCCCCCCCCGGACACTTATTATTTATTTTTTATTCAAATCGTTTGCTATGTCGCTCTTCAAGGGAGATGCTAAATGCATTTCGTTGTCTCTGTACTGTACACTGACAATGACAATTAAAATTGAATCTGAATCTGTAAGGAAACACGAGGTAGCCAGCGTGAGGTGGTAAGAATGGGAGGTTGTCAGCTTGGGGAGGAACACATGGGAGCCAGCCAGCTTCCGAGAGAAATGAGAGGTAGCCAGGTAGGATAAATAATGGATGGGGGAAACCAGCTAGGGGAGTAAAGGGAGTGAAGTAGCTAGCTAGGGTACTAAGGGTTAAGAGGTAGAAAGCTTGGGGGAGTAAGGGATGGGAGGAAGGCAGCTTGGGGGAGTAAGTGTATGGAGGCAATCAGCTTGGGGGAGGCAGAGAAGGGAAGTACTCGGACCCAAAATGTAGGGGAGAAAAAAGAAAATGAGAATAAAGAGAATAAGAGGTGGTGGGTTTCTTAAATGCGTATATTTTAATGCTATGAGCATTTATAGGAAAGGTGGATGAGCTTAGAGCCTGTATTGACACCTGGAAGTATGATGTTGTGGCGATCAGTGAAACATGGTTGCAGGAGGGCTGTGATTGGAAACTAAATATTCCAGGATTTCGTTGCATCAGGTTTGATAGAATTGTAAGGGCAAGAGGTGGATGTGTTACATTGTTTGTCAGGGAAGATATTACAGCAGTGTTTTGGCAGGATAGATTAGAGGGCTCGTCTAGGGAGGCTATTTGGGTGAAACAGAGGAATGGGAAAGGTGAAGCAACAATTATAGGGAGTGGTGTATTATAGACCGCCTAATGGGGAGCGATAATTGGAAGAGGAAATATGTAAGGAGATAGCAGATATTAGTTTTAAGCACAGAGTAGTGATTGTTGGAGATTTCAATTTTCCACACATAGACTGGGAAAAACATTCTGTAAATGGGCTGGATGGTTTGGAGTTTGTAAAATGTGTGCAGGTTTGTTTTTGCAGCAATACATAGAAGTACCTACTAGAGAAGGGGCGGTGCTGGACCTCCTGTTAGGAATTGAGACAGGTCAGGTGGCAGAGGTATGCGTCGGGGAGCACTTTGGGTTCAGTGATCACAATACCATTAGTTTCAATATAATTATGGAGAGGGTCAGAACTGGACCTAGGGTTGAGATTTTGATTGGAGAAAGGCTAACTTTGATGAGATGCGAAAGATGAGAAGATTATGAGGTTGCTTTGGCAAGTAAGGTGAAAGTAAATCGTAAAGGTTTCTACAGCTATATTAATAGCAAAAGGAAAACGAGGGATAAAATTGGTCCATTAGAGATTCAGAGTGGAGAGCTATCTGCAGAGCCAAAAGAGGGGGGAGATATTGAACAATTTATTTTCTTCGGTATTCACCAAGGAGAAGGATATTGAATTATGTGAGGTAAGGGGAAAACGTAGAATAGCTATGGAAACTATGAGATTCAAAGAAGAGGAAATACTGACACTTATGAGAAATATAAAAGTGGATAAGTCTCCAGGTCCGGACAGGATATTCCCTAGGACATTGAGGGAAGTTAGTGTAGAAATAGCAGGGGCTCTGACAGTAATATTTCAAATGTCATTAGAAACGGGAATAGTGCCGGAGGATTGGCGTACTGCGCATGTTGTTCCAGTGTTTAAAAGGAGTTCTAAGAGTAAACCTAGCAATTATGGACCTGGTCGTTTGATGTCAGTGGTGGGCAAATTAATGGGAATGATACTTAGAGATAATATATACAAGCATCTGGCTAAACAGGGTCTGATTAGGAACAGTCAGTGTGGATTTATACCTGAAACGTTATGTTTGACTAGTCTTCTTGAAATTTTTGAAGCGGTTACTAGGGAAATTGATGAGGAGTAGTAAGCCAGCTTGTGGGAGTCCGGGATGGGGGGTAGTCAGCTTGGGGAATAAGGGGAATGGGAGGTAACCAGCTTGGGCTCCAATGCAGAATGGAAGATAGTCGGCTTGGGTGAGTGAGGGGAAGGGGAGGTTCCCAGCTTGGGGGTGTTCATTCGCTCATGTGTCAGAGGATGTCAGACGATTAGGAACAATCAACATGGATGTGTGCCTGGAAGGTCATGTTTGACTAATCTTCTTGAATTTTTTGAAGAGATTATTAGAGGAAATTGATGAGGGTAAAGCAGTGGAAGATGTCTATGTGGACTTCAGTAAGGCATTTGACATGGTTCCTCGTGGATGGTTGGTTAAGAAGGTTCAATTGTTGGGTATTAATGGTGAAGTAGCAAGATGGATTCAACAGCGGCTGAATGGGAGATGCCAGAGGGTAATGGGGATGGCTATTTGTCAGGTTGGAGGCCGGTGACGAGTAGGGTGCGACAGGGATCTGTGTTGTGTCCACTGTTGTTTGTCATGTACATCAATGATCTGGATGATGGTGTGGTAAATTGGATTAGTAAGTATGCAGATGATACTTAGATAGGTGGTGTTGTGGATAATGAAGTAGATTTTCAAAGTCTACAGAGAGATTTAGGCCATTTGGAAGAGTGGGCTGAAAGATGGCAGATGGAGTTTAATGCTAATAAGTGTGAAGTGCTGCATCTTGGCAGGACAACTCAAATTAGGACGTACCTGGTAAATTGTAGTAAATTGAGGAATGCAGTTGAACAAAGGGACCTAGGAATAACTGTGCATAGTTCCCTGAAGGTGGAATCTCATGTAGATTTGGTGGTAAAGAAAGCCGTTGGTGTGCTGGCCTTTATTAGTCAGAGCATTGAGTATAGAAGTTGGGATGTAATGTTAAAATTGTACAAGGCATTTGTGAAGCCAATTCTGGAGTATGGTGTACAGAGCAGATTTACTAGAATGTTGCCTGGGTTTCAGTAACTAAGTTACAGAGAAAGGTTGAACAAGTTAGGTCTTTATTCTTTGGAGCACAGAATGTTAAGAGGGGACTTGATAGAGGTCTTTAAAATGATGAGAGGGATAGACAGAGTTGACGTGGATAAGCTTTTCCCATTGAGATTCAAACAAGAGGACATGACTTGAGAATTAAGGGACAGAAGTTTAGGAGTAACAAGAGGGGGAACCTCTTTACTCAGAGAGGGGTAGCTGTGTGGAATGAGCTTCCAGTGGAAGAGGTGGAGGCAGGTTCAATTTAGTCATTTAAAAATAAATTGGATAGGTATATGGACGGAAAAGGAATGGAGGGTTATGGTCTGAGTGCAGGTAGATGGGACTAAGGGCGAATAAGTGTTCGGCACGGACTAGAAGGGCCGAGTTGGCCTGTTTCCGTGTTGCAATTGTTATATGGGTATATGGATATATGTAACTCGCTGTTGGCTTCTGTCGTCGTCCAACATGTTGATGGAACAGTCGCCCAACACCACACATCGTACATCGCGTCGTCCTTCAAGGAATCGCCACGAGAATTCTGTCATAATCCCCGGTTGGGGAGGAAGGTATGGGAGGGAGCTAGCTTGGGGAAGTAAGGGGTGGTAGGAAGCAGGCATGTGGAAGTAAGGAGAATGGGAGGTAATCAGCTTGGGGGTTGTAAGGGATGGGAGGTAGCAACCTTTGGGGAGTAAGGGATGGAGGGACATGGATTGGAGGTTGAAGGGAAAAGGGGGAGCCAGCTAGGTGCAATAAGGGGAAAGCCAGGTCGTCAGTTTGGGGAGTAAAGGGAATTGGAGGTAGTCAGCTTGAGGGAGTAAGGAATGGGAGGTAACACGCTTGGGGTGTACGGGGAATGGGGAAAAAAGGCGGCTTCAGGAGGGGGGGATGGGGGGATGAGGGATGGGAGGAAGTCAGGGAGAGATGGGAGGGATGGGAGAGGGGAAGCCAGCTTCGGGGAGTAAAGAGAGATGGGAAGCCAGCTTGGGGACCTAACGGGAGGGAGCAAGCCAGCTTGGGGGGGTAAGGGGAGAGAGGTAGCCAGTTGGGGGGGGGGGGTGTAAGGGATGGGAAGAAGGCAGATAGCGGGGGTAAGGGGTGGTAGGAAGCCAGCTTGTGGGAATAAGGGGAATGTTAGGTAGCAAACTTGCGGGAAGTAAGGGGTAGGAGGTAGACAGATTTATGGGGCAAGGGATGGAAGGACATGGCTTGGAGGAGGGAGCCAGCTTGGGGGAGCAAGGGGAAAAGGAGGTCGCCAGCGTGGGAGTATGGGGAATAGGAGGTAGCCATGTTGGGGTGTAAGTGGAATGGGAGGTAGCTAGCTTTGGGGTGTAAGGGGCATGGGAGTTATACAGCTTGGGGTGTAAGGGGAATGAGAGGAAGCCAACTTGGGGAGTAAGGGATGGGAGGGTAGTCAGCTCGGGGAAGTAAGGGATGGGAGGAAGCCAGCTTGGTGGAGGGAGTAAGGGGAATGGAAGGTATCCAGCTTGTGGGAGTAAGGGGAATTAATGGGAGGTAGCCCCAGCTTGGAAGATCACGGGATGGGAGGAAGACAGATTTAGGGAGTAAGCAGATTGGTGGTAGCTAGCTTGTTAGTGGGTGGGAGCCACCATGGGGGAATAAGGGATGGGAGGTAGGCAGCTTGGAGGGTTAAGGCTAAGGGGAGGTAGCCAGCTTGGAGGGTTAAGGCTAAGGGGAGGTAGCCAGCTTGGGGGAATAAAGGGAGTGGGAGGTCGCCAGCTTGGGGGATAAGGGGAAAGGGAGGTAGCCGGCTTAGGGGGTGTTCGTTCGCACGTGTGTCAGACGATGTAGCTAGCTGTTGACGTCTGTCGTAGTCCAATATGTTGACAGATTTGTCACCCGAAGCATCATAGATTGCATCGCGTCATCGCTTCCAGGGGTCGCCACTAGGCGGCTTCTGACGTGACCCTTGCTTGTTTTAGTAAGGGGTGGTAGGAAGCCAGGAAGCCAGCTTGGGGGAGGGAGTAAGGGATGGTAGTAAGCCAGCTTGGGTGAAAAGGGGAGGGACTAAGCCAGCTTGGAGGAGTAAGGGGAGAGGGGAATATAGCTTGGGGGAGAGTAAGGGGAGGGAGGAAGCCAGTTTGGGAGGGGGAGGTAAGGGGCGGGAGGTAGTCAGCTTGGGGGAGGGGGGATAAGGGATGGGAGAAAGGCAGATTGGGGAAGTGAGGTGTGGTTGGAAGCAAGCTTGTGGAAGTAAGGAGAATGGGAAGTAGTCAGCTTCGAGGAGTAAGGGATGTCGGGGCATGGCTTGGAGGATGAAGGGAAAGGAGGGAGCCAGCTTGGTGTATGTAGTAAGGGGAAAGTGAGGTCGCCAGTTTGGGGAGTAAGGGGAATGGGAGGTAGGCAGCTTGGGGAGTAAGGGGGAAAGGGGGAGAGGGAGGTAGCCAGTTTGGGGGAGTAAAGGCAATGGGAGTTAGCAAATTGGGGGATAAGGGAAGGAAGGTAAGCCAGTTGGGGAGTAAGGTGAATGGGAGGAAGCCAACGTGGGGAGTAAGGGCTGGGAGGTAGCCAGCTTGTGAGGAGTAAGGGCTGGGAGGAAGCCACTTTTGTGGAGGCAGTAAGGGGAGAAGAAGAGCCAGCTTGGGGGAGTAAGGGGAATGGGAGGTAGCCCCAGCTTGGGGGATTATCGGATGGGAGGTGGGCATCTTGGGGATTAATGGGAGGAATAAAGCCAGCTTGAGGGAGTAAGGGGAGGGAGATAGCCAGCTTCAGGTGTAAAAGTATGGGAGGAAGGCAGCTTGGGGGTGTAAGGGATGGGAGGGAGCCATCTTGGGGGTGTAAGGGAAAAGGGAGGTAGCTAGATTAGGGGAGTAAGGGATGGGAGGTAGAACGTTGGGAGTGTAATGGGAATGGGAGGTAGCTAACTTGGGAGTGTTCGTTCGCACGTGTGTCAGACGATGAAGCTCGCTGTTGGCTTCTGGCGTCGTCCAATATGTTGACAGAATTGTCATCCGACGCATCACAGCGTGCATCGTGTCATCGCTTCCAGGGATCGCCACTAGGCGGGTTCTGTGATAGTCTTCGCTTGCGAGAGTAAGGGATGGGAGGAAGTCAGCTTGAGGGAGTAAGATATGGGAGGAAGCCAGCTTGGGGGAGTAAGGGGTGGGAGGTAGCCAGCCTGGGGGTGTAAGGAGACGGAGGTTGCCTGCTTCGAGGAGTAAGGGGAATGAGACATAGCCAGCTTGAGTGTATAAGGGGAATGGAGGAAGCTAGCTTGGGGGAGTAAGGGTGATCAGAGATAGCCAGCTTCTGGGAGGAAGAGGAATTGGATGTGTCCAGCTTGTGTGAGTAACGGGATGATGGGTGGTAGTCAGCTTCAGGGAGGAAGGGAAATGGGAGGTGTCCAGCTAGTGTGAGTAAGAGGAATTGGTGGTAGCCAGCTTCGGGGAGTAAGGGATGGGAGACAGACAGCTTGGAGGGTAATGGGTGGGAGGGTGCCTTATTCGGGGAGTAGGGAATGGGACGGAGCCAGATTGAGTGGATAAGGGGAATGGGAGGAAGCTAGCTTGAGGGAGTAAGGGGAATGGGAGGTAGCCCGCTTCTGGAAGGGGAATGAGATGTATCTAGCTTGGGGAGTAAAGAATGAGTGGGAGCCATCTTCGGGGAGTAAGGGGAATGGGGGTAGCAATCTTGACGGAGTAAGCGGAATGGGAGGCTGCCAGCTTGGGGAATAATGGGAATGGGGGTTTGCAAGCTTGGGTGTGTTTGTTCGCCCGTTTGGCAGACCATGTAGGTCACTGTTGACCCCTGGGTATGGGGGGAAGCCAGTTTGGTGCAGTAAATGGATTGGGAGGTAGCCAGCTGGGGGTATGGGGGTAGTAAGCTTGAGGTGGTAAGGCGAAAAGGGATGGGAAGCAGCTAGCTTCCGGGAGAATGTAATGGTATGTCGCCAGATAGGAGAATAAGGGATGATTTATAACCTGCTTGGCAGTGTAAGCGGAATGGGAGGAGGCAACTTGGGTGAGTAAGTGGAATGGGGGGTAGGCAGCTTGTGGGAGTAAGGGATGGGAGGAACCGACAACCCGCAACACGTCCGCCAGCAGTCCTGGGGCCCCACCTCTGGCCCGCTCTGCCTACCTGAACACCACTAGCCCAGCCCCGCGATATCATTGCTGCCACGAGGACAACACTCACCGCCTTCCTGATCGATCTCGGCCCTGGGCCATCGAGGATGCCGCAGTCGTCGACCTCCCCGCGTGGGCTACACGTGGCTGTTGCCGCCACCCTCGCCGCCTCACCGACACCGTCGACCCTCGCTGCCTCACCGATGACGTCAACCCTCGCTGCCACACCGTAGCCGCCGACCCTCGCTGCCTTCCCTTCCTTCGCTGACCGGCAATTCTGACACTCCGCCCGCATGACGTGCCACACCGCGCAGGCTTCGACCAGCGACTCTGTCGGCCCTGGCCACTCCACCGCCCAACAGTGGGCCACATCCGTCGTCGTTCCAGCGTCCTTGGTTCAGCACCGGGCCCAGAGTCTCCACGCTGCAGAATCTCACACCACGTGGTCTGACGGCACTGGGTCCTAATGCTCTCCTCCTCCCACAGGAAACCTCAATAGACAATAGGTGCAAGAGTAAGCCGTCAGCCTTTCGAGCCAGCACCACCACTCAATGCGATCATGGCTGATCATCCGCAATCAGTACCCTGTTAACCTTGTGAACCTACACTGCACTCCCTCAATAGCAAGAATGTCCTTCCTCAAATTTGGAGACCAAAACTGCACACAATCCTCCAGGTGTGGTCTCACTAGGGCCCTGTACAACTGCAGAAGGACTTATTTATTCCTATATTCAACTCTTCTTTTTATTAAGGCCAACATGTCATTCGCTTTCTTCAGTGCCTCCTGAACCTCCCGTTGTACTCCCCTGTTCCCAAATTAACATTATTGAAGTTAATAATCGGCCTTCCTGTTCTTTCTACCAAAGTGGCTAACCTCACATTTCCCCACATTAAACTGCATCTGCCATACAACTGCCCACACCCCCAACCTGTCCAAGTCAACCTTCCTTCTCATAGCATCCTCCACACTGTCACCCAGCTTTGTGTCATCTGCAAATTTGCTAATGTTACTTTGAATCCCTTAATCTTAATCATTGATGTATACTGTAGATAGCTGCGGTCCCGACACTGAACCTTGCAGTATCCCACTAGTCATTGCCTGCTATTCTGAAAGATACCCGTTAATCCCTACTCTTTGTTTCCTGTCTGCCAAACAATTTTCTATTCTTGCCAGCACTATACCCCCAATACCATGTGCCCTAATTTTGCCCACTAATCTCCTATTTGAGAATTATCACTGGGTCTTCCCCTTCCCCCCTTGGACCTGGTGACCCCAGCTACTCCTCACCTACACCATCAGTCTGAAGAAGGATCTCGACCCGAATCGTCACCTATTCCTTCTCCCCATAGATGCTACCTCACGCGCTGAGTTACTCCAGCATGGGGGAGGGGCAGGGGGAGGGGGTATCTGCAGATGCAAGAAGGGGGCGGGACTTGGTCCATTGTGACGTCAGCCCGGGGAGGCGGGACCTGCTCCCATTGGCCGCTGGCGCTGCCCGCCAGGTAGAGGCGGGACCTGCTCCCATTGGCCGCTAGCGCTGCCTGTCAGTGAGGGAGGGAAAGGCGGGACCTGCTCCCATTGGCCGTTAGCGCTGCCCGTCAGTGGGGGAGGGGGGAGGGCGGGACCTTCTCCCATTGGCCGCTGGCGCTGCCCGTCAGTGAGGGAGGAAGGGAAGGGGCGGGATCTGGTTTGCTGGTCACGTGCGGCGGTCGGTCGCCGTCCGCCGCAAAGCTCCTATAGCAGAACTCCGCTATAGGATCTGTTTAAGAAGGAACGCAGATCGAAGATCCTATAGCAGAACTCCGCTGTAGGATCTGTTTAAGACGGAACCGCAGATCAAAGATCCTATAGCAGAACTCGGCTATAGGATGTTGTTTAAGACGGAACTGCAGATCAAAGATCCTATAGCAGAACTCCGCTATAGGATGTTGTTTAAGACGGAGCTGCAGATCAAATATACTATGGCTGGACAAGACGGTGCCTGCCTGCGGCGACTTTTTCGAAGCTCCGGAAAAGAAAGGATCAACTACAATTTCCAACAACTTACCTGGATCAGAAAAACGGCAGAAAGGTGTGGCAGGGGATCCAGTATCTCACCAACTATAAGACCAACCTTGGAGCTGTTGAAGGTGACGCCTCGCTGGCAGAGGAGCTGAACCACTTCTTTGCTCGCTTTGAAGTGGAGCCACCCGAGACAGCCACATCACAGCACATGGTCTACAGCAGCCTACCCCTCAAGATAGAGGAGCATGAGGTGAGGCGCACTCTGCGGGCCATCAATCCAAGGAAGGCTACTGGTCCGGACGGCGTCTCTGGACGCGTGTTGAAGGACTGCGCAGACCAGCTGGCTGGAGTCTGGACGAGGATTTTTAACCAGTCTCTGGCCCAGTCCACTGTTCCACCCTGTCTGAAATCCTCCACCATAGTCCCCTTGCCCAAAAAAAACAACATCTCCAGCCTCAACGACTACCGGCCAGTCGCACTCACACCAGTGGTGATGAAGTGTTTTGAAAAACTGGTCCGGGGTCACATCACATCACTTCTGCCCCGAAGCTTTGACCCCCACCAGTTTGCGTACAGAGCGAATAGATCCACAGAGGACGCTGTAGCCACAGCTCTCCATGCTGCACTGTCTCACCTGGAGCAGCGGGGGAGCTACGTGCGGATGCTCTTTGTGGACTACAGCTCTGCTTTTAATACTATCCTTCCCCACAAACTGGTGGACAAACTGGGGGACTTGGGACTTCCACACTCCACCTGTACGTGGATAAATAGCTTCCTGTCGGGTCGAAGCCAGAGAGTCAGAGTGGGCCATCACACATCCACGGCCCTCAGCCTCAGTACCGGCTCTCCACAGGGCTGTGTACTGAGCCCCCTGCTCTACACCATCTACACGCATGACTGCACCCCCGCCCACCACAGCAACACCATTGTCAAATTTGCGGATGACACTACAGTGGTGGGACTCATCTCCGCGGGGGACGAGTACGCCTACCGGGATGAGGTGGAGCAGCTGACAGGGTGGTGCGAAGAAAATAACCTGCTCCTCAACACCTCAAAGACGAAGGAGGTAATAATAGACTTCAGGAAAAACAAAACGGACATGGTACCACTGACCATCAGAGGGGACTGTGTAGAGAGGGTGGCGGATTTCCGCTTCCTGGGAATCCACATTGAGGAGGACCTGACGTGGAGCGTGAACACCACTGCGCTGCTGAAAAAGGTCCAGCAGAGACTGCACTTCCTGCGGGTGCTCAGGAAGAACAACATCACTCAGAGGCTGCTGCTGTCCTTTTATCGGTGCTCCATTGAGAGCATACTAACATACTGTGTATGCGTGTGGTACACCAGCTGCACAGTGGCTCAGAGGAAAGCGCTCCAGAGGGCCATTGACAACGCCCAGAGGATTGTCGGCTGCCCTCTCCTTACCTTGGAGGACCTACACAGTTCCCGCTGCACCAAAAAAACCCAGAATATAATAAAGGACATCTCCCACCCCGGACACTCCCTGTTTGAACTGTTGCCGTCAGGCAGACGGTACAGATCCACAAGGACAAGGACAAATAGACTACAAAACAGTTTTTACCCCACTGCTATAAAAGCACTAAATGTGGCCGCCAAGGAACGCAGGGGCGATACAGACTAAGGGACTGTGGTAACGGTGAAATCGACAGAAGGATGGAGGGTTGGGTGTGTATGCGTGCTTTGTCTGTGTTTTTTATTTATTGCTTATCTTTATTATTTTACCGTGGATGTTTCGTTAGCTTTAGAAATGTTTGAATGCTGCACTGACTGGCTGACATTTTTAAATTTCGTTGTACATGGCCCATGTTACAATGACAATAAAGAAACTATTCTATTCTATTCTAAATCGGTGCTTGAGCACCTCAAGGCTCTCGCAATTTCGCGATCTCCCGCAGCTGCGGGAACCCCGGACTTTACATTTTCCCACGCTGGCTGTTGAACCACCGACCCGACTGTGGATCACAGGTACTGTACCTTGAAACCCCGGGATGACCCCCGGTGCCGATGGACTGGATCTTCCAGGAACAACGGAGCTGGAGCTGCCGACTTTGAGGGAACCCCTGTTCGTTACGGAGACAGTAAACACAGTACCTGGAAACATAGGGAAAGCCTCCATTGTGTCCGGAAACGTGGCCGTCGGGCAGGACTTCAGGTCAGAATGAAGCGCAGGGGCCTCCGGCCCCATCTCCCTACTATCCAACTGTTGAGGACTTAAGGGCAAGACTGCTTTATCAAAGGGAGCTGAGGGAATGTTCTGTGTTCTGTTTTACAGCTCTGTGTGGTGTTCAGACGTGACAGTCCTGTCCAACTCCTGCTCTCCACACCTTGAACATTTGGCGGCGAGGTGCCGTCCCTTCTACCTCCCGAGAGAATTCACCTCCGTTATCCTGACCGCGGTCTACATCCCACCCCAGGCAGAAGTCCGTCTGGCACTGGAGGAGCGGCACGCCGTGGCCAACAAATACCAGACGTCTTACCCCGAGGCATTTACCACCATTGCTGGGGACTTCAATAAGCGAACCTCAATAAATCATTCCCCAACTTCCACCAACATGTCTCCTGGTTCACCAGAGCACCAAACCCCCTTGACCACTGCTACACCACCATTAACAATGCCTATCGTTCTACCCCTCGCTCTCACTTCAGTAAGTCCGACCATACCACGGTGTTGCTTCTTCCTGCCTATTCTTGACTGTTTGGAGTCTGTAGACTAGAAAATGTTCAAGGACTCGGCAACGGACTTGAACGAATACGCCACAATCGTTACAGACTTCCTAATGAAATGTATGGAGGACTGCATCCCTACAAAAACCTTCCGAGTGTTTCCCAATCAGAAACCTTGGATGAACTTTGAGATCCGCACTCTTCTAAAGTCCAGACACAGGGCATTCGTGTCCGATGATACAATGGCCTACATGAAGTCCAGATACGACCTTGGTAAGGCCATCAAAAAGGCCAAAAGGGACTTCTGCTCCAAACTGGAGGATGAGACCGATGTTCGGCAGCTGTGGCGGGGCCTGAATGCAATCACCTCCTACAAGGCGAAACCAGGGGGCAGCTCGAATGTCGGTGTAACATCACTCCATGACTAGCTCAATGCGTTTTACGCACGATTTGATAGGGAGAATACTGATGTGCCTTCCCGATCCCCCATTCGCTGTGATGGCATTTCAGTCTCAGTCACAGAGGCCGACGTCAGGAAATCCTTCAGAAGGGTAACCCCCGAAAAGCACCTGGACCTGATGGTATACTCGGTCGTGTTCTAAAAACCTGTGCGGACCAACTGGCGGGAGTTTTCACGGACATTTCCAACCTCTCACTTCTGAGGTTTGAGGTCCCCACCTGCTTTAAAAGGGCATCAATTATACCGGTGCCCAAGAAGAGTAAGGTGACGTGCCTCAATGCCTATCGCCCAGTGGCACTAACGCCGGTGGTGACGAAGTGCTTTGAGAGGCTGATCATGGGGAAAATCAACTCCTACCTCGACAAAAAGCTGGATCCGTTGCAGTTCGCGTACCACCACAACAGATCAACGGTGGATGCGATCTCGCTGGCCCTCCACTCCGCACTGGACCACTTGGACAACAAAAACTCATATGTCAGGCTGTTATTCATCGATTACAGCTCGGCATTCAACACAGTCAACCCATCCAAACTGGTTACCAAACTCGCAGAACTGGGTCTCTGCGCATCCCTCTACAACTGGATCCTCGACTTCCTCGTCCACAGACCACAGTCTGTTCGTATTGGTGGAAATGTGTCAGCCTCGATAACAATCAGCACGGGAGCACCTCAAGGCTGCGTGCTCAGCCCCTCCTGTACTCACTCTATACTCATGACTGCGTAGCCAACCACAGTGCGAACTCCATCATCAAGTTCGCTGACGACACCACTGTTGTGCGACGTATCACTGATGGGGATGAGTCAGAGTACAGAAGAGAGATCGAGCAACTGTCCATATGGTGCCAGCGCAATAACCTGGCCCTCAACACCAGCAAAACCAAGGAACTGATTGTAGACTTTGGAAGGAGTAGGAGGGGGACCCACAGCCACATTTATATCAACGGGTCGCTGGTTGAAAGAACTTCAAATTCCTGGTGTCTGAGGATCTTTCCTGGTCCGAGAACACTAACGCAATTATCAAAAAAAAGCTCATCAGCGCCTCTACTTCCTGGGAAGATTACGGAGAGTCGGTTTGTCAAGGAAGACTCTCTCTAACTTCCACAGGTGCAGTCGGGAGCATGCTGACCGGTTGCATCGTGACTTGGTTCGGCAATTTGAGCGCCCTGGAGAGGAAAAGACTACAAAAAGTAGTAAACACTGCCCAGTCCATCATCCTTCCATCGAGGGGATTTATCGCAGTCGCTGCCTCAAAAAGTCTGGCAGTATCACCAAAGACCCGCACCATCTTGGCCATATACTCATCTCCCTGCTACCTTCAGGTGGAAGGTACAGGAGCCTGAAGACTGCAAAAAAACAGGTTCAGGAATAGCTACTTCCCCACAGCCATCAGGCTCGGACAAAACCCTGATTATTAATACCTACTTTTTGCTATTTGCACTTTATCAGTTAATTTATTCATGTGTGTATATATTTATATCATGGTATATGGATACATTTATCTGTTTTGTATAAATGCCTACTATTTTCTGTGTGATTAAGCAAAGCAAGAATGTCATTGTCCTATACAGGGACACATGACAATAAACTCACTTGAACTTGAATTGAACTCTATTTTGTTGACATCCTTCCTATAATTGGGCGACCAAAATTGTACACCATACTCCAGAATTGGTCTCGCCTATGCCTTGTACAATTTTAACATTACATCCCAACTTCTATACACAATGCTCTGATTTATAAAAGCTAGCATACCAAAAGCTTTCTTTACCACCCTATCTATATGAGATTCCACCTTCAAGGAACTATGCACGGTTATTCCCAGATCCCTCTGTTCAACTGTATTCTTCAATATATATTCTTCAGATATAGACTGAGAGAGACAGAGAGAGAGAGAGAGAGAGAGTGAGAGACAGCAAGAGGGAGAGCGAGACACACACAGAGAGAGAGAGAGAGAGAGAGAGAGAGAGAGACATCCAATTTCCAATTCAAATCTGGCTTAAAATATTTGCCAGTGTAATCGAGCCTATTGTACTTTATAGTAGTAAAGTATGGCGTCCGCTCAGTCACCATAGTTATAGTAAATGGGAAAAACATACAACGGAGGCCATGCATGCGGAATTTTGTCGGAACATCCTCCGTATCCAAAGGAAACACCAACAAACGCATGTAAGGGCGGAATTAGGCAGATACCCACTGATAATAAATATCCAGAAAAGAGCACTACATTTTTGGAATCACCTTAAATCTAGCCCCCCAGATACCCTCCAGTTTAAAGCCCTTCAAACACAAGAGGGGAACCCAGAAAAGAGCTCCCTGTGTCAGTTGGCACTGAGATAACTACCACTATTCAGTTAGACCCTATCCAGTTAAACCCTGACCGGCCTCAGATCAATACTGATCCCCAATCACCAGTTAGAGTGAACCAAATTATCAAACAATGTAAAGAAACGTATTTGGAACATTGGGATAAATAAACCAAAAGCCAAAGCAGATTTGAATGTTACCGTGCCCTAAAAAGAGATTTAAATTGGCAGACTATCTCTCAACTGTTAGAGACATAAAGCAGAGACAGACCCTCACTAAATACAGGTTAAGTGACCACTATTAGGCAGTTGAAAAAGGAAGACAGAAGAGATTCTGGCAACCAAGAGAAAACAGAATATGCGGCCACTGTTTGACAGATGAGGTTGAAACAGAGGTGCACTTCCTCCTAAAATGCAAAAAAAATGACAAAACAAGGAAGGCATACTTTGTCAAACTCAGTGTGGCAACCCCTGATTTTAAAGAACTAGATGATACATCAAAACTAAAAATAATCCTTGGCGAAGGAAATACGGCACAATACTTAATAGCATGCCATAACCTGAGAGACGGTGAATGACCAACATGCACATGTGTACGCACACACTAATCGACATTAACTAACACTAAGAAATTAATATTGAATTGCTAAACTTGCTATTGTGTTGTACCGCTTGCAGCTACAAGAACGTGTAGCATCAATAAAGTGCTATAGGCCTATTGCGAGTTTATGTACAGGGACATATCTATCCATACACTGTAGACTTGTATTTATACTGATGCATTTTAAACATGTATGTCATGTTTTATACTTTGGCCAGTAAACAATATTTTTTTATCATGCCAATAAAGTTTTAAAGTTGAAATTTAATTGAAATTGAATTGAGAGAGGGACAGAGAGACAGAGGGAGAGACAGAGAGAGACAGAGAGAGAGACAGTCAGTGAGAGAAGAAGCGAGACGGAGAGAGAGAGGCAGAAGGAGAGAGAGAAAGAGAGAGAGAGAGAGAGAGGGAGACAGAGGGAGAGAGATATAGACATATAAGAGATTTAAACAATTTTCTATCCATGTCAGCATTATACCCCCAATACATGTGCCCTAATTTTGCCCACTAATCTCCTACGTGAGACCTTATCACTGGGTCTTCCCCTTCCCCCTTGGACCAGGTGACCCCAGCTACTCCTCACCTACACCATCAGTCTGAAGAAGGATCTCGACCCGAATCGTCACCTATTCCTTCTCCCCATAGATGCTACCTCACACGCTGAGTTACTCCAGCATGGGGGAGGGGGAGGGGGAGGGGATATCTGCAGATGCAAGAAGGGGGCGGGACATGGTCCTTTGTTACGTCAGCCCGGGGAGGCGGGACCTGCTCCCATTGGCCTCTGGCGCTGCCCGTCAGGTAGAGGCGGGACCTGCTCTCATTGGCCGCTAGCGCTGCCTGTCAGTGAGGGAGGGAAGGGCGGGACCTGCTCCCATTGGCCGTTAGCGCTGCCTGTCAGTGGCGGGGGGGGAGGGGAAGGGCGGGACCTGCTCCCATTGGCCGCTGGCGCTGCCCGTCAGTGAGGGAGGGAAGGGGCGGGATCTGGTTTGCTGGTCACGTGGGGCGGTCGGTCGCCGTCCGCCGCAAAGTTCCTATAGCAGAACTCCGCTATAGGATGTGTTTAAGAAGGAACGCAGATCGAAGATCCTATAGCAGAACTCCGCTATAGGATGTGTTTAAGAAGGAATCGCAGATCAAAGATCCTATAGCAGAACTCCGCTATAGGATGTGTTTAAGACGGAACTGCAGATCAAAGATACTATACTAGGTATGTTACAAAACCTACCTGAATCGCCATTGGGAATCTGCCCACAGCAATGTCGGCGATTTTGGCGCTGTTTGGAGGGGGCGGGTTTAAAACGCGATTTTTACTAGGCTCTACTAATCGCACATGTTCAGCCTAGTAAATCATTAACGAAAAATCGCTGCAAGACCCGGTCGCAAAAGGTATTATTAGTTTTATAGGCCTCGATAATATAGTTATAATAGTCTTAAAATTACTGGTTTATTCCGCGACCTCTCGCAGCCCCAGGGTTTTATAGAGCAAACAATTAAAGGTATGTACCTTATGTTTACATTAAATGGGGCATATATATAACCTTGTAATTAAAGTTATCTATAGCGAATAGTTTATTTTGGACTTTTTATATCCCGCAGTATTTTTCTGGGCATTTGAGGGCACTAATCTAGCGCGCTGTCAACATTCTAAACCAGCGCGCTCACAGAAACCCACTGGAAAGCCGATTTAAATGGGCATTTATTTACAGCAATTGAACACTAAATTCCTTCCATTTGGCCTATAAATTAATGTAAATTAGATATAAAAATCATGTTATATTGTGAATTATTTGTGAATAATCTTTGGACACTTAGGCTATTTAAAAATGTTAATCTTTCCTTAAGAAATGGCCTGTTGACTATCCAAGATCACAGCTTGTTTGTAATGTCCATTGAAAATCAATAGGGAACAAGATGCTAATTTCCGAGTATGAAAATGGCCATAACTTTTTTAATACTTGAGATATGAAAGTGAATTTGGTGTCAAATTAAACTTATTGTTATGCTTTATCTGATGGGATAAATTGCAGACTTGATTTTTAAAATCTCAAAATTTTGTAACATTGCTACTATAGCAGAACTCCGGTATAGGATGTTGTTTAAGACGGAACTCCAGATCAAAGATACTATGGCTGGACAAGACGGCGCCTGCCTGCAGCGACTTTTGCAAAGCTCCGGAAAATAAAAGGCTCAACTACAATTTCCAACCACTTACCTGGATCAGAAAAACGGCAGAAATCGGTGCTTGAGCACCTCAAGGCTCTCGCAATTTCGCGATCTCCCGCAGCTGCGGGAACCCCGGACTTTACATTTTCCCACGCTGGCTGTGGAACT
>JAWMAR010000353.1:1006426-1157337 GCA_036785375.1 Leucoraja ocellata | reverse complement strand
CATCCTTTTCTTTTTGCTACGCACCCTTGATTTACACTATCTCCTCCTTTTCTAATGCTAGCAGAAGGTTCTTCACCTCCCTATCCTCCTCTCGTAGGTCATACTGTGGTCTGAGGGCCATTATGGTGGCTGCACTGTTCTTCGTCAGGGCTGTTT
Organism: Leucoraja ocellata; assembly: GCA_036785375.1. NCBI lineage: Eukaryota > Metazoa > Chordata > Chondrichthyes > Rajiformes > Rajidae > Leucoraja > Leucoraja ocellata. The sequence continues at coordinate 1,157,181 of JAWMAR010000353.1, read as the reverse complement.
CTATCAATCGCTGAGCCAATCCCCGTACGCAGGGAATGATACAACATCCGAACAAACACAGTAACCCCACCATGACTATCACTGATGTTAGGGCAGATGTAAAGATGTGCTTCCATTTCCCAAACCAGGAGTCTAGAAACCCGGTCCAGGAGGTGTCAACTCCAGAGTTCTCAGCCAATTTGATAGACAGAGAGGTGAGCCCTGCTAGGGCTCTTGACACTGACCCATCCGGAGCAGTGTGTTGGGGATGAATGTGCAACATTGTTCGCCAAACATTACACACACCCCTCCCTTCTCAGCCAGTAGCATGTCCAAGGCCATGCGATTTTGCCAGGCCATTTGGCTGGTAGCTGTCAGTTGTTCCGCTAATCCTTCAACTGCATCTCGAGTGTAATTTATAAAGTGTTGTTGATTGTAGTATAAGTAGTTGATCCAGTCCACATTCTTATTAATTGTGGACCACCAGAAGAGTATGGACTCAAAGCCCGCAGCTATCTGATTTCTGGCTTTAAATTCATCGGGTACCCCTCTTGGCACCCCTATCGCATCTATATAGACGTGTGTGTCGAATGATCCTCTCACCTTTCTCTTTTGTCGTCGGCTTCCTTTATTGAGTTCTACAGTATGTTCTACTGCTATGGTGAAGGGCATCATCAGTTGTATGAGGGTACAGGTTCCCGTCCATGACCCTGGTAACCGGGGCCACAGGGTATTCTCCCCGCACCACCACCAGACATCGGCTCTACTGACTATCTGCTTTCTCAGCCAGGAGCTATTGAACAGTGGCCCCTGTTCCTCAGCCGTTATGTTATACGTCTGATTGCAGTTGAGCACCTCCCCCATGTCTTGTCCCTCTGGGTTATTTCTTGTATAGCACTCAAACCCCTCCTCCCCAAAAGGAATGGTAAATGGAGGAGGTCGAGGATCTTCCCTTCGGCCCTTCGTATTGTTGTTGCTGGCCGGAAATAGGTAATGATAACTCTGGCATATCGCATTTTTTGGTAAGAGGGGATTCGTGAATAGCTGTAGTATACATGTCATAGCCCTAGGTGTTCTTTCCCAATTCAGGGGAAATGGTACTGGGACCAGCTGAGGCCTAGCTCCAGCGCAGGCGTAACAATTGGTTTGTTGCATACTTCTGGCTGTGTACATCATCCAGGCAAGCCAGGTGTTGGCTCCTTTTCCCCCTGTTGGTATTCCCTTCTCATATAACTGCCTTAATCCTGTTTCTCCTGCTACTATAATTATCTTCAGCTTCTTAGACTCATTTTCCCTGGTGACATTGCTGACTACTGGTGGTGCAGGTGTTGCCCCAGGATCCCTATTCTGACTGTCATCTATCTTGAACACCTCTCCCCTATCCTCGTATGTTACCATCTTCCCATCTCGCTTTACTTCTATCTCAAACTTCAGACATGCGTCCTTCCCTGTTTTATCTGCACATATCCAATACCTACCACTTTCCTGTATCTGAACACTCTGTATGCTCACATATACGCTTCCTGGCAATTTCTCGTTCGGGGTTTGATATACTCTCCACCTATCAGTTTGATAGGTGGTCCAATGCCACCCATATTTTGATGAAGTAAACACCGCGTGCCAATCTTTACAGGGATGGGTGCATACATACATTCTATAGCCGCACCACCTTTTTCCTTTACATACATTAAATGGGATGGTGGTGGACCTTCTATTTTGTGGTATTATGATTTGTATGCATGTTACATTACTTACAAGTTGGGTAACCACCCAACAAATGGCTCACCAACACGAAATCTTCATTTTTCCTGCGGGTTCTTGCTAAATATTAAAGTCAATGGTTCTTCTCCTTTGCGCACTGTCCACGGGCTGATATCGTCTGGTGGGGCCTCCACAGGACCCTTAACTCGACTTGTGTGTGTCCACCCTTTCTCTTTTGTTCGTACTGCTGTCTCCGTGATTAGTAATACCAAGTAGGGTCCAGTCCACTTAGGTTGCAGCTTTTATTCTTTCCACGTTTTTATTAATACCCAGTCTCCAGCCTTGACTGAGTGAATTGGAAAGTCCAGTGGTGGGCTCTGGGCCAGCAATCCTTTAATTTTTAGTTCTGCAAGAGATTGGGACACTGCCAGTAAATAGTTCCTCAGGAACACATCATTCCCTTGTATTGTTGGGACTCCTTCTATCTTCCCTAAGTATGGGAGCCCGAATAACATTTCATATGGTGATATCCCTATGTCTTTTCGAGGTGCCGTTCGGATTCTCAACAGGGCTATCGGGAGGCACTTAGTCCAGGGGAGTCTCGTTTCCTCGATCAACTTGGTAATTTGGGTCTTTAAGGTGCCATTCATTCTTTCCACCTTTCCCGAGCTCTGGGGATGCCATGGTGTATGCAATTTCCATTCTATTCCCAGTGCTTCACATATCATTTCATGTGTTTTTGAGGCAAAATGGGTCCCTCTATCTGAGTCTATTGTTTCCACAATCCCATATCTGGGTATAATTTGTTCTAATAATATCTTGGCTACCGCCTGTGCGGTAGCAGTTGCCGTGGGGAATGCCTCTACCCATCTGGTGAAATGGTCCACTACCACTAACAGGTACTTCCACGTTCGTACCCGGGGCAGCTCGGTAAAATCTATCTGTATTCTTTGGAAGGGCCTAACTGCTAATGGTTGTCCTCCTCCTGGGACTGCTCTCATGATTTTCTTATTAATTCGCTGACATATCACACAGCCCCTTATGACCTGTTTGGCCATGGTAAACATCCCACAGCAAGCGTAGGTTCTGAGGAGGGTGTCACAGAGGTCTTGTGTTCCCCAATGGCTTTGTCCATGTAATCTCCCTAATAACTCCCTCATTATTTCTTTGTTCAATAGCTGCTTTCCATTTGGTGTCCACCATTTCCCATTTGAAGTACGCTGAGCCCCCATTTCTTTCATGTTTTCCTGTTCTTTCTCACTAAAGATAGGTATCTTTTCCTCTGGTTCCCTTAACGGTATTAGTGACTTCATTTCTACCATCTGTTCTGTGGCTGCTCTTTTTGCAACCTCATCCGCTGCCCTATTTCCTCTGGCCTCCAGGGTGTTACCCTTCTGATGCTCTGCCACATGTGCTATGGCTATTCGTTCTGGTTTTTGCAATGCTTCCAGTGTCTGTCCTATCAATTGCTCATGTGCTAGTTCTTTACCTCGAGTTGTTATCATTCCTCGCTCTTTCCAGATCTTCCCAAAGGTGTGTACTACTCCAAAAGCGTATTTTGAATCAGTATATACTGTTCCTTCCTTCCCCTCCAATAATTCCAAAGCTCTCATTAATGCATATAATTCACAAGATTGAGCTGACCAACTACCAGGCAGCCTGCCACTTTCAATTTCCTCCATAGTTTCCCCGTTCACTATACCGTACCCACTATGTATTTTCCATCTATGCACCTGGAGGATCCATCTATGAACCACCGACTGCCTCAGCCCAGAGGTTGCTCTTCTAAGTCTTCTCTACTTTTTGTCTGTAAATCTATTATTTCACTACAGCAGTGTACTGGGCCCTCTTCCTTGTCACCCTGTTTCTCTGCTGGATACAGGAATTGGGACGGTTAAGGTTCTTATCCGTAATTATCATCAAATCGTCTTTTTCCATCAGGATGGCCTCATACTTTAAAAGTCTGGAGTCTGTTAACCATCTGTTGGATTTCTGAGTGAGTATGGTTCTTACTGTGTGTGGTGTAGAAACAACCAGAGTGCCTCCAAAGGTTAATTTCCTACTCTCTTCCACCGATATTGCTACCGCTTGTATGCATCCCGGCCATCCCCTGCAGACTGGATCTAATATTTTTGAGAGGAAGGCCACTGGCTGTTGTTTCCCCCTCTTTTCTGGGTAAGTACCCCTAGTGCCACCCCCTTGTCTGAATTTACAAACAGGTGGAAAGGTTGTTCAACTGAGAGCAGAGCCAACACGGGAGCAGTAATCTAACTGTTCTTTAATTTCCCAAATTTCACCTCCTGTTCTGGAGTCCACTGAACTTTGTCTTTTTCTTCTCCCAATTTATCATACAGGAATTTTACTTGTCTGGAGTAATCATCTATCCACAGTCGACAGTATCCTATCAATCCCAGGAATTTTCGGATCTCTTTCTTATTCTTTGGTAGTGGTACTCCCGTGATCCCAGCTATCCTTTCGGGGTTTATTCGTCTCTTTCCTCCACTTATCAAATGCCCAGATATTTTACCTCTTGTTTCACAAATTGAAGCTTGTTACGGGACACTCTTAACCCCTTCCTTCCCAAGAAGTTTAACAGGCTTATTGTGGCATCCCTCAATTCCATTTCTCTTTCTCCTGACAAAAGGAGGTCATCCACATACTGTAATAGTTGCGTTTCCCCGTGACCTGGGAAATCCTCCAATACCTGCTCTAAAATTTGGCCGAATAAATACATACACCTTGTCTTCAGGTTTAAAGGGTCCTTCCTCCTGGTCCATCTCCGACAGCTTTTACTTTACCTGTTCATAAATAGACTTGTATATCATTATTAACTGTTTCATATACTTTTTAAATTCTATCTGTAACTGTTCCAAACTCGGTCCCTTGCAGGAACTTCTCCATTGTTGGTTAGTTTGCATGCAACATTTCTTCAGTGCCAATGGCAGAGCATTACACAAATCTTATTTATTTTAACCTTCAATGTTCCATTTATTCTTTTCATCAAATGAAAACAATCCGTTGTCAAAGCTGATTTCTGTGGGTTTACCAAACCTCTTAATTACCTTATTCAGCATAAACGACACTACAGTGCTCATACCTAAATCGATTCAGACTTACCCTGGACATCTCTTCCAGATGCTGTTTCAGCTGCTTTGTCTGCATTTTAATTTAACTTCTTTGACGTACTTTTTCCATTTCACCATACAATTTCAAAATTTCCAATCTAGTCTGAACTATATCCTGCCTTTCCCAAGGTCATCATCTGCTGTCTTATATTCTGAAGTATTTCTCTCTCTTCACTTGTGGAACAAACCAACAAATTGTCCACATCAGCAAATACTTTCTAAGGGTATACCATATAACCATATATCGAACCTGCCTCCACCACCTTCACTGGAAGCTCATTCCACACAGCTACCACTCTCTGAGTAAAGCTGTCTGGCTCTCTCTCTCTGCCTGTATTTCTGTGTCTGGCTCTCTCTGTCCGTATCTCTGTGTCTGGCTCTCTCTCTCTATCTGTATCTCTGTGTCTGGCTCTCTCTCTCTCTGTCCGTATCTCTGTGTCTGGCTCTCTCTCTCTCTGGCTGTATCTCTGTGTCTGGCTCTCTCTCTCTCTGGCTGTATCTCTGTGTCTGGCTCTCTCTCTCTCTGGCTGTATCTCTGTGTCTGGCTCTCTCTCTCTCTGGCTGTATCTCTGTGTCTGGCTCTCTCTGGCTGTATCTCTGTGTCTGGCTCTCTCTCTCTCTCTCTCTCTCTCTGGCTGTATCTCTGTGTCTGGCTCTCTCTCTCTCTGGCTGTATCTCTGTGTCTGTCTCTCTCTCTCTGGCTGTATCTCTGTGTCTCCGGCCTTTGCCGTCTTCTTATCTGCTACTTTCGGGAGTAACTCCCTCATCATCCTGTCTCTCTCTGTTCCTTATTTGCTGTTTTTCTACTGCCTGCAACATAATCTTACTACTTGTTTTTCACTTCTGTGAAAAGGAATTGATCTAACTGTTTTTGTCAGACCTAAAGGATCTTCAAGGAGGCTATTTAACAAACCCCCTTCCCCCTCAGGGTCCTCTCCTAGGTACCTCCCTCAGGGGTCTAATTTCAACCGAACTTATCTTCCCCTTCTGCCCTTTGACTCCCCGTCCTGTTGGCCGGGTGATCTTCGTCCACCCCGGCCCCTGTCTTCTCATTCCTTTGGGTATTTTGGCCCCCTCCGGCTCTGCATTTGTCCCAACGGACTATACCTTATCATTGTTGGCTTCTCCAACCCCTGGGAATTTCCTGCCCTCCAGAGTCCAGCATTTGCCCCAACGGACTATTGGGTAGAATGCGGGGATTTGGCCCACAGCCTTTTCCCCTCCCTTTTTCTTAACACCGTGTTTAATTACCTTATTTATCATAATCATATTCTTAATACCATGTTCATCATATTCTCAATACCGTGTTCATCATACATGCCTTGCCCGTACAAGGTCTTATATATTCTTAATACGTGTTCATCATACCGTGTTCATCATTCTCAATTGCCCAGGAAGTACTTAATAGTCATTTTCCTACCTGGGTGCCATGCACAGGAATTGCTCGATTGATTTTTCGCGATTTCCAACTACTCCCACTTCTTTGCCGAGTCTCTGTGTGGTCCGGATACTACTGCTTAAACAGCTGACGGCAAGCAAGGAGTCTGAGACCGCTGAACTCAGCAGGGTGCACCTTCCCTTCGTCCGTCTACTCCCGTCAGCTGTCCAGAGTATTGCATCCCGGACGAGCCCCCCAAGTTGTGAGATTCAAAAATCACAAATGCTCTTGAGACAAATTCAGACAAAGAAGTGTTTTTATTAATTTCATATTCTGCAGAATAGGTGCCTCTCCTCTGATGTCCCCTAGAGGCACCCCGAAGATGGAGATGCTTTCTATCTTTATACATTTCATTTCATTATTATCACATTCTCATCCCTCCCCATTGAGCTTCTTCCAATCATAACATAAAGCCCTGTTTCCCACAAGAACGTCTTGGAACGCCCACCTAACGTCAAAGACACCTCCCCTATCATGCATCGCATGTGCATTTAAATTACGCATCTTGTCATAGTGGGTGTGTGTACATATTCATGTAATCTCATCAAGCATGCGTAGTTGAGCGTGACTTCGTGTCCCTTTCCCCTTCGTTCTAATTTCTTTACTATCTCCTGCTGAAGTCTTTCTACTGCTACTTTTTATCTAGAATTTCTCTCTGTTCTTATATCGTTACTTTCTAATCTACTAGCAGTCTGGTTTCTGCCTTATTTCTTTCCAAGTTATTTTTCTATCCCTAGTCTAAATCAACCATGCCTGTTCACTCTTTCCTCACATCATCTTGGTCCTTTTTTACACAGAGAGTGGTGAATCTGTGGAATTCTCTGCCACATAAGGTAGTTGAGGCCAGTTAATTGGCTATATTTAAGAGGGAGTTAGATGTGGCCCTTGTGGCTAACGGGATCAGGGGGTATGGAGAGAAGGCATGGATGGGATACTGAGTTGGATGATCAGCCATGATTATATCGAATGGCGGTGCAGGCTCGAAGGGCCGAATGGCCTACTCCTGTACCTATTTTCTATGTATCTATGTTTCTAAATGGCCACAGATTCACAACTCTCTGGGTGGGAAACTTTCACCTCATCTGAGTCCTAAATTGCCACAGATTCACATCTCTCTGGGTGGGAACGTTTTTCCTCATCACAGTCCTAAATGGCCACAGATTCACCTCTCTGGGTGGAAACGTTTCACCTCATCTCATTCCTAAATGGCAAGATTCACAACTCTCTGGGTGGAAAAGTTTCTCCTCATCTCAGTCCTAAATGGCCACAAATTCACAACTCTCCGGGTGGAAATGTTTCTCCTCGTCTCCGTTCTAAATGGCCAACGCCTTATTCTTAAACTGTGGCCCGTGTTTCTGGACTCCCCGAACATCGGGAACATGTTTCCTGCCTCTAGCGTGTCCAAACCCTTAACAATCTTATATGTTTCAATAAGAGTCCCTCTCATCCTTCTAAACTCCAGAGTGTACAAGCCCAGCCACTCCATTCTCTCAGCGTATGACAGTCCCGCCATCCCGGAAATTAACCTGGTGAACCTACGCTGTGCTCCCTCAATAGCAAGAATGTTCTTCCTCAAATTAGGGAACCAAAACTGTGCACAGTACTCCAGGTGTGGTCTCACCAGGGCCCTGTACAACTGCAGAAGGACCTGTTTGGTCCTATACTCAACTGCTCTTGCCATGAAGGCCAACAGGCCAAAACTGCACCCAATACTCCAGGTGTGGTCTCACCAGGGATGGAGGGGAAGAGAGAGGTGAGAGAGTGGAAGAGAGGGAGAGGGGGAGAGAGAGAGGAGAAGAAAGGGTGAGAGAGGGGTGATATGGGGAAAGAGAGGGGGAGAGAGAGGCAAACGCCTCCGTTGCCATGCGGTGAGAACGGAGAGGTTGAGAAGGAGTTTCTTCCCAGAGGCCATTCGGACTGTAAACGCCTAACCAGGGACTAACTCTACTGAACGTTTTTCCTTCCATTATTTATTATGTAAAAGAATATGTGTGTTTATGATTGTGGTTTTAGTTTGTTTGGTTGTTTGTCTTTTTGCACAAAAGTCCGCGAACATCGCCACTTTCATTTCGCTGCACATCTCGTATGTGTATGTGACAAATAAACTTGACTTGACTTGACTTGAGAGAGAGGGAGAGAGCAAAGGAGAGGAAGAGGGGAGAAAGAGAGAGGGGGAGAGAGAGAGAGAGTGAGTGAGAGGGGTGAGGGGAGGTAGGGCGTAGAGAGATGGGAGAAAGAGAAGGCGAGGAAGAGGGGAGAAAGAGATGGAGAGAGAGATGGAGAGAGGGAGGGAGAGGGAGAGGGGGAGAGGGGGAGAGATGGAGAGAGGGGGGACGGCCTGCCAGCGCCTGTGCATGCCCACGCTGCTGCATTAAAGGGAATGCATGTATCACTGGCTGCATTGCTGCCTCTCCCGCTGCATTTCGGCGCTTTTATCCTCACCTGATCTTCACAACTGCATTCCCGCACCGTTGAGTGACGAACCTCTTGTCAACAAAGGCGCTTCCGGCAGGGCGGGGGAAGCTTTAGGGCGGCGCACCGACGCTGGCAAAGCGGGGCGGCAGGTCTAATGTGTCCGGGTGGAGGGCGAAACGCCGCGTGTTGGTTCCGGGTGGGGTTTTTGTTGTTATTTGGTGCATTGACGGTGGGATGAAGATGAAAAAAGAGGGAGGGAGAGAGAGAGAGAGGGAGGAGGGAATGAGTGTGAGAGACAGTTCAGGGGAGTTTTGAAAAGTTTTCAGAAACTTTTGAGAACGTTTTTAGAGAGTTTTGAAGAGATTGAGAGAGAGAGGGAGAGGGTGAGGGAGAGAAAGATAGAGAGGGAGGGAGAGAGAGGGAGAGAGAGAGAGGGAGAGAAAGAGGGAGAGGGAGGGAGAGAGAGGGAGAGAGTGAGAAAGAGAGAGAAAGGCGTGAGCGTGATAGAGAGAGAGGGAGAGAGAGAGAGAGGGGGATGAGTGATGAGGGAAATAGAAGTATTCCTCTCCCTCCCTCTCTGGTCATCACGGTGGCCCAGTGGTAGAGTTGCGGCTTCATGGTGCCAGAGATCCGGGTTCCATCCCAACCACAGGTGCTGTCTGTGCGGAGTTTGCATGTTCTCTCCCCGTGCCTGCGTGGGGTTTCTCCTGGCGCTCTGGTTTCGTACCACACTTCAAAAGTCGTGCGGGTTTGTATGTTAATTGGCTTCTGGTAAAGATTGTAAATTGTCCCCCATGTGTGTGTGTGTGTGTTAGTGTGCGGGGATCGCTGGTCGGCACGGACTCGGTCGGCCGAAGGGCCTGTTTCTGTGCTGTATCTCTAAATTAAACTGGCTGAAGAACATATTTCAAACATTCAGTTGTCTACAAAGTGTAAAAGATGTTTTCATTTTATTTGGAAAAGGACATTAAAGAAAACTGTGAAAGAGTTGAGTCTAGGAGCTAAGAAGTCCTTCTGCAGTTGTACAGGGTCAGTTTGAGACCACATCTGGAGAATTGTGTGCAGTTTTGGCCTGTTGGCCTTCATAACAAGAGGAGTTGAGTACAGGAGCAAATAGGTCCTTCTGCAGTTGCAGTTCAAGTTCAAGTTCAAGTGAGTTTATTGTCATGTGTCCCTGTATAGGACAACGAAATTCTTGCTTTGCTTAAGCACAGAGAAAATAGTAGGCATTTACTACAAAATATACATGTGTCCATATACCATGATATAAATATATACACATTTATTTACATGAATAAATAAACTGGTAAAGTGCAAATAACAGAAAGTGGTTATTAATAATCAGAGTTTTGTCCGAGCCAGGTTTAATAGCCTGATGGCTGTGGGGAAGTAGCTATTCCTGAACCTGGTTGTTGCAGTCTTCAGGCTCCTGTACCTTCTACCTGAAGGTAGCAGGGGGATGAGTGTGTGGCCAGGATGGTGTGGGTCTTTGATGATACTGCCAGCCTTTTTGAGGCAGCGACTGCGATAAATCCCCTCGATGGAAGGAAGGTCAGAGCCGATGATGGACTGGGCAGTGTTTACTACTTTTTGTAGTCTTTTCCTCTCCAGGGCGCCCAAATTGCCGAACCAAGCCAACCGGTCAGCATGCTCTCGACTGCACCTGTAGAAGTTAGAGAGAGTCTTCCTTAACAATCCGACTCTCCGTAATCTTCGCAGGAAGTAGAGGCGCTGATGAGCTTTTTTGATAATTGCATTAGTGTTCTCGGACCAGGAAAGGTCTTCAGAGATGTGCACGCCCAGGAATTTGAAGTTCTTGACCCTTTCAACCATCGACCCGTTGATATAAATGGGGCTGTGGGTCCCCCTCCTACTCCCTCCAAAGTCCACAATCAGTTCCTTGGTTTTGCTGGTGTTGAGGGCCAGGTTATTGCGCTGGCATCATTTGGACAGTTGCTCGATCTCTCTTCTGTATTCTGACTCATCCTCATCGGTGATACGCCCCACAATAGTGGTGTCGTCAGCGAACTTGATGATGGAGTTCGCATTGTGGTTCGCTACGCAGTCATGGGTATAGAGTGAGTACAGCAGCGGGCTGAGCATGCAGCCTTGAGGTGCACCCGTGCTGATTGTTATCGAGTCTGACACATTTCCATCAATACGAACAGACTGTGGTCCATGGATGAGGAAGTCGAGGATCCAGTGCAGAGGGATGCGCAGCGACCCAGTTCTGCGAGTTTGGTAACCAGTTTGGAGGGGATGATTGTATTAAATGCCGAGCTGTAATCAATGAATAACAGCCTGACATATGGGTTTTTGTTGTCCAAGTGGTCCAGTGCGGAGTGGAGGGCCAGCGAGATCGCATCCACCGTTGATCTGTTGTGGCGGTACGCGAACTGCAGTGGGTCCAGGTTTTTGTCGAGGTAGGAGTTGATTTGCTTCATGATCAACCTCTCAAAGCACTTCGTCACCACCGGCGTTAGTGCCACTGGTCGATAGTCATTGAGGCACGTCACCTTACTCTTCTTGGGAACCGGTATAATTGTTGCCCTTATAAAGCAGGTGGGGACCTCAGAACTCAGAAGTGACAGGTTGGAAATGTCCGTAAAAACGCCCGCCAGTTGGTCCGCACAGGTTTTTAGAACACGACCGGGTATACCATCAGGTCCAGGTGCTTTTCGGGGTTCACCCCTGTGAAGGATTTCCTGACATCGGCCCCTGTGTCTGAGACTGAAATGCCATCACAGCGAATGGGGGATCGGAAAGGTACATCAGTATTCTCCCTATCAAATCGTCCGTAAAACACATTGAGCTCGTCATGGAGTGATGTTACACCGACATTCGAGCTGCCTCCTGGTTTCGCCTTGTAGGAGGTGATTGCATTCAGGCCCAGCCACAGCTGCCGAACATCTGTCTCGTCCTCTAGTTTGGAGCAGAAGTCCCTTTTGGCTTTTTTGATGGCCTTACCAAGGTGTATCTGGTCTTCATGTAGGCCACTGTATCATTGAACTGAATGCCCTGTGTCTGGACTTTAGGAGAGTGCGGATCTCAAAGTTCATCCAAGATTTCTGATTGGGAAACATTCGGAAGGTTTTTGTAGGGATGCAGTCCTCCACACATTTTTTAATGAAAAGTCTGTAACGACTGTGGCGTATTCGTTCAAGTCCGTTGCCGAGTCCTTGAACATTGTCCAGTCTACAGACTCCAAACAGTCCTGGAGTTGTTCTTCTGCCCCACCCCCCCCCCCCCCCCCCTCCCGGACCAGCTCTGTGCTGTCCTCACTTCTGGGGGTGCGCTCCTTATTTGCTGCCTGTAGGCAGGACGAAGCAGCACCGCGATATGCTCAGATTTACTGAAGTGAGAGCGAGGGATAGAACGATAGGCATTGTTAATGGTGGTGCAGCAGTGGCCAAGGGGGGTTTGGTGCTCTGGTGAAGCAGGAGGCATGTTGGTGGAAGTTGGGGAGTGATTTCTTGAGGTTCACCTCATTGAAGTCCCCAGCAATGGTGGTAAATTCCTCGGGGTAAGATGTCTGGTGTGTGTTGACCACAGCGTGCAGCTCCTCCAGTGCCAGAGGACGTCTGCCTGGGGTGGGATGTAGACCGCGGTCAGGATAACGGAGGTGAATTCTCTCGGGAGGTAGAAGGGACGGCACCTCACCGCCAGATGTTCAAGGTGTGGAGAGCAGGATTTGGACAGGACTGTCACGTCTGAACACCACGCAGAGTTGTCCATGAGGCAGACGCCCCCTCCTCTCCTTTTCCCAGATGCCAGGGTACGGTCCATACGGTGGATGGAGAACCTTTCAGGCCTGACCGCCGAGTCTTGGGAGCTAGGGGTGAGCCATGTCTCTGTGAAACAGAACACAGAGCATTCCCTCAGCTCCCTTTGATAAAGCAGTCTTGCCCTTTAATTTTACTTCGGAGTCACGTGAGGGACTCCATGAAGAAGCCCGCTTACACCGCATGCGTGCCATTTCGCATACACGCATTCAACGAGTCAGACGTGGGAGAGGACGTCTCCCTAGAGAGAAATGCAAAGAAGCAGGTAAGAGACTGCAAAACAATTTCCACTTACCTTGCAGGTAGGAAATACAAGAAGCTGCAGGAGCTGGAGAGGAGACTGCAGAAATAGTGCAGCCAGCAGTCAGCAGCAGCCGTTAGCGCGAATCCTCTGGAGGGGATTCCCAAACGGCTATTTTTTAGCACAGAACAGCTGTGCCCGACGTCGCACCCCGCACCGGCAAGATTGACTGCTGCCGGGCGGGAAACAAAGCTACACGTCCCGGGGAGTTTCTAGACCAAGTCGGGTCTATTTTTAGATGCAGTCGCTAGGGGCTCCGGAGCCCATTGAAGCAGCTGCACCACCCGGGATAGAGAGAGAGCCGACATCGGGGACAGCAGCCCATGGACCTGCGCTACGGGGTCCGTGGGGCTGCGGGAGGAAGGACGTTCCTCCGAAAACGGCAGGCTGAAAACCAGTACAGGTAAGAACAAATTTCCCTTACCTTTTTTGGTGCTTTTTTCCAGAAGTGGCTGCTGTATTCTGAAGAGACTGGTGTGTTGCTGAACAGCAGGCAGCCAGCTAAGGACGTCAGGGCACAGCCACAGGTCGTTACTGGTGTGTTGCTGAACAGCAGGCAGCCAGCTACTGATGTCAGTATAGAGCTGAAGGGCTGCCAACACAGAGTTTGCTGTTGTTTAATGACCAGCAGCAGGCAGCAATAAATGTCGGCACCAGCATCTCCCAGAAGGGAGCGAGTGCCAAACTTCACCCTAAATGGGTAGAGGTGCCCCTGAGTACCAGGACCATGGGGAACGGTCCAGTGCCCGTAGGCATGGGGACGGGCTGTGGGATATACCGCGTGCGACTAGTGCCCGAGAGCACCAAGGTCGGCAGGAGCGGTCCCATATATTAAGCACCCGCGACGACTAGTGCCCGAGAGCATGTAAGTCGGCTGGAGCGGTTTGCTGGAGTAAATTTCTCCACAGTGGCAGGCTCCGGGATTGGAGGATAGCCACAGTGGGCAAATAATATGTCCCACAGCAGTTTCCCATATGGGCTGCATGAAATGTCAGACGCCTCTGAGGAGGGTATGGAAGGTCTGACGGGGTAAAGCCTGAGCAGGTGATGGAGCCACTGTCCCCTATTGAAGGGGGGGGGGGGGACAACCTGCCGAACATGATGAGCGGTACTGCTAGCAGAACTCACGGAGAATGATTTCGAGAAGGATGGCTGTGAGTATTGAAGGACTGTGAGTCCACCCATTAACTTCAAGCTAATATTTTGCTGAAGTGTTGGCAAGGGTTTTATACCCCGGGAATGTTGTGGTGCTCTCAATGTAGCCATTGTTACAGATGCATTTGCAGACGTGTTGGGAAGGCCGTTAGGAGTTGGGAAAACCCGTAATACTCTGAAAGGTCTCATGGCGGGCATAACAGCTTTGGCCCGCATGTTTTAAAAAAGGTGTACAAAATTAGTGACCATAAGGATGCCATTAGCACTATTTTTGAAATGTGTAGTTGAAGGGCCATTCAGCCAGCTCTAGACCCTAGTTCGCTATACTATGTAAGCAAAGGGCTATAGACCCCGTTATTGGGGGGGGGGGGGGGAGACCTGTCTAAACAGGTAAAGAATTGGCGTGGTGGCTTGACTTTGGGGCTGATTAAAGCATCCGAAGGATTTCTGGGGAAGACATTAACCTCATGTGCATCCTAAGAGAGGTAGTGTGTATTTGTAATTATACTACAAAGAATTGGGCAGAGATACCCAGCAGCAGCGTCCTGTTTAGGGATTGGCCGGGACGACCACTGTGGAGATGCAAAGTAACATTAACCTTTAGGCTCTCCACAACCGCATATGAAACCAAGAAGAATAACTTGGTTACCACCAATAACCATGGAGGTAGGTGAATTTGGGGTTCCAGTATTAATAGGGAGCACGGAAGTTGGGGGGGATATTGCAACTTCATGTTGATGCTTGGTGTAATATATCTATGGACAGATATATCCTTAGCAGTTTTAAGGGATATCTGATAGAGTTCTACACGAACAAAACCCTCCAGTACATAAACCGGACAGATATACATGCTGGTATGGAATAAACCAAACCTGAACACCAGGATATGTCTCAAACATCTTTATTAGAAATAAGAAAGATGGGGGATGCCGTATTATTATGGATTATCAATACTTCACAATGTTGTGCAATATATTCATTTTAAAAATGGATATGTTTAGCAGTGCTAAGATTTAGTGTGCAGCAGGCTAGTCTTTGGAAAGTATTAATTTAGATCCTTGCTATTCAATATCCAACTGGGGAAATTTTAAACCAGTGTTGGGACTGCTGCAACACCAAAATCATATAATTATGGTATAGTTGGATGATATCCTTATTGTGGGAATAACTTAGGAATCGGCATGTTAGGCAGTGGTTGCCACTAATCAATTGTTTGAACAGCTGGGATGCGTTGTCCATCCACTTAAGTCAATATTGACACCATTAACACATTTAATATGTTAATGACTTACTAATATGGAAAGCCACAGAGGTCAACCCGGCAGTGCTATTACAAACAGATGCAGTGCAATTGGTTATGGTACAACTGATACCATCTCGAGCTATGGGGGAGATGGAATATATAAGACTAACCTACATAACACTAAGGGTTAGAAATGTTAAGTGCATTTCATGGGCTAAAATCTTATTGCTCAGGAATGAAACTGCAGCATGGTAGATGGTAGATAGATAATACCTCGGTGATGGCATATATAAGTCATATGGGTGGAAAGATATCACCAGCTTGTGATGAATTGGCAAATTAACTTGGCAATGGTGTGTCCAAAGGAATATTTGGCTATGGGCTACGTATCTACCAGGGATACTAATTCAGTGGCAGACACCAGGCCACGAAAAATTATTGGAAGTACTAAATGGATGTTGGATAGACGGTATTTGCTAAAATCAGTAAAGTATGTAAGGCCAGATATTAGAATTGCATCGGGTTAAATCACAGTTACCGAGGTATGTATCATTGGTACCAGATCCTGAGGCAGAAGCTACAGATGCTGTTTCACTGCACTAGGGGAGGGTTTTCATTTATGTATTACCTCCTTGTCTATTTTATAAATTTGGGGTACGAAGGGACATTCAACAGGAATCGGCATCGGGGATGTCTTAGTACCTGATTGGCTTACCCAACTATGGTTTTCGGGGGTACAGGACATAGTGCTGGAACCATGTATAACGGTAAGAGTAGTCCTAAGTTGCTGGTGCATCCAGTAACTGAGGATAGCTATCCATGTCATAGAAAATATTGATTTAGTAGGTTGTAGACTCTAAAACACCGCTACGGGACAGGGGGCTATCAAAAGAACTGTGGACATGATCACAGCAGCACGAAGAAGGTCTACTCAATAACAGTATTTAGGTCATATTAAAATGGACTAATTACTGCCATGATAACTTTCTGGACCACAGAAATAAGGATGTTCCGGGGGTGCTACAGTTGCTCACCAGCCTGCAATATGGAGGACTGAGTTTCAGCACTGTGAATAGTGCCGAAAGTGCATTGTCAAGTTATTAATGGCAAGAAACAGTAAGACAGTCTGTGGGATCACATCCTCTGGCAGTTAAAAATTTTAGAGGATATGTTAACACCAAGCCACCAAAAAATAAGATACAACTATATTTGGAATGTAAGTGTGGCTTTGATCTTGCTAAGGAATTGGTCGCGGCTACAGCTTAAATCTGGATAACTAACTAGAAATGGTAATGCTGATAGCGCTAGTCACAGTGCATAAGCTCCAGTTATTGCTAAAAGTAAGACTGGATGGCTTCACTATTGCGGCACGAAGATTGGGGTTTGTGATCCAGGACCGTATTATTAAACAAAATAGGCCAGGATTAGCGGGGCAGGTCATAGAATTGATGGCCTACCCGGAGGACAAATGCCTCTGTATAGTAAAGTACGGTTTTGTTATACAGTAAAGTAATAAGGCTACCAGAGGCAAGGAATTGGCGAATGATCAGCTATAAGATACTGTACCATAGAGTGTAACTCAGACCATTTCGCGGTGGCTGAAATATGGGATATGATAGGCGGGAGTGGACAATAACATATTTAATTCTCACCCCACCAGGGCTGCAGCTACATCTGCAGCAAAACGCCTTGATGTATCCATGGACCAAATCCTCAGGATTGCAGGATGGTTGTCGGAGAAAACGTTTCAGAAATGTTATAACAAACCAGTTAGCAGTATGGGAACGTTTTTTTTCGGGGAACAATTTTAAGTTCTGTATGATAATTTATCCCTGAAGAATACAGGGTTATGGTTTGAATTAATTCGATATTATTTATCATTTCCATTAAATAATTGGTATGAATGCTTTGAATATAATTAACAATTTCTCTCTAACTACCAAGGCAGTTGTGAAGCATGGACTCGTTTCCACGGCATGAGGTCACAGAGCTTTGAAATCTTCATGGAGTCCCTCACGTGACTCCGAAGTAAAATAGTAAGATTAAACGAGAACTTACCAGTTTGAAGTTTGATCTGTATTTTATGAGGAGGAACGTTGAGGGAATACATGCCCTCCGCTCCCACCCTCATAGGGTCATATCTTAAACTGGTATCTCTTTAATAATCTTGCTATTTTAGGTCAATATAGGGTATCTGTGACCTCACACCGCTGCTTTGAAGGATGACACGCATGCGCTGTAAGCGGGCTTCTTCATGTATTCCCTCAACGTTCCTCCTCATAAAATACAGATCAAACTTCAAACTGGTAAGTTCTCGTTTAATCTTACTAGTCTTCCACTTTGTTTTCAAGGGACAGTACATTAGCCAGTAGGATAGTAGGGAGATGGGGCCGAAGGCCCCTGCGCTTCATTCTGATATGCAGTCCTGCCCGACGGCCACGTTTCCAATGGAGGCTTCCCCTTTGTTTCCAGGTACTGTGTTTACTGTACTTGCTGTTTCTGCGGACCTGCGCTGGAACGGGGACTCCCTCACAGGCGGCAGCTCCAGCTCCGTAACGAACAGGGGTTACCTCAAAGTCGGCAGCTCCAGCTCCGTTGTTCCTGGAAGATCCAGCCCATCGGCACCGGGGGTCATCCCGGGGTTTCAAGGTACAGTACCTGTGATCCACAGTCGGGTCGGTAGTTCCACAGCCAGCGTGGGAAAATGTAAATTCCGGGGTTCCCGCAGCTGCGGAAGATCGCGAAATTGCGAGAGCCTTGAGGTGCTCTAGCACCGATTTCTGCCGTTTTTCTGATCCAGGTAAGTTGTTGGAAATTGTAGTTGAGCCTTTTCTTTACCGGAGCATCGCAAAAGTCGCCGCAGGCAGGCGCCGTCTTGTCCAGCCATAGGATCTTTGATCTACAGTTCCGTGTTAAACAACATCCTATACCGGAGTTCTGCTATAGGATCTTTGATCTACAGTTCCGTCTTAAACAACATCCTATACCGGAGTTCTGCTAGAGGATCTTTGATCTGCAATTCCTTCTTAAACACATCCTATAGCGGAGTTCTGCTATAGGATCTTTGATCTGCAGTTCGGTCTTAAAACACATCCTATAGCGGAGTTCTGCTATAGGATCTTTGATCTGCGGTTCCGTCTTAAACACATCCTATACCGGAGTTCTGCTATAGGATCTTCGATCTGCGTCCCTTCTTAAACACATCCTATAGCGGAGTTCTGCTATAGGAGCTTTGATCTGCGGTTCCGTCTTAAACACATCCTACAGCGGAGTTCTGCTAGAGGATCTTTGATCTGCAATTCCTTCTTAAACACATCCTATAGCGGAGTTCTGCTATAGGATCTTTGATCTGCGGTTCCGTCTTAAACACATCCTACAGCGGAGTTCTGCTATAGGATCTTTGATCAGCAATCCTTCTTAAACAGATCCTATAGCTGAGTTCTGCTATAGGATCTTTGATCAGCAATCCTTCTTAAACACATCCTATAGCGGAGTTCTGCTATAGGATCTTTGCGGCGGACGGCGACCGACCGCCGCACGTGACCAGCAAACCAGATCCCGCCCCTCCCTCCCTCACTGACGGGCAGCGCCAGCGGCCAATGGGAGCAGGTCCCGCCCTTCCCTCCCTCACCGACAGGCAGCGCTAGCTGCCAATGAGCGCAGGTCCCGCCTCTACCTGACGGGCAGCGCCAGAGGCCAATAGGAGCAGGTCCCGCCTCCCCGGGCTGACGCCACAAAGGACCAAGTTCCGCCCCCTACTTGCATCTGCACCCCCCCCCCCCCCTCCTCCCCCATGCTGGAGTAACTCAGCGCGTGAGGTAGCATGAGGTAGTGAGGTGACGATTCGGGTCGAGATCCTTCTTCAGACTGATGGTGAAGGTGAGGTGTAGCTGGGGTCACCTGCTCCAATGGGGAAGGGTAAGACCCAGTGATAAGGTCTCACATAGGAGATTAGTGGGCAAAATTAGGGCACATGGTATTGGGGGTATAGTGCTGACATGGATAGAAAATTGTTTACATCTCTTATATGTCTATATCTCTCTCCCTCTGTTTCCCCGTCTCTCTCTCTCTCTTTCTCTCTCTCCTTCTGCCTCTCTCCGTCTTGCTGACTGTCTCTCTCCCTGTCTCTCCCTCTGTCTCTCTGTCCCTCTCTCTATCCCTCTCTCAATTCAATTTCAATTCAATTTCAACTTTAAAACTTTATTGGCATGATAAAACAATATTGTTATATGGCCAAAGTATAAAACTTGACATACATATTTAAAATGCATCAGTATAAATACAAGTCTACAGTGTATGGATAGATATGTCCCTGTACATAAACTCGCAATAGGCCTATAGCACTTTATTGATGCTACACGTTGTTGTAGCTGTGAGCGGTACAACACAATAGCAAGTTTAGTAATTCAATATTAATTTCTTAGTGTTAGTTAATGTCGATTAGTGAGCGTATACATGTACATGTTGGCCATTTACCGTCTCTCAGGTAAATGGCCAACATGCTATTAAGTATTGTGCCTTATTTCCTTCGCCAAGGATTATTTTTAGTTTTGATGTATCATCTAGTTCTTTAAAATCAGGGGTTGCCACACTGAGTTTGACAAAGTATGCTTTCCTTGTTTTGTCAACTTTTTTGCATTTTAGTAGGAAGTGCACCTCTGTTTCAACCTCATCTGTCAAACAGTGGCCGCATATTCTGTTTTCTCTTGGTTCCCAGAATCTCTTCTGTCTTCCTTTTTCAACTGCCTAATATTGGTCACTTAACCTGTATTTAGTGAGGGTCTGTCTCTGCTTTATGTCTCTAACAGTTGAGAGATTGTCTGCCAATTTATATTCTCTTTTTAGGGCTGGTAACATTCTAATCTGCTTTGGCTTTTTGGTTTCTTTATCCCAATGTTCCAAATACGTTTATTTACATTGTTTGATCATTTGGTTCACTCTAACTGGTGATTGGGTGTCAGTATTGATCTGAGGACGGTCAGGGTTTAACTGGATAGGGTCTAACTGAATAGCGGTAGTTAGTCTCAGTGCCAACTGACACAGGGAGCTCTTTTCTGGGTTCCCCTCTTGTGTTTGAAGGGCTTTAAACTGGAGGGTATCTGGGGGCTAGATTTAAGGTGATTCCAAAAATGTAGTGCTCTTTTCTGGATATTTATTATCAGTGGGTATCTGCCTAATTCCGCCCTACATGCGTTTTTTGGTGTTTCCTTTGGATACGGAGGATGTTCCGACAAAATTCCGCATGCAGGGCCTCCGTTGTATGTTTTTCCCATTTACTATAACTATGGTGACTGAGCGGACCCCATACTTTACTACCATAAAGCGCAATAGGCTCGATTACACTGGCACATATTTTAAGCCAGATTTGAATTGGAAATTGGATGTTGTAGAATCTTCGTTTTATTACATATTCTCTCTCTCTGTTTCTCACCTTCTATCTCTCTCTCTGTCCCTCTCTCTCTCTGTTTCTCACCGTCTACCTCTCTCTGCCCCCTCTCTCTCTCTCACCGTCTATCTCTCTCTGTCCCTGTATCTCCGTCTCTCTCTGTCTCTCTCTCACTCTCTCTCTCTCTGTCTCTCTCTCTGTCTGTCTCTCACTCTCTTTCTCCCACTCTCTCTGTCTCTCTGTCTCTCTCTATCTCTCTCTCCGTTTCTCTTTGTCTGTCTGTCTGTCTGTCTGTCTGTCTGTCTGTCTGTCTGACTGTCTGTCTGTCTGTCTGTCTGTCTGTCTGTCTGTCTGTCTGTCTGTCTGTCTGTCTGTCTGTCTGTTTGTCTGTCTCTCTCTGTTTCTCTGTCTGTCTTTCACTCCGTCTTTCTTTCGCTCTCTCTCTCTCTGCCTCTCCCTCTCCATCTCTCTCGGTCCCTCTCTCTATCACTCTCCCTGTCCCTCTCTTTCTCTCTCTCTCTCTCTCTCTCTGGCTCTCTGTCTCTCTCTCTCTCTGTCTCTTTCTCTCCGTTCTTCTCTGTCTCTACCTGTATACTATCTATATTTTTCACTCTCTCTCCGTCTCGGTCTCTCGCTGCCTCTCACTAACTTTCCCCGTCTCTCTCTCTCTCTCCCTGTCTCTTTCGCTCTTTCTCTTTCTCTTTCTCTCTCTGTCTCTGTCTCTGTCGCTCTCTCTCTCTCTTTCTCTCTCTCTCTCTCTCTCTCTCTCTCTCTCTCTCTCTCTCTCTCTCTCTCTCTCTCTCTCTCTCTCTCTCTCTCTCACTCTCTCTCGCTCTCTCTCGCTCTCTCTCGCTCTCTCTCGCTCTCTCTCGCTCTCTCTCTCTCTCGGTCTCGCTCTCTCTCTGTCTCGCTTTCTCTCTATATATGTCTGTCTGTGTATCTTAAAGTCTCTCTCTCTCTCTCACTTGTATAGATGGGGCATGTTGGTCGGGGTGGGACTAGTGCAGATGGGGCATGTTGGTCGGGGTGGGACTGTTGTAGATGGGGCATGTTGGTCGGGGAGGGACTAGTGTAGATGGAGCATGTTGGTCGGGGTGGGACGTGTAGATGGGGCATGTTGGTCGGGGTAGGACGTGTAGATGTGGCATCTTGGTCAGGGTGGGACTTGTATAGATGGGGCATGTTGGTCGGGGTGGGACTAGTGTAGATGGGGCAATGTAGGTCGGGGTGGGACTAGTGGAGATGGGGCATGTTGGTCGGTTGTGGTACTAATGTAGATGGGGCATGTTGGTCGGGTGGGACGTGTAGATTGGGCATGTTTGTCGGGGAAACAAGTAGAGTAGCTATGGATACTATGAGATTCAAAGATACATGGTAAATAGTAGCGAATTGAGGAATGCAGTTGAACAGAGGGATGTAGGAATAACTGAAGGTGGAATCTCATGTAGATAGGGTGGTAAAGCAAGCTTTTGGTATGCTAGCCTTTATAAATCAGAGCATTTTGTATAGAAGTTGGGATGTAATGTTAAAATTGTACAAGGCATAGGCGAGACCAATTCTGGAATATGGTGTATAATTTTGGTCGCCCAATTATAGGAAGGATGTCAACAAAATAGAGTTCAATTCAAGTTCAAGTGAGTTTATTGTCATGTGTCCCTGTATAGGACAATGACATTCTTGCTTTGCTTAATCACACAGAAAATAGTAGGCATTTATACAAAACAGATAAATGTATCCATATACCATGATATAAATATATACACTCATGAATAAATAAACTGATAAAGTGCAACTAACAGAAAGTAATTATTAATAATCAGAGTTTTGTCCGAGCCAGGTTTCATATCCTGATGGCTGTGGGGAAGTAGCTATTCCTGAACCTGGTTGTTGCAGTCTTCAGGCTCCTGTACCTTCCACCTGAAGGTAGCAGGGAGATGAGTGTATGGCCACGATGGTGTGGGTCTTTGATGATACTGCCAGACTTTTTGAGGCAGCGACTGCGATAAATCCCCTCGATGGAAGGATGATGGACTGGGCAGTGTTTACTACTTTTTGTAGTCTTTTCCTCTCCAGGGCGCTCAAATTGCCGAACCAAGCCACGATGCAACCGGTCAGCATGCTCTCGACTGTGCACCTGTGGAAGATAGAGAGAGTCTTCCTTGACAAACCGACTCTCCGTAATCTTCTCAGGAAGTAGAGGCGCTGATGAGCGTTTTTTTGATAATTGCGTTAGTGTTCTCGGACCAGGAAAGATCCTCAGACCCCAGGAATTTGAAGTTCTTTCAACCACCGACCCGTTGATATAAATGGGGCTGTGGGTCCCCCTCCTACTCCTTCCAAAGTCTACAATCAGTTCCTTGGTTTTGCTGGTGTTGAGGGCCAGGTTATGGACAGTTGCTCGATCTCTCTTCTGTACTCTGACTCATCCCCATCAGTGATACGTCGCACAACAGTGGTGTCGTCAGCGAACTTGATGATGGAATTCGCACTGTGGTTGGCTACGCAGTCATGGGTATAGAAGGAGTACAGGAGGGGCTGAGCACGCAGCCTTGAGGTGCTTCCGTGCTGATTGTTATCGAGGCTGACACATTTCCACCAATACGAACAGACTGTGGTCTGTTGATGAGGAAGTCGAGGATCCAGTGCAGAGGGATGCGCAGAGACCCAGTTCTGCGAGTTTGGTAACCAGTTTGGAGGGGATGATTGTGTTGAATGCCGAGCTGTAATCGATGAATAACAGCCTGACATATGGATTTTTGTTGTCCAAGTGGTCCAGTGCGGAGTGGAGGGCCAGCGAGATCGCATCCACCGTTAATCTGTTGTGGTGGTACGCGAACTGCAGTGGGTCCAGGTTTTTGTCGAGGTTGGAGTTGATTTTCCCCATGATCAACCTCTCAAAGCACTTCGTCACCACCGCCGTTAGTGCCACTGGGCGATAGGCATTGAGGCACGTCACATTACTCTTCTTGGGCACCGGTATAATTGATGCCCTTTTAAAGCAGGTGGGGACCTCAACCCTCAGAAGTGAGAGGTTGGAAATGTCCGTGAAAACTCCCGCCAGTTGGTCCGCACAGGTTTTTAGAACACGACCGGGTATACCATCAGGTCCAGGTGCTTTTCGGGGGTTACCCTTATGAAGGATTTCCTGACGTCGGCCTCTGTGACTGAGACTGAAATGCCATCACAGCGAATGGGGGATCGGGATGGCACATCAGTATTCTCCCTATCAAATCGTGCATAAAACGCATTGAGCTCGTCATGGAGTGATGTTACACCGACATTCGAGCTGCCCCCTGGTTTCGCCTTGTAGGAGGTGATTGCATTCAGGCCCCGCCACAGCTGCCGAACATCGGTCTCATCCTCCAGTTTGGAGCAGAAGTCCCTTTTGGCCTTTTTGATGGCCTTACCAAGGTCGTATCTGGACTTCATGTAGGCCATTGTATCATCGGACACGAATGCCCTGTGTCTGGACTTTAGAAGAGTGCGGATCTCAAAGTTCATCCAAGGTTTCTGATTGGGAAACACTCGGAAGGTTTTTGTAGGGATGCAGTCCTCCATACATTTCATTAGGAAGTCTGTAACGATTGTGGCGTATTCGGTCAAGTCCGTTGCCGAGTCCTTGAACATTGTCCAGTCTACAGACTCCGAATAGGCAGGAAGAAGCAACACCGTGGTATGGTCGGACTTACTGAAGTGAGAGCGAGGGATAGAACGATAGGCATTGTTAATGGTGGTGTAGCAGTGGTCAAGGGGGTTTGGTGCTCTGGTGAGCCAGGAGACATGTTGGTGGAAGTTGGGGAGTGATTTCTTGAGGTTCGCCTTATTGAAGTCCCCAGCAATGGTGGTAAATGCCTCGGGGTAAGACGTCTGGTGTTTGATGACCACGGCGTGCCGCTCCTCCAGTGCCAGACGGACTTCTGCCTGGGGTGGGATGTAGACCGCGGTCAGGATAACGGAGGTGGATTCTCTCGGGAGGTAGAAGGGACGGCACCTCGCCGGCAAATGTTCAAGGTGTGGAGAGCAGGAGTTGGACAGGACTGTCACGTCTGAACACCACGCAGAGCTGTGAAACAGAACACAGAACATTCCCTCAGCTCCCTTTGATAAAGCAGCCTTGCCCTTAAGTCCTCAACAGTTGGATAGTAGGGAGATGGGGCCGGAGGCCCCCGCGCTTCATTCTGACCTGAAGTCCTGCCCGACGGCCACGTTTCCGGACACAATGGAGGCTTCCCCTATGTTTCCAGGTACTCTG
This sequence comes from Leucoraja ocellata, assembly GCA_036785375.1. NCBI lineage: Eukaryota > Metazoa > Chordata > Chondrichthyes > Rajiformes > Rajidae > Leucoraja > Leucoraja ocellata. The sequence continues at coordinate 1,132,404 of JAWMAR010000353.1, read as the reverse complement.
TTTACTGGCTCCGTAACGAACAGGGGTTCCCTCAAAGTCGGCAGCTCCAGCTCCGTTGCTCCTGGAAGATCCAGCCCATCGGCACCGGGGGCCATCCCGGGGTTTCAAGGTACAGTACCTGTGATCCACAGTCGGGTCGGTGGTTCCACAGCCAGCGTGGGAAAATGTAAAGTCCGGGGTTCCCGCAGCTGCGGGAGATCGCGAAATTGCGAGAGCCTTGAGGTGCCCAAGCACCGATTTCTGCCGTTTTTCTGATCCAGGTAAGTTGTTGGAAATTGTAGTTGAGCCTTTCTTTTCCGGAGCTTCGAAAAAGTCGCCCCAGGCAGGCACCGTCTTGTCCAGCCATAGTATATTTGATCTGCAGCTCCGTCTTACACAACATCCTATAGCGGAGTTCTGCTATAGGATCTTTGATCTACAGTTCCGTGTTAAACACATCCTATACCGGAGTTCTGCTATAGGATCTTTGATCTGCAGTTCCGTCTTAAACAACATCCTATAGCCGAGTTCTGCTATAGGATCTTTGATCTGCGGTTCCGTCTTAAACACATCCTATACCGGAGTTCTGCTATAGGATCTTCGATCTGCGTTCCTTCTTAAACACATCCTATAGCGGAGTTCTGCTATAGGATCTTTGCGGCGGACGGCGACCGACCGCCGCACGTGACCAGCAAACCAGATTCCGCCCCTTCCCTCCCTCACTGACGGGCAGCGCCAGCGGCCAATGGGAGAAGGTCCCGCCCTCCCCCTCCCCCACTGACGGGCAGCGCTAACGGACAATGGGAGCAGGTCCCGCCTCCCCGGACTGACGTCACAATGGACCAAGTCCCGCCCCCTACTTGCATCTGCACACATCCCCTCCTCCTCCCCCTCCCCCATGCTGGAGTAACTCAGCGCGTGAGGTAGCATCTATGGGGAGAAGGAATAGGTGACGATTCGGGTCGAGATCCTTCTTCAGACTGATGGTGTAGGTGAGGAGTAGCTGGGGTCACCAGGTCCAAGGGGGGAAGGGGAAGACCCAGTGATAAGGTCTCACATAGGAGATTAGTGGGCAAAATTAGGGCACATGGTATTGGGGGTATAGTGCTGGCATGGATAGAAACTTGTTTGGCAGACAGGAAACAAAGAGTAGGGATTAACGGGTATCTTTCAGAATAGCAGGCAATGACTAGTGGGATACTGCAAGGTTCAGTGTTGGGACCGCAGCTATTTACAATGTACATCAATGATTAAGATTAAGGGATTCAAAGTAACATTAGCAAATTTGCAGATGACACAAAGCTGGGTGACAGTGTGAACTGTGTGGAGGATGCTATGAGAAGGAAGGTTGACTTGGACAGGTTGGGGGTGTTGGCAGTTGTATGGCAGATGCAGTTTAATGTGGGGAAATGTGAGGTTAGCCACTTTGGTAGAAAGAACAGGAAGGGCGATTATTAACTTCAATGATGCTAATTTGGGAAAAGGGGAGTACAACGGGATCTGGGGGGTCCTTGTTCATCCGTCACTGAAAAAAAAGCATGCTGGTTCAGCAGGCACTGAAGAAAGCGAATGTCATGTTGGTCTTCATAACAAGAAGAGTTGAATATAGGAGTAAAGAAGTCCTTCTGCAGTTGTACAGGGTCCTAGTGAGACCACACCTGGAGGATTGTGTGCAGTTTTGGTCTCCAAATTTGAGGAAGGACATTCTTGCTATTGAGGGAGTGCAGTGTGGGTTCACAAGGTTAATTCCCGGGACTGTCATATGCTGAGAGAATGGAGCGGCTGGGCTTGTATACTCTGGAATTTAGAAGGATGAGAGGGTTTCTTATTGAAAATTTTAGATTATTAAGGGTTTGGACACGCTAGAAGCAAGAAACTTGTTCCCAATGTTGTGGAGTTCAGAACCAGAAGCCACAGTTTTCCTCTTCTAGCGTGTCGAAAACCCTTAATAATCTTAAATTTAGAACGGAGATGAGGAAACATTTTTTCACCCAGAGAGTTGTGAGTCTGTGGAATTATCTGCCTCCGGGAGTGGTGGAGGCCGGTTCTCTGGAAACTTTCAAGAGAGAGTTAGATAGGGTGTAAGGGTATATGGGGAGAAGACAGGAACAGGGTACTGATTGCGGATGATCAGCCATGATCGCATTGAGTGGTGGTGCTGGCTCGAAAGGCTGACGGCTTACTCTTGCACCTATTGTCTATTGAGGTTTCCTGTGGGAAGAGGAGAGCATTAGGACCCAGTGCCGTCAGACCACGTGGTGTGAGATTCTGCAGCGTGGAGACTCTGGGCCCGGTGCTGAACCAAGGACGCTCGAACGACGACCCACTGTGGCCCACTGTTGGGCGGTGGAGTGGCCAGGGCCGACAAAGTCGCTGGTCGAAGCCTGCGCGGTGTGGCACGTCATGCGGGCGAAGTGTCAGAATTGCCGGTCAGCGAAGGAAGGGAAGGCAGCGAGGGTCGGTGGCTACGGTGTGGCAGCGAGGGTTGACGTCATCGGTGAGGCAGCGAGGGTCGACGGTGTCGGTGAGGCGGCGAGGGCCGGCGGCAACAGCCACGTGTCGGCCACGCGGGGAGGTCGACGACAGCGGCATCCTCGATGGCCCAGGGCCGAGATCGATCAGGAAGGCGGTGAGTGTTGGCGCTGCTCCTCGTGGCAGCAATGATATCGCGGGGCTGGGCTGGTGGTGTTCAGGTAGGCAGAGCGGGCCAGAGGTGGGGCTTCAGGACTGCTGGCGGACGTGTTGCGGATTGTCGGTTCCTCCCATCCCATACTCCCACGAGCTGCCTACCCCCCATTCCACTTACTCACCCAAGTTGCCTCCTCCCATTCTGCTTACACTCCCAAGCAGGTTATAAATCATCCCTTATTCTCCTATCTGGCGACATACCATTACATTCTCCCGGAAGCTGGCTGCTTCCCATCCCTTTTCGCCTTACCACCTCAAGCTTACTACCCCCATACCCCCAGCTGGCTACCTCCAAATCCCTTTACTGCACCAAACTGGCTTCCCCTCATACCCAGGGGTCAACAGTGAGCTACATGGTCTGCCAAACGAGCGAACAAACACACTCAAGCTTGCAAACCCCCATTCCCATTATTCCCCAAGCTGGCAGCCTCCCATTCCGCTTACTCCGTCAAGATTGCTACCCCCATTCCCCTTACTCCCCGAAGATGGCTCCCACTCATTCTTTACCCCCCAAAATAGATACATCTCATTCCCCTTCCAGAAGCGGGCTACCTCTCATTCCCCTTACTCCCTCAAGCTAGCTACCTCCCACTCCCCTTATTCACTCAATCTGGCTCCGTCCCATTCCCTACTCCCCGAATAAGGCACCCTCCCACCCATTACCCTCCAAGCTGTCTGTCTCCCATCCCTTACTCCCCGAAGCTGGCTACCACCAATTCCTCTTACTCACACTAGCTGGACACCTCCCATTTCCCTTCCTCCATGAAGCTGACCACCACCCATCATCCCGTTACTCACACAAGCTGGAAACATCCAATTCCTCTTCCTCCCAGAAGCTGGCTATCTCTGATCACCCTTACTCCCCCAAGTTAGCTTCCTCCATTCCCCTTATACACTCAAGCTGGCTATGTCTCATTCCCCTTACTCCTCGAAGCAGGCAACCTCCGTCTCCTTACACCCCCAGGCTGGCTACCTCCCACCCCTTACTCCCCCAAGCTGGCTTCCTCCCATATCTTACTCCCTCAAGCTGACTTCCTCCCATCCCTTACTCTCGCAAGCGAAGACTATCACAGAACCCGCCTAGTGGCGATCCCTGGAAGCGATGACACGATGCACACTGTGATGCGTCGGATGACAATTCTGTCAACATATTGGACGACACCAGAAGCCAACAGCGAGCTTCATCGTCTGACACACGTGCGAACGAACACTCCCAAGCTAGCTACCTCCCATTCCCATTACACTCCCAACGTTCTACCTCCCATCCCTTACTCCCCTAATCTAGCTACCTCCCTTTTCCCTTACACCCCCAAGATGGCTCCCTCCCATCCCTTACACCCCCAAGCTGCCTTCCTCCCATACTTTTACACCTGAAGCTGGCTATCTCCCTCCCCTTACTCCCAAGCTGGCTTTATTCCTCCCATTAATCCCCAAGATGCCCACCTCCCATCCGATAATCCCCCAAGCTGGGGCTACCTCCCATTTCCCAAGCTATATTCCCCTCTCCCCTTACTCCTCCAAGCTGGCTTAGTCCTTCCCCTTATCACCCAAGCTGGCTTACTACCATCCCTTACTCCCTCCCCCAAGCTGGCTTCCTGGCTTCCTACCATCCCTTACTAAAACAAGCAAGGGTCACTTCAGAAGCCGCCTAGTGGCGACCCCTGGAAGCGATGACGCGATGCAATCTATGATGCTTCGGGTGACAAATCTGTCAACATATTGGACTACGACAGACGTCAACAGCTAGCTACATCGTCTGACACACGTGCGAACGAACACCCCCTAAGCCGGCTACCTCCCTTTCCCCTTATCCCCCCAAGCTGGCGACCTCCCACTCCCTTTATTACCCCAAGCTGGCTCCCTCCCCTTAGCCTTAACCCTCCAAGCTGGCTACCTCCCCTTAGCCTTAACCCTCCAAGCTGGCTCCCTTCCATCCCTTACTCCCACAAGCTTCCTCCTCCGATACATTTACCGCTCATGCTGGTTACGTCCCTTCCCTTACTCCCTCAAGCTGGCTTTGTCCCTCCGCTTAATCCCCCAAGCTGCCTACCTCCCATCCCTTACTCCCCCATGGTGGCTCCCACCCACTAACAAGCTAGCTACCACCAATCTGCTTACTCCCTAAATCTGTCTTCCTCCCATCCCGCGATCTTCCAGGCTGGGGCTACCTCCCATTCATTCCCCTTACTCCCACAAGCTGGCTACCTTCCATTCCCCTTACTCCCTCCACCAAGCTGGCTTCCTCCCATCCCTTACCACCCCGAGCTGACTACCCTCCCATCCCTTACTCCCCAAGTTGGGTTCCTCTCATTCCCCTTACACCCCAAGCTGCATAACTCCCATGCCCCTTACACCCCCAAGCTAGCTACCTCCCATTCAACTTACACCCCAACATGGCTACCTCCTATTCCCCATACTCCCACGGTGGCGACCTCCTTTTCCCCTTGCTCCCCCAAGCTGGCTCCCTCCTCCAAGCCATGTCCTTCCATCCCTTGCCCCATAAATCTGTCTACCTCCTACCCCTTACTTCCCGCAAGCTTGCTACCTAACATTCCCCTTATTCCCACAAGCTGGCTTCCTACCACCCCTTACCCCCGCTATCTGCCTTCTTCCCATCCCTTACACCCCCCCAACTGGCTACCTCTCTCCCCTTACTCCCCCAAGCTGGCTTGCTCCCTCCCGTTACGTCCCCAAGCTGGCTTCCCATCTCTCTTTACTCCCCGAAGCTGGCTTCCCCTCTCCCATCCCTCCCATCTCTCCCTGACTTCCTCCCATCCCTCCTCCCCCCATCCCCCCCTCCCGAAGCCGCCTTTCTCCCCATCCCCCGTACACCCCAAGCGTTTTACCTCCCATTCCTTACTCCCTCAAGCTGACTACCTCCAATTCCCTTTACTCCCCAAACTGACGACCTGGCTTTCCCCTTATTGCACCTAGCTGGCTCCCCCCTTTCCCTTCAACCTCCAATCCATGTCCCTCCATCCCTTACTCCCCAAAGGTCGCTAACTCCCATCCCTTACAACCCCAAGCTGATTACCTCCCATTCTCCTTACTTCCACATGCCTGCTTCCTACCACCCCTTACTTCCCCAAGCTAGCTCCCTCCCATACCTTCCTCCCCAACCGGGGATTATGACAGAATCCTCGTGGCGATTCCTTGAAGGACGACGTGATATACGATGTGTGGTGTTGGGCGACTGTTCCATCAACATGTTGGACGACGACAGAAGCCAACAGCGAGTTACATATATCCATATACCCATATAACAATTACAGCACGGAAACAGGCCAACTCGACCCTTCTAGTCCGTGCCGAACACTTATTCGCCCTTAGTCCCATCTACCTGGACTCAGACCATAACCCTCCATTCCTTTTCCGTCCATATACCTATCCAATTTATTTTTAAATGACTAAATTGAACCTGCCTCCACCTCTTCCACTGGAAGCTCATTCCACACAGCTATCCCTCTCTGAGTAAAGAGGTTCCCCCTCATGTTACTCCTAAACTTCTGTCCCTTAATTCTCAAGTCATGTCCTCTTATTTGAATCTTACCTACCCTCCATGGGAAAAGCTTTTCCACGTCAACTCTGTCTATCCCTCTCATCATTTTAAAGACCTCTATCAAGTCCCCCCTTAACATTCTGTGCTCCAAAGAATAAAGACCTAACTTGTTCAACCTTTCTCTGTAACTTAGTTACTGAAACCCAGGCAACATTCTAGTAAATCTGCTCTGTACACCATACTCCAGAATTGGCTTCACCAATGCCTTGTACAATTTTAACATTACATCCCAACTTCTATACTCAATGCTCTGACTAATAAAGGCCAGCACACCAACGGCTTTCTTTACCACCCAATCTACATGAGATTCCACCTTCAGGGAACTATGCACAGTTATTCCTAGGTCCCTTTGTTCAACTGCATTCCTCAATTTACTACAATTTACCAGGTACGTCCTAATTTGAGTTGTCCTGCCAAGATGCAGCACTTCACACTTATTAGCATTAAACTCCATCTGCCATCTTTCAGCCCACTCTTCCAAATGGCCTAAATCTCTCTGTAGACTTTGAAAATCTACTTCATTATCCACAACACTACCTATCTAAGTATCATCTGCATACTTACTAATCCAATTTACCACACCATCATCCAGATCATTGATGTACATGACAAACAACAGTGGACCCAACACGGATCCCTGTCGCACCCTACTCGTCACCGGCCTCCAACCTGACAAATAGCCATCCCCATCACCCTCTGGCATCTCCCATTCAGCCGCTGTTGAACCCATCTTGCTACTCCACCATTAATACCCAATAATTGAACCTTCTTAACCAACCATCCACGAGGAACCATGTCAAAGGCCTTACTGAAGTCCACATAGACATCATCCACTGCTTTACCCTCATCAATTTCCCCTAATAATCTCTTCAAAAAATTCAAGAAGATTAGTCAAACATGACCTTCCAGGCACACATCCATGTTGATTGTTCCTAATCGTCTGACATCCTCTGACACATGAGCGAATGAACACCCCCAAGCTGGGAACCTCCCCTTCCCCTCACTCACCCAAGCCGACTATCTTCCATTCTGCATTGGAGCCCAAGCTGGTTACCTCCCATTCCCCTTATTCCCCAAGCTGACTACCCCCCATCCCGGACTCCCACAAGCTGGCTTACTACTACTCATCAATTTCCCTAGTAACCGCTTCAAAAATTTCAAGAAGACTAGTCAAACATAACGTTTCAGGTATAAATCCACACTGACTGTTCCTAATCAGACCCTGTTTAGCCAGATGCTTGTATATATTATCTCTAAGTATCATTTCCATTAATTTGCCCACCAGTGACATCAAACGACCAGGTCTATAATTGCTAGGTTTACTCTTAGAACTCTTTTTAAACACTGGAACAACATGCGCAGTACGCCAATCCTCCGGCACTATTCCCGTTTCCAATGACATTTGAAATATTACTGTCAGAGCCCCTGCTATTTCTACACTAACTTCCCTCAATGTCCTAGGGAATATCCTGTCCGGACCTGGAGACTTATCCACTTTTATATTTCTCATAAGTGTCAGTACTTCCTCTTCTTTGAATCTCATAGTTTCCATAGCTATTCTACTTTTTCCCCTTACCTCACATAATTCAATATCCTTCTCCTTGGTGAATACCGAAGAAAATAAATTGTTCAATATCTCCCCCCTCTTTTGGCTCTGCAGATAGCTCTCCACTCTAATGGACCAATTTTATCCCTCGTTTTCCTTTTGCTATTAATATAGCTGTAGAAACCTTTACGATTTACTTTCACCTTACTTGCCAAAGCAACCTCATAATCTTCTCATCTTTCGCATCTCATCAAAGTTAGCCTTTCTCCAATCAAAAATCTCAACCCTAGGTCCAGTTCTGACCCTCTCCATAATTATATTGAAACTAATGGTATTGTGATCACTGAACCCAAAGTTCTCCCCAACGCATACCTCTGCCACCTGACCTGTCTCAATTCCTAACAGGAGGTCCAGCATCGCCCCTTCTCTAGTAGGTACTTCTATGCATTGCTGCAAAAACAAACCTGCACACATTTTACAAACTCCAAACCATCCAGCCCATTTACAGAATGTTTTTCCCAGTCTATGTGTGGAAAATTGAAATCTCCAACAATCACTACTTTGTGCTTAAAACTAATATCTGCTATCTCCTTACATATTTCCTCTTCCAATTATCGCTCCCCATTAGGCGGTCTATAATACACCACTCCCTATAATTGTTGCTGCACCTTTCCCATTCCTCTGTTTCACCCAAATAGCCTCCCTAGACGAGCCCTATAATCTATCCTGCCAAAACACTGCTGTAATATCTTCCCTGACAAACAATGTAACACATCCACCTCTTGCCCTTACAATCCTATCAAACCTGATGCAACGAAATCCTGGAATATTTAGTTTCCAATCACAGCCCTCCTGCAACCATGTTTCACTGATCGCCACAACATCATACTTCCAGGTGTCAATACAGGCTCTAAGCTCATCCACCTTTCCTATAAATGCTCATAGCATTAAAATATACGCATTTAAGAAACCCACCACCTCTTATTCTCTTTATTCTCATTTTCTTTTTTCTCCCTTACATTTTGGGTCCGAGTACTTCCCTTCTCTGCCTCCCCCAAGCTGATTGCCTCCATACACTTACTCCCCCAAGCTGCCTTCCTCCCATCCCTTACTCCCCCAAGCTTTCTACCTCTTAACCCTTACTACCCTAGCTAGCTACTTCACTTCCTTTACTCCCCTTGCTGGTTTCCCCCATCCATTATTTATCCTACCTGGCTACTTCTCATTTCTCTCGGAAGCTGGCTGGCTCCCATGTGTTCCTCCCCAAGCTGACAACTTCCCATTCTTACCACCTCACGCTGGCTACCTCGTGTTTCCCTTACTTCCCCCAAGCTGGCTTCCTCCCATACCTAGCCGGGATCATGACAGCAGCCTCCTCTCATCCTGGCGATTCCTGGAAGCGACGACACGATGCACTCTGTGACGCGTCGGGCGAGGATTATTTCAACATGTTGGACGACGACAGAAACCAACAGCGAACTTCGTTGTCTGATACTCGAGCGAACAAACACCTCCACAAGCTGTGGGAACATACCATTCCCCTTACTCCCCCAAGCAGGCTACCTACCGCACATACCAATTTTTTCGCAAAGCTAGCTATATTCCGTTCCCCTTACTCCCCCAAGCTGGCTACCTCCCATTCCCAAAATCTAGCAAGCCTGCAATCACCCCATTGTTTACTCCCATTCACCTTACTTCCCCCAAGCTGTCTATCTCCCATTCCCCTTACACTCCCAAGCTGGCTACCTCCCATCCCCTACCCCCCCCCCCCCCCCCCACCACCCCCTCCCCCCCCAAGTTGGCTTCCCCAATTCACCTTACTCCCTCCCCCAAGCTGGCTTCCTCCCATTCATTACATCACTAAGCTGTCTTACTCCAATTCGCCTTATCCTCCCGCCCAAGTTGCCTTCCTCCTATCCCTTACCCACACCAAGTTGGCCTCCTCCCTTTCCTTGCTCCCCCAAGTTGCCTTTCTCTCATGTATTATCCCACCAAGTTGGCCTCCTCCCATTTGCCTTACTTCCCCAAGCTTACTACCTTCCCATTCTTACCCCCCTCAGCTGGATACCTCCCATCCCTTACTCTCCCAGCTGTCTTCCTCCACCCCTTACCTCCCAATGTTGGTTACCTCCCATTCCCCTTACTTCCCCAAGCTGGCTTCTTCCGAATCATCTTACGCCCCCAAGCAGACTATCTCCTATTCCTTACTTCCAAATGCTGGCCACCTCCCGTCCCTTACTCCCCAAGGAAATGGACAAGGGGAAGACAATGGGTGTAGTGTACCTGGACTTCCAGTAGGCATTTGATAAGATCCCACACAGGAGATTCGTGGGCAAAATTAGGGCACATAGTATTTGGCGTAGAGTGCTGACATGGATAGAGAAATGGTTGGCAGATAGGAAACAAAGAGTAGGGATTAACAGGTCCCTTTCAGAATGGCAGGCAGTGACTAGTAGGGTACTGCAAGGCTCCGTGCTGGGACCGCAGCTATTTAAAATATATATCCATGATTTGGATGAAGTGATTCAAAGTAACATTAGGAAATTTGCAGATGACGCAAAGCTGTGCGGCAGAGTGAACTGTGATGGGGATGCTATGAGAATGCAGGATGACTTGCACAGTTTGGAGGAGTTGGCAGATGCCATTTAATGCGGATAAATGTGAGGTTATCCACTTTATTGCAAAAGCAAGAAGGCAGATTACTATCTAAATGGCGTCCAGTTGGGAAAAATGGAAGTACAACGGGATCTGGGGGACCTTTTACATCAGTCTATGAAAGTAAGCATGCAGGTATAGCAGGCAGTGAAGAAAGCGAATGGGATGTTGGCCTTTAGGAGCAAAGAGGGCCCTGCGCATTGTACAGAGCCTTAGTGATATCACACTGGAGTATTGTGTGAAGTTTTGGTCCCCTAGAGATTCAAGATTCAAAATTCAAGATTCAATTTAATTGTCATTTGGACCCCTTGAGGTCCAAACGAAATGCGGTTTCTACAGCCATACATTACAAACAAATAGACCCAAGACACAACATAATTTACATAAACATCCACCACATCGCTGTGATGGAAGCCTAAAAAAACTTATCTCTCCACTCTCTCCATCCCCCCCCCCCCCCCCACCCGATGTCAGAGTCAAAGTCAAAGGCCCCGGCTGGCGATGGCGATTGTCCCGCGGCCATTAAAGCCACGCCGGGTGGTGCGAGGTCGCACACCGGGTCTTGATGTTAGAGCCCCCGGCGTGCGCTGGCAGAGTCCCGCGGCCATTCCGAGCCGCGCGGGGCGGTGATGTAAGGCCCCGCTCCAGGAGCTCTTCGACCCCCGCAACTCGGGCGGGAGAAATCGCCGTTGCGAGAGCCCTGAAAAGCGGTCTCCCTCCAGGGACCCGCGGGCTCCCGGTGCCGCCGTCCGCCAGACCCGCAGTTGCAACCTCCGATTCTCCGGAGGTCGGGCCACAGCAGCAGCAGCGCTCCTCCACCGCTCCACCCGCTCTGGACTCGGCCAGCTCCGCGACGGTGAGGTGAGCCGTCGGCACCAGAGTCCCCGGTCTTCTCCTGTTGGAGGCCGCTCCTCGTTGCAGCCCCAACGACAACGGCGACCCGACAAGAAAAGGTCCCCCTACACTCTTGCTATTGAGCGAGTGTAGCATCGGTTTAGATGCTTAATTTCCGGGATGACAGGACTGCCATATACCGAGAGAATGGAGCAGTTTGGCTTCTACACACTGGAGTTTAGGATGGGAGGTGATCTCATTGAAACATATAATATTATTAAGGGGTTGGATACGCTAGAGGCAGGAAACATGTTCCCGATGTTGGGGGAGTCCAGAACCAGGGGAAACAGTTTAAGAATGGAGACGAAGAAACACTTTCTCTCACAGAGAGTGGCGAGTCCGGAATTCTCTGCCCCAGAGTGCGGTGGAGGCGGGATCTATGGATGCTTTCAAGAGAGAGCTAGATAGGCCTCTTAAAATAGCGGAGTCAGCGGATATGGGGAGAAGGCAGGATCGGGGTACCGATTGGGGATGATCAGCCGTGATCACATTGAATGGCGGTGCAGGCTCGAAGGGCCGAATGGCCTACTCCTGCGCCTATTGTCTATTTTCTCACATTCCTCTTACTACCCCAATCAGGCTTCCTCTCACTCTTACATCCCAAGCAGGCAACCTCCCATCCCATACTGCCACAATCTGGCGACCTCCCACCACTTACTCCCCCAATTTGGCTTGGAGTAAGATTCCCCTTTCTTTCCTAAACTGGCTGCCTCCCATCCTCTTAATCCCCGTAGCTGGGTTCCTCGCTGAATCATCCAACTTGGCTTACTCCCATTTGCCTTACACCACCCCTACGCCGAACTTTCCTCCAATCCCTTACACCTCCGAGCTGGCTAACACACTCTCCCCTTACTCCCCCAGCCAGCTTCTTCCCATTCGCCTTACTCCGCTATGTTGGCTACCTCCCACCCATTAACCTCCACCCCGAAAGCTGGCTTCCACCCTTCCTTTACTCCCCAAGTATCATTCCTCCCATCCCTTACCCCTACAATATGGCTACCTCCTTTCACTTACTCCCCTAAGCTTGATACCACCCTTTCCCCTTAGGCACCTAAGCTGGCTCCCTCCCATCCCCTTTATTCCCGCCCAAGCTGGCTGCCTCCCATCCCTTACTCACCCAATCTGGCTCCCTCGCATTCCTTAATCCCCTAAATTGGCTACATCCCATTCTTACAACAGCAAGCTGGTTACCTCCCATCCCTTATTCCACCTATCTGCCTATCTCCAATTCCTTTAGCTCGGAAGCTGACTGCCTCCCATCCCTTACGCCCCCCAAGGTGCCAACTTCCCATCCTTCCAATCCCAAGCTGGCTACCTCCCTTTTCCCTTACTCTCCCACAAGCTAGCTTCCTCCCATCCCTTACTTCTCCAAGCTCGCAACATCCCATCCTTACAACCCCAAGCTGGTAAGCTCCATTTTTCCTTCCTCCACCAAGCTGGCTTCCTCCCAGCCCTTACTTGCCCAAGCGGGGATCATGACAGCAGCATCCTCGTGGCGATTCCTGGAAGCGACGGCACGATGCACTCTGTGACGCACCGGGCGACGATTCTTTCAACATGTTGGACGACGTCAGAAGCCAACAGCGAGCTACATTGACTGAAACACGAGCGAACCAACACCTCCAAGCTGTGGGAACCTGTCATTCCCCTTATTCCCCCTAGCTGGCTACTTCACATTCACCTTACTACTTCCCCCAAGCTATCCTTCTCCCTTCTAGGGGATGGAGTCCCTAAGGACTCCATCCCCTACTCCCAATTCCTCCGTCTACGCCGCATCTGCTCCACGGATGAAGCGTTCCACACCAGGACATCTGAAATGTCCTCACTATTCAGGGAACGGGGGTTCCTCTCCTCCACCATAAATGAGGCTCGCACCAGGGTCTCTTCCATACCCCGCAATACTGCTCTCTCTCCCCATCCCCGCACTCGCAACAAGGGCCGAGTCCCCTAGTCCTCACCTTTCACCCCACCAGCCGTCACATACAAAAAGTAATCCTCCGTCAGTTTCGCCACCTCCAACGTGACCCCACTACTCGCCACATCTTCCCATCTCCCCCCATATCTGCCTTCCGCAAAGACCGCTCCCTCCATAACTCCCTTGTCAATTCGTCCCTTCCCTCTCGGTCCACCCCCTCCCCGGGCACTTTCCCTTGCAACCGCAAGAGATGCAACACTTGTCCCTTTACCTCCCCCCTCGACTCCGTTCAAGGACCCAAGCAATCGTTCCAGGTGCGACAGAGGTTTACCTGCATCTCTTCCAACCTCATCTATTGCGTCCGCTGCTCTAGATGTCAGCAGATCTATATCGGTGAGACCAAGCGGAGGTTGGGCGATCGTTTCGCCGAACACCTCCGCTCGGTCCGCAATAACCAAGCTGACCTCCCGGTGGCTCAGCACTTCAACTCCCCCTCCCACTCCGTCTCCGACCTCTCTGTCCTGGGTCTCCTCCATGGCCACAGCGAGCAGCACCGGAAATTGGAGGAACAGCACCTCATATTCCGTTTGGGGAGTCTGCACCCCGGGGGCATGAACATCGAATTCTCCCAATTTTGTTAGTCCTTGCTGTCTCCTCCCCTTCCTCAGCCCCCCCCTGCTGTCTCCTCCCATCCCCCAGCCTTCTGGCTACTCCTCCTTTTCCCTTTCTTGTCTCCACCCACCCCCGCCCCCGATCAGTCTGAAGAAGGGTTTCGGCCCGAAACGTTGCCTATTTCCTTCGCTCCATAGATGCTGCTGCACCCGCTGAGTTTCTCCAGCTTTTTTGTGTAACCTTCGATTCTCCAGCATCTGCAGTTCCCTCTTAAACACTGTGTATACTCTACTGCGTTATCTCTTCAAGATATGCCCACCTTGAAGAAGTTCTCCTCTTCTCTCCGGAGACAGTTTCACAACCTCCTCTCTAACTGTCTCCCATCTGTGATCCCTCCTGCCCTCCAACTGTACGACCACATTCTTACCCAGACTCGATACCACAGCCACATCTGCTTCCTCGGGGCCTGCCTGCGCCTCCATCTCATACCCAATGGCTTCCAGCTCCAGTTCCCTACCTCTCAGTTCGGACCTCAACCGGACCATCGGTACCGACTGGCCATCCACCGGCATACCCAGCAATTCTCCAACCGGGCACTGAGGTCCACCCTGGCCGCGATGCGCCGGCACCAACAGGACCTCACATCAACACTCCCTGAACTTCAGGCCTCACTAACCCAGACCTGCAACGGACCCCAATTATATTTTATCCGCCGGAAGATCCACCTCTTCAATCAACAATTCCTGGCCCATCTGAACTCCACCAAGGACCTCAAGTTATCCCGCCTCCAGGCCTCTCCCGACGCCCGGCAACACCCGCAGACTCCGGGCCCCAACTCTGCCCTGCATCGCCTGCCCGAGTCCCGCGACGCCATCTTGGCCACGAGGAGCGCCTTCAACACTAACCAGGACGCCGCCTTCACCGACCTCCACGTTGATGCTGCCGCCGCCGACCCTCACCTGCCCACCGATGACGCCCAGCCTCGCCGCTTCGGTAACTCGGACTTTCTTCTCCCCGCCGATTCCTCCGACCCTCGCCGCTCTCTGGGACAACCTAGCCTCATCGCCGCACCGGGTCTACCCTACGCCGCCGCCTCACTGCCCCCCCCCCCCCCAATAACGCCGCCGGACCCGACCTACCGGGCATCGCCGCCGGACCCGACCTACCGGGCATCGCCCTCCTCGTGGAACCCCCCTCGTGGACAATTTCCGGCTTTAGAACTTTTTATCAATAACTGCCGTCGCGACATCAACTGCCTCAACTTCTCCACTCCCCTGTCTCACTCCAATCTCTCACCACATGAACGGTCTGCCATCGACTCACTCCGCAACAACCCAGATTTGGTTATCAAACCCGCTGACAAGGGAGGTGCCGTGGTAGTCTGGCGCGCCGATCTCTACAAAGCTGAGGCCACGCGCCAACTATCGGACACCTCCGCCTACTTACCCCTGGACCATGACCCCACTGACGAGCACCAGGCCACCATCTCCAGCACCATCACCAACTTCATCCACTCCAATGCCCTACCCGACCGAGCCTCCAACCTCATCGTTCCCCAGCCCCGCACAGCCCTGGGTCTCCTCCATGGCCACAGCGAGCAGCACCGGAAATTGGAGGAACAGCACCTCATATTCCGTTTGGGGAGTCTGCACCCCGGGGCATGAACATCGAATTCTCCCAATTTTGTTAGTCCTTGCTGTCTCCTCCCCTTCCTCAGCCCCCCTGCTGTCTCCTCCCATCCCCCAGCCTTCTGGCTACTCCTCCTTTTCCCTTTCTTGTCCCCACCCACCCCCGCCCCCGATCAGTCTGAAGAAGGGTTTCGGCCCGAAACGTTGCCTATTTCCTTCGCTTCATAGATGCTGCTGCACCCGCTGAGTTTCCCCAGCCTTTTTGTGTAACCTTCTCCCTTCCCTTGCTCACCCAAGTTGCCTTTCTCCTATCCATAACCCCACCAAGTTGGTTTCTCCCATTTGGCCTACTCCATCCAGCAAGCTAACTCCCTCCCATCCCTTACTCCCGCAAGGGGAGTACCTCCCATTCCATTTCCCCCCAAGCTGGATACCTCCCACCGCTTACTCCCCGAAGCTGGCTGCCTCTCATCCCTTACCTCCCCCAAGCTGGCTTCCTCCCATCCCTTACCTCCCCAAGATGGCTCCCTCCCATTCCCCTTACTTACCCAAGCTGTCTACTACCACCCATTCTCCTTACTCCCCCAAGCTGGCTAACTCCCATTTCCTGTAATTCCCCAAAGCTGGCTCAGTTCCCTTACTCCCACAAGCTGTCAACCTCCCATCACACGCTCTCTCAAGCTGGCTACCTCCCACCCCTTACTCCCCCAAGCTGGCTTACTCTGGTTCCCCTTACTTCCACAAAACAGGTTGCCTCGAATCCCATACTCGCCGAAGCTGGCTCCCTCGCAACCGTTAATCCTCCAAATTGGCTTCCACCCATTTACCTTACTCTCAACGCTGACTTATTCCCATCACTTTCTCCCCAAAGCTGGCTAACCCACTCCCCCCCCCCCTTACTCCCCCAGCAAGCTTACTCCCATTCGCATTACACCCCCAAGCTTCTATCTCCCATCATTTACTCCCCCATGTTGACTTCTTCCCATTCGTCTTAATGCCCCAAGCTGGCTGCCAACCATCGCTTACTCCCTCCCCCTTGCTGGCTTCATCCCTTCCTTTACTAACATTGCTTTATTTCCATCCCTTATCCCTTCCTAAGTTGCCTTCATACCATAACATACTCCCCCAAGATCGCTACCTCACTCCCTCAAGCTTGATATGACCCTTTCCCCTTACGCACCCAAGTTGTCGATCACCCAGTCCCCTTACCCCCCCTTCCCCCCCGCCCCAAGCTGGCTGCCGCCCATCCCTTACACCCCCAATCTGGATTCCTATCATCCCTTACTCCCCCATGCTGGCAACCTCCCATCCTTACAACCCCAAGCTGGCTACCTCCCTTTTACCTTACACTCCCAACCTAGCTTCCCCCCTCCCATCACTGACTCCCCCAAGCGGGGATCATGACGGAAGCCTCCTCATGGCGATTCCTGGAAGCGATGACACGATGCACTCTGACCCGTCGGGTGACGATTCTTTCAACATGTTGGACGACGACAGAAGCCAACATGGAGCTTTGCTACCACCTTCCCCCCTTACCCACCGCAGTTGGCTGCCTACCATCACTTCCCCCCCCCCAATCTGGCTTCCTGCCTGCCTTTACTCACCAAGTTGCTACCATCCCATCCCTTACCTCCCGCAAGCTGCCTTCCTCCCATCCCTCAAATGGCAACCTCCCTCCCCTTACTCCACGAAGATTGATACCACCCTTTCCACTTTCGCACTCAAGCCCTGGCTCCCTCCCATTCCCCATTACTCTCCCAAGTTGGCTGCTACCCATCCCTTACTCCCGCAATCTGGCTTCCACCTAACTCCTACTCCCCAAGCAAGCTAACCCCCATCCTTTATTCCCCCAAGCCGGTTGCCTCCCATCCCCTACTCCTCCAAGCTGGCTACCTCCCATCCATTACTCCCTAAGTTGGAATCCTCCCATTCACCTTCCTCGCCCAAGTTGGCTTCCTCTCATTCGCATTATTCCCCTAAGCCTACTTCCTCCCATCCCTTAATCCCCCAGATAGCTTCCTCCCATCCCTTACTCTCCGAAGTTGGCTCCCTTCCTTTCGCCTTACTCCACCAATCTGCCTCCCGCCCATCCCTTGCATTCCCAAGCGGGGATCATGACAAAATGGCTCCCCGTGGTGATCCCTGGAAGCGACGACGCGATGTACGATGTTCTGTCAACATGTTGGACGACGACAGAATCCAAAAGCGAGTTACGTCGTCTGACACATGAGCGAACACCCCCAAGCTGGGAAACTACCATTTCCGTTATTCTTCCAATGTGGCTACCTCCCATTCCCCTTACGTCCCCAAGCTGGCTAACTCCCATCCCACTTTCTACCCCCAATGTGGCTACCTCCCATTCCCGTTACTGTCCCAAACTGGCTATCTCCCATTTCCCTTAATCCACTAATGTGGATACTACCTCCCATACCACTTGCTGCCCCAAACTGGCTGCCTCCCATCTGTTACCCCCCCCCCCCCCCCAATCTGCCGCCTCCCATCTGTTATCCCCCCTAATCTGGCTGCCTCCCACCCTTTCCTTCCCAAGCTGGTTTACTCCGATTCCCCTTACTCCTCCAAACTGGCGTCTTCCCATTCGTTACTACGCCAAGCTGGCTACCTCCCATCCCTTACCCTTCCAATCTGCTTCCTCCCATACCTTACTCACCCAAGTTGCCTTCTTCCCATCCCTGACTCCCCAAGCTGGCGACCTCTCTCCCCTTATCCCCTCAAGCTGGCTGCCTATCTTACTTCTTACTAACCCAAGCTGTCAACATCCCATTCCCCTGATCCCCCCCAAGCTGGCTACCTTCCATTTCCCTCACTGCCCAAAGCTGGTTGGCCTCCATACCCTTACTCCCCCAATCTGTCTTCCTCCATCCCTCACGTCCCCAAGCTGGCTACCTCTAACACTTACTCCCCAAGCTAGCTACGTCCCATCCTTTAATACCCCAAGCTGGCAACTTTCCATCTTTACTGTCCCAAGTTGGCTCAGTCACTTTACCCGTACGTCCCCAAGCTGTCTACCTCCAATCTCATACTCCCCCAATCAGGCTTCCTCCTGTCCCTTAGACCCCCAACTTGGCTTCCTCGCATTCGCCATTCTCCACCAAGCTGGGTACCTCTCATCTAGTGCCCCCAATTTGGCTTCTTCCCATTTGCTCTACTCCCCCAAGCTAGCTATGTCCCAGCCTTTATTCCCCCAAACAGGTTACGTCCCATCCCTTAGTCCTCCTATCTGGCTGGCTACATCCAGGTTCCTTTCTCTCGGAAGCTGGCTGCCTCCCATCCGATACCCCGTCAAGCTGGCTACCTCCCTTTCCCCTTACTTTTCTCCATGCTGGCTACCAGCCATACCGCTAACTGCCTCAAGGTGGCAATCTCCCCATCCGTTAATTCCATACACCATACTCTCCCAAGCTTCCTACATCGCATCCCTTGCCCCCCCCCCCCCCCCCCCCCCAAGTTGGCTTCCTCCCATTCGCCTTACTACCCCAATCGGCCTTCCTCTCATCCATTACCTCACCAAGCTGCTTAGACAATCGACACTAGATGATATACAATAGGTTCAGGAGTAGGCCATTTCGTCCTTCGAGCCAACAACGCCATTCAAGGCTGCCCATCGCCCAATCAGTACCCCGTTCCTAATAACGGCTTCCTCCCATTCCCCTTATACCTCCAAGTTGGCTACATCCCAGCCCGTATTCCTCCCATCTGTCGTCCTCCCATTACTTTCTCGTGAATGGTGGCTGCCACCCACCCCTTACTCCCACAAATTGTCTTCCTTCAATTCGCCTTACTCCCCAAGTTGCTCCCCAAGGCGCTATCCTCCCGTCCCTTATCACCCAAGCTGGCTACCTCCCATCCCTTACTCCCACAAATTGTCTTTCTCCAATTCGCCTTACTCCCCAAGTTGCTTGTCTACCATCCCTTACAGCACAAGCTGGCCTGCTCCCCCCAAGTTGCCTTCCACGCTTCCTTTGCCCCACCCACCACGCTCCACCCACCACGTTGACTTCCTCTCATTCCCCTTACTCCCCCAAGCTGGTTAACTCCCAGAACCCCCCCTCCCCTCCACCGCCAAGGTGGCTGCCTTCCGCCCCTTACACCCCGAAGCTTTCTACCTACCTTCCCATACTCCCCACAAGCTGGCTACCTCCCACCCCTTTCTCCCAATATGGCTTCTCCGAATCCCCCCCCCCCCCATGCTGGGTACCTTCCATCCCTTAATGCTCCAAACTGGCTTCCTCCCATTTGCCTTACTCCCCCACACCGACCTCCTCACATCACCTACTCTCTCCCCTAAGCTGACTAACACATTACCCTTTACTCCCCCAAGCTGTTTACCCCCTCACCCCCCCCCGCCAAGGTGACTTCCTCCCTCCCCTTACACCCACAAGCTGGCTACCGCGCACCCCTTACTCCCCCCAAGCAGGCTGATTCCCGACAGAAGCCAACAGCGAGCTACGTCGGCTGACACGAGCGGACAAATACACCCAACCTGCGGGAACCTGCCATTTCCCTTAAACCCAAGCTGGCTACCTCCCACCATTCCCCTTACTTTCCCAAGCTGGCTACCTCCCATTCCATAACTCTCTCAAGCTGACAATCTCCCCATCCTTTACTCCCATGTCCCTGACTCCCCCCACGCGTGCTACTCCAATCGCTTACTACCCACAAGCTGGCTTCCGCCCTTGCCCCTTACTCACCGAATTTGTCTACCTCCCCATGGCCCTTACAGTTAACTCCAAGCTGGCTACCACCCATAATAATAATAATAATAATAATAATAATAATTGTATTTATAGAGCACTTTAAAAACAAACATAGCTGCAACAAAGTGCTGTACATCACTAATCATTGACAAAGAAGTTAATGCACACCAAAAATAACAATCAAAATAAATAGTAGGAAAAGACATGTAAAATAAAGAAACATCAAAAACACCACAAACAGAAGCAAAGCCTCAGACATGGTCAAAAACCAGGGAGTTTTAACACTGGATTTGAAGATGGACAGTGAGGGGGCCTGTCTGATGTGCAACGGCAGGGTGTTCCAGAGTGCCGGAGCAGCAACAGAGAAGGCTCTATCCCCTCTGAGCCTCCGACTAGACCTCGGTACCTCCAGGAGCAGCTGACCAGCTGACCTGAGGGACCGGGCAGGAGCGTATGGGTGGAGCAGCTCAGAGAGGTAAGGCGGGGCGAGCCCATTCAGAGACTTAAAAACAAATAACATTATCTTAAAATGAACTCGAAAGTGCACCGGAAGCCAGTGGAGGGAGGCCAGAATTGGCGATATGTGCTCCCTCTTTCGAGTCCCTGTTAAAAGGCGAGCAGCAGCATTCTGAACCAACTGGAGACGAGCTAGTGAAGAATGAGCAACACCTAAATAGAGCGCGCTACAGTAATCCAGCCTAGATGTAATAAAGGCATGGATTACTGTCTCAAAATGCTGCCGCTCGAGAATGGGCTTCACCTTCGCCAGCTTCCTTAGGTGAAAGAAGCTGGACTTAACCACCGGGCATATTTGGCGATCTAATTTAAAGTCACTGTCCATCCTAAAACCCAGGTTCACAACTGTTGGCTTCACGTACCTTGACAATGGACCTAAATCAACAAATGGAGGTTCACGGCAGCCATTGGGATCAAATAAAATCACCTCTGTCTTTTCATTACATCCAAGAAAGTTTAGGGCCAGCCAGGACATAATGCCATCAAGACAAGACAGAAGCGATTTTACAGAAAAGGCGTCTTCCCCCCTCAGCGGCAAATAAAGCTGGGTATCATCTGCATAACAGTGGAAAGAGATGCCATGCTTTCTAAGGATGGAACCCAGAGGAAGTATGTACAGCGAGAAAAACAGGGGGCCCAGAATCGAACCCTGTGGAACCCCATATGACAGGGGATCGGAAGAGGATTCAAACCCAGCAAGACTAACACACATGGTTCTGCCCGCCAGATAGGACCTGAACCATCCCAGGGCACTGCCACAGATGCCCACTAACTGCTGTAGCCGAGATAATAAGATATTATGGTCCACCATATCAAAGGCGGCAGACAAGTCCAGCAGGACAAGAACCACACAATCCCAGAATCATTAGCCAGGAGGTTGTCGTTAAAAACCCTTAGCAATGCTGACCGTGCTGTGCATGGTTTTAAAATCCAGACTGGAAGATCTCCCAAATATCATGCTCCTCCAGGAATAGTTTCACCTGAGCATAAACAACTCTCTCCAGTAATTTAGAATTATAAGGCAATTTCGAGATGGGTCTAAAATTAGCCAGAACAGATTGATCCAGGCCAGGTTTCTTAAGTAGTGGTTGCACTACCGCATGTTTAAAACTCACGGGGCCAACCCCAGAACATAAGCTGCTGTTAATAATGGTAAGAACCGACCGCCCTATACTAGGAAAAACCTCCTTAAAAAGATGTGGAGGGACCGCATCACAAGGAGAACCCGATGGCTTAATATGGGAAACCACATCTTTAAATACGATAAAGTCACAGGCTCAAACTTGTCGAATACCACCAGGCAAGGGACCGAAACAGAAGGGTCAGAGGCAGGTGCTGAAATGTTAGCCCTTAAGGAAACAACCCATCCATTACTCCTCCCATTTGCCTTACTCTCCCACGCTGCCTTCCTCCTATCCCCTAATCCCCCAGCTGGCTTCCTCCCATTCGCCTCACTCCCCAAGTTGGCTACCTCACATCGCTACCACCGACCCCCCCCCCCCCCCCCCCCAAGCTCACTCCCTCCGTTCCTATACTCCCCGTTCGTTGTCTTCTTGCTCGGAAACTGGCTGCCTCCCATCGCTTACTTCCCCAAGCGGGGATCAAGACAGTAGCCTCCTACTGGAAGCGCCGTCGCGATGCAACCTGCGGCGGGCGACATTTCTTTCAACATCTGGGCCGATGACATACCCCAATTGCGAGTTAGTGTCTGAAACACGAGCGGACAAACACTCCTAAGCTGTGGGGACCTGTCATTCCCCTTACTACCCCAAGCTGGCTTTCCTCACATTCTCCTTACTCCCCGAAGGGGGCGAACTCCAATTCCCTTACTCCCCGAAGCTTATTACCCCCCGCCCCAAGATGGCTACGTCCCATCCCTTACTCCCACAAGCTGGCTGTCTCACACCCCTTACTCCTCCAAGCTAGCCTACTCAGATTCAACTTACTCCTTCACACAAGCTGGCTGCCTCCCATGCCTTACTCCCCAACTTGGCTTCCCCGCATTTGCATTTCTACCCCACGCAGCATTCCTCCCCTCCCATCCCTTAGTTCCCCAAGCTGGCTAACACACTACTCCCTTACTCCCCCAGCTGGCCACCCATTCGCCTTACTCCCCCAAGCTGATTACTACCCTTCCCTTATGCCCCGCAAGCTGCATTCCTCCCATCCCATACTTCCCCAAGTTGCCTTCTTCCCATCACTTACTGCCCCCCAAGCTGGCTACCTCACATCCCCTTTATTCCCCCAAACTGGTTTCCTCCATTCACTTTACTCCCCCAATCTGCCTATCTGCCTTTCTCCCATCCGCAAGCTGGCTACCTGCTAACTCTTACTTCCCAAGCTAGCTACCTACCATGCTTTGTTTACTCCCCCAAGCAGGTTACCTCCCATCCTTTATTCCCCCTATCTGGCTACCCCCCTTTTCCCTGTCTACCTCCCACGCCACTTACTCCCCAAGCTGGCTACGTCCCATCCCTTACTCCCCCAAGTTATCTTCCTCCAATTCGCCTTATTACCGCCCCAAGCTGGCTATCTCCCATTCATTACCCCACCAAACAGGCTTCCTCCAATTCGCCTTACTCCACCACCCCCAACCCAAGTTGCCTTCCTCCCATCCCTTACCCCACCAACCAAGTTGCCTTCCTCCCATTTGCTTTACTCCCCCAAGCTTACACCCTCCCATTCCTTACTCCCCTCAGCTGGATACCTCCCATCCTTTACTCTCCCAGCTGGCTGCCTCCATCCCTTACCTCCCATTCCCCTTAAATCCTCAAGTTGGTTTCTTCCGAATCACCTTACCTCCCTAAGCTGTCTATCTTCCAACCCTTACTCCGCCATATGGCCACCGCCCGTCTGTTACTCCAGAATATGGATAACTCCCATTTTCCTTACTCCCCAAACTGGATTCCTCCGCTTACTCCCCAAGGACAATGGACAAGGGAGAGCCAGTGGATGTAGTGTATCTGGACATCCAGTAAGCATTTGATAAGGACCCACATAGGAGATTAGTGGGCATAATTTTCTCCCAACACCTCTTCCCCCCTTCCCATGCACCCCCAAGCTGGTTAGCTCCCATCCCATACACCTACAAGCTGGCCACCGCCCACCCCTTACTCCCCGAAGCATGCTTACTCCGATTCGCCTTACTCCCCCAAACTGGCTGCCTCCCATCCCTTACACCCCCAGCTAGCTATAACCATATAATATAACCATATAACAATTACAGCACGGAAACAGGCCATCTCGACCCTTCTAGTCCGTGCCGAACACATAATCTCCCCTAGTCCCATATACCTGCGCTCAGACCATAACCCTCCATTCCCTTCCCATCCATATAACTATCCAATTTATTTTTAAATAATAAAAACGAACCTGCCTCCACCACCTTCACTGGAAGCTCATTCCACACAGCTACCACTCTCTGAGTAAAGAAGTCCCCCCTCATGTTACCCCTGAACTTCAGTCCCTTAATTCTCATGTCATGTCCCCTTGTTTGAATCTTCCCTACTCTCAGTGGGATACGCTTTTCCACGTCAACTCTGTCTATCCCTCTCATCATTTAAAAAACCTCTATCAAGTCCCCCCTTAACCTTCAGCGCTCCAAAGAATAAAGCCCTAACTTGTTCAACCTTTCTCTGTAACTTAGTTGCTGAAACCCAGGCAACATTCCAGTAAATCTCCTCTGTACTCTCTCTATTTTGTTGACATCCTTCCTATAATTAGGCGACCAAAATTGTACACCATACTCAGAATTGGCCTCACCAATGCCTTGTACAATTTTACCATTACATCGCAACTTCTATACTCAATGCTCTGATTTATAAAGGCCAGCACCACCAAAAGCTTTCTTTACCACCCTATCTACATGAGATTCCACTTTCAGGGAACTGTGCACAGTTATTCCCAGATCCCTCTGTTCACCTACATTCTTCAATTCCCTACCATTTACCATGTACGTCCTATTTTGATTTGTCCTGCCAAGATGTAGCAGCTCACACTTATCAGCATTAAACTCCGTCTGCCATCTTTCAGCCCACTCTTCCAACTGGCATAAATCTCTCTGTAGACTTTGAAACTCTACTTAATTACCCGCAACCCCACCTATCTTAGTATCATCTGCATACTTACTAATCCAATTTACCACACCATCATCCAGATCATTGATGTACATGACAAACAACAGTGGACCCAACACGGATCCCTGTGGCACCCCACTCGTCACTGGCCTCCAACCTGACAAACAACCATCCACCATTACTCTCTGGCATCTCCCATTCAGCCACTGTTGAATCCATCTTGCTACTCCACCATTAATACCCAACCATTGAACCTTCTTAACCAACCTTCCATGAGGAACCGTGTCAAAGGCCGTACTGAAGTCCATATACACAACATCCACTGCGTTACCCTCATCAATTTCCCGAGTAACATCTTCACAAAATTCAAGAAGATTAGTTAAACAAGATCTTCCAGGCACAAATCCATGTTGACTGTTCCTAATCAGACCCTGTTTATCCAGATGCTTATATATATTATCTCTAAGTATTCTTTCCATTAATTTGCCCACCACTGACGTCAAACTAACAGGTCTATAATTGCTAGGTTTACTCTTAGACCCCTTTTTAAACAATGGAACAACATGCGCAGTACGCCAATCCTCCGGCACTATTCCCGTTTCTAATGACATTTGAAATATTTCTGCCATAGCCCCTGCTATTTCTACACTAACTTCCCTCAATGTCCTTGAGAATATCCTGTCCGGACCTGGAGACTTATCCACTTTTATATTTCTCAAAAGTGTCAGTACTTCCTCTTCTTTGATCCTCAGAGTTTCCATAGCTACTCTACTTGTTTCCCTTACCTGACATAATTCAATATCCTTCTCCTTGGTGAATACCGAAGAAAATAAACTGTTCAATATCTCCCCCATCTCTTTTGGCTCTGCAGATAGTTGTCCACTCTGACTCTCTAATGGGCCAATTTTATCCCTCGTTATCCTTTTGCTATTAATATAGCTGTAGAAACCCTTCGGATTTACTTTTACCTTACTTGCCAAAGCAACCTCATATCTTCTTTTAGCTTTTCTAATTTCTTTCTTAAGATTCTTTTTACATTCTTTATACTCCTCAAGCACCTCATTTACTCCATGCTGCCTATAATTATTGTAGATCTCCCTCTTTTTCCGAACCGTGTCCAATTTCCCTTGAAAACCATGGCTCTTTACAATTTTTACGATTTCCTTTCAACCGAACAGGGACATAAAGATTCTGTGCTCTTAAAATTTCACCTTTAAATGTACTCCATTTCTCTTCCACATCCTTCCCATAAAACAAACTGACCCAATTTACTCCTTTTAAATCCCTTCGCATCTCCTCAAAGTTAGCCTTTCTCCAATCAAAAATCTCAACCCTAGGTCCAGTTTTGTCCCTCTCCATAATTATATTGAAACTAATGGTATTGTGATCACTGGAACCGAACTGTTCCCCAACGCATACCTCTGCCACTTGACCCATCTAATTTCCTAACAGGAGGTCCAGTACCGCCCCTTCTCTAGTAGGTACTTCTATGTATTGTTGCAAAAAACTATCCTGCACACATTTTACAAACTCCAAACCATCCAGCCCATTTACAGAATGTGTTTCCCAGTCTATGTGCGGAAAATTGAAATCTCCCACAATCACTACTTTGTGCTTACTACTAATATCTGCAATCTCCTTACATATTTGCTCTTCCAATTCTCGCTCCCCATTTGGCGGTCTATAATACACCCCTATAAGTGTTTCTACCCCTTTCCCATTTCTCAGTTCCACCCAAATAGCCTCCCTAGACGAGCCCTCTAATCTATCCTGCCAAAGCACTGCTGTAATATCTTCCCTGATAAGCAATGCAACACCTCCACCTCTTGCCCCTGCAATTCTATCACACCTGAAGCAACGAAATCCTGGAATATTTAATTTCCAATCACAGCCCTCCTGCAACCATGTTTCACTGATCGCCACAACATCATACTTCCAGGTGTCAATCCAGGCTCTATGTTCATCCACTTTTCTTACAATGCTCCTAGCATTAAAATATACACATTTAAGAAACCCACCCTCTCTTATTCTCTGATTATTTTCTTTTTCTTCACTCTCCCCTACATTTTGGGTCAGAGTGCTACCATTCTCACACTGACTGCTAGCTTTCCCAATTTGTGTCCCTCCCCCCAACCATACTAGTTTAAAGTCTCCCCAGTAGCCTTTGCAAATCTCCCCGCCAGGATATTGGTCCCCCTTGAGTTCAAGTGCAACCCGTCCTTTCTGTACGTCGCATCTTTCCCAAAAGAGGTCCCAATGATCCAGAAACTTGAATCCATACCCACTGCACCAGTCCCTCATCCACGCATTTATCCTCCACCTCACTCCATTCCTACTCTCACTGTCGCGTGGCACAGGCAGTAATCCTGAGATTGTTACCTTTCCAGTCCTTCTCCTTAACTCACTACCTAACTCCCTAAATTCTTCTTTCAGGACCTCTTCTCTTTTTTTACCTATGTCGTTGGTATCTATATGCACCACAACCACAGGCTCCTCTCCCTCCCATTTCCGGATTTCTTGGACACGTTCAGACACATCCCTGACCCTGGCACCAGGGAGGCAAACTACCATCCGGGACTCCTGTCTGCGTCCACAGAATCGCCTATCCGACCCCTGACTATAGAGTCCCCTATTACAATTGCCCTCCCCTTCTTTTCCTTACCCTTCTGAGCAACCGGACCGGTCTTTGTGCCAGAGACCCGGTCGCTGTCGCTGCCCCCAGGTAGGCTGTCCCCCCCACCCTTACTCAAGCATGAGTACTTATATCTAAGGTGTACAGCCACCGGGGTACTCACCAGTCTCTGCCTCTGCCCGTTGCCCTTCCTAACTGTGACCCAGTTTTCTGTCTCCCGTGGTCTTGGAGTGACCACCTCCCTGTAACTCCTTTCTATGACCTCCTCGCTCTCCCTGAGCAGACAGAGGTCATCGAGTTGCTGTTCCAGGTTCCTGACACAGTCCCTTAGGAGCTCCATCTCGACGCACCTTGCGCAGATGTGGACGTCTGGAGGGCACTCCGACTCCATGACCTCCCACATCTGACATCCAGAACAGTAAACTGCCCTGGCCTTCATTCCCCCCTTATCCAAATACAATAAAGCCTTACAATTACAATACAAATACAATACAAGCCAATCAGCTGCTTCTGCTGGTCCTCTTCCACCAATCAGAGGCTTCCACCAGAATCAGAATCTTTCTCTGGAAGTGAGATGGAACGTTGCAGATTTGGGTTTTTCTACTCACAGCTCCAGGTAAATCCTCCTGTCACCAACGGCTCCCCGGGCCTCTGTAGAAAGCAAGCCCCGCGCTGTTTTTATACTCACAGCTCCAGGTAAGACCACCTCGCACCAACGGCTCCCCAGCTACCTCCCATCCGTTACCTCACACCCCAAGGTTGCTTCCTCTCTTCTTTTTACTCCCCCAAGTTACTTTCTTCCCATCCCTTACTCCCCCCCCCCCCCCCCCCATGCTGGCACCATCCCACCCCCAAGCTATTTTCTTCCCATTTCTTACTCCCCAAGCGGGGAATCATGACAAGCTTACTCGTGGCGATTCCGGGAAGCGACGATACGATGCCCTCTGTGACGCGTCGGGCGATGATTCTTTCAACATGTTGGACGAGACAGAAGCAAACAACCACCCACATCGTCTGACACACGAGCGAACAAACACACCCAAGCTGTGGTAACCTGGCATTCCCCTTACTCCCCAAGCTGGCTTCCTCAAATTCCCCTTACTGCCCGAAGTCGGATACCTCCCATTCCCCTTATTCTCCCAAGCTGGTTTACCTCCCATTCACTAACTCTGATGGTAACCTCCCATTCCCCTACTCCACCAAGCTGGCTGCTGCCATGCCTTACTCCCCCCAAACTGGCAACCCCCTTCCCTTACAACCCCAAGCTGGCTACATCGCTTTTCATTTACTCCCACAAGCCATTTGCCTCCCATCCCTTACTCCCCCATGCGGGGAATCGTGACAGAAGCCCACTCTTGGCTACTCCCATCCCTTAACCCCCAAGTTGGCTTTCTCCGGTTTGCCTTTCTCCACCAAGTTAACTAACAACATCCCATTCCTTACTCCCCCTTGCTGGTTACCTCGTATCCATTGCTCCCCCAAGCTGGCAGCCTCCCATCCCTTACCTCTCCCCAAGCTGGCTACCTCCCGTTCCCCTTGCTTCCCCAAGCTGGCTTATTCCGATTTCCCTTTCTCCCCCAAGGTGGCTCCCTCCCATGCCTTACTCCCCAATTTTGGACACCTCGCTTACCTTACTCCCCATAGCTGGCTTTATCCCATCCCTTAATCCCCCAAGCTGGCTACTTCTCATCCCTTAGGTGGCTACCACCAGTACTTCCATTCCGCGTACTCTCTCCAAAGCTGCCTCCCTCCCATCCCGTAATTCCCCAAGCTGGGGCTACCTCCCACCCCCCTTACTCCCTCCCCCAAGTAGGCTACCTCCTAGCCCTTAATTCCCAAGCTGGCTTCCACCTATTCACCATGCTCTCCCACGCTGTCTCCCTCCCATCCCTAACCCCCAAGCTGGCTTCCTCCCTCCCCTTACACCCCATGTTGGATTACTCAGATACCCCTTACTAGCTACATCCGATCCCTTACTCCCTACTGCTGACTTACTACGATCCCTTAATCCTCCACAGTGACTTCTTTCCATTTCTCCCAACACGCTGGCTACCTCCCATCCATTACTCCCCCAAGTTGCCTTTCTCCCATCCCTGTTCCCACCGTTGGCGTTCGACCATTTTGCCTTACTCTCCCCAAGCTTACCACCTCCCATTCCTTACTTCCCTTAGCCGGCTCTCTCCCAATCCTAACTCCCCCAAGCTGGCTTCCTTCCACCCCTTACTCCCCGCAAGCTGGCTGCCTCCCATTCCCCTTACTTCCCCATGTTGGCTTCCTCCCATTCCTCTTACTTCCCCAAGCTGGCTACCAAGCGGGGATCATGCCACAAGCCTCCGCGTGGCGATCCCTGGAAGCAACGACACGATGTATACGATGTTCTGTCAACATGTTGGACGACGACAGAAGCCAACGGCGAGCTACATTGTCTGACACATGAGCGAACGAACATCCCCAAGCTGGGAAACTCCCATTCCCCTTACTACCCCAAGCTGGTTCGCTCCCCCAAGATTCCATCCCATGCTCCCACACGCTCGCTACCTCTCGCCCCGTACTTCCTCAAGCGGCCTTACTCCAATTCCGCTTACTCCCCCAGGCCTCCTGCTTCCCGTCCCTTAATCCCCAAGTTGGCTTTCTCCCATTCACATTACGCGCCCATGTGGATACCTTCCATCCCTTATCCTACCAAACTAGCTATCTCACATTCCCATTTATCCCCTAAGCGGGCCACGACCCATTCCCCTTGCACCCCAAACATTTTACCTCCGAACCCTTACTCCTCAAATCAATCTACCTCCCTTGCCCCTTACTCACCCATGTTGCCTACCCACCATTACCCTTACTCCCCCAAGCTGGCTACCTCTCACCCCTGGCTCCCCCAAGTTGGCTTCCTCCTAATTGCCGTTACTCACACATATGTTCTACCTCCCTCACACCATTCCTTACTGTCCCACGCTGGCTACCTCACATTCCCTTCATTCCCCAAGCTGGCTAACTCATATGTCTCTTTACACCCCAAACTGGCAACCCCCCATTCCCCTTATTCCCCAAGGTGGCTAATTCCCATTGCCCTTACACCCCCAGCTGGCTGCCTCCATCCCTTACCACCCCAAGTTGGCTTCCTCCCATTCCCCTTACTTCCCCAAGCTGGTTTCTTCCGAATCACCTTACTCCCCACACACAGTCTATCTCCCAACCGTTACTCAGCAATGTTGGCCACCTCCCGTCTGTTACTCCTGAAGCTGGTTAACTCCCATTTCCCTTAATCCCCCCAACTGGCTACATCCCATTCCTCTTACTCCCCAAACCGGCTACCTCCCATTTCGCTTACTCCCCAAGGAAAATGCACAAGGGGGAGCCTAGTGGATGTAGTGTATCTGGACTTCAAGTAAGCATTTGATAAGGACCCACATAGGAGATTTGTGGGCAAAATTAGGGCACATGGTTTGATGTTAGAGTACTGACATGGATAGAGAAGTGGTTGGCAGATAGATTCAGGGGATACGAGGAGAAGGCAGGATTGGGGTACTACTGATTGGGGATGATCAACCATGGTCATATTGAATGGCGGTACAGGCTCGAAGGGGCGAATTGTCTACTCCTGCACCTATTGTCCCATCCCCCTTACTCCAATAAACACGTTTTCCCCCCTCCCCTTACATCCCAAGCTGGCAGCCTCCAATCCCACACTGCCACAAGCTGGCTATCTCCCAACACTTACTCCCCGAAGCTGGCTTACTCCGTTTCCCCCTCCTCCAATAAACTAGCTGCCTCCCATCCTTTACTCCCCCAGCTAGCTTCCTACCTTTTGCCTACTCCCCAAGCTGACTACCTCCCAGTCATTACCACCCAAGTCGGCTTCTTCCCATTTGCCTTACTCCCCAAGCTTGCTACCTCCCATTCCCTTACTCCTCCAAACTGTCTTCCTCCCATTCCCCCATCTGGCTACCCCCCCCCCCCCCCCCCACACCCAGCTGGCTTTCCTCCCTCCCCGTGCTCCCCCAAGCTGGCTACCACCCACCCCCACCTCCCAGTTGGCTTCCAACCTCCCCATACGCCCACAAGCTGGTTACCTCCCATCCAATACTCCCATAAGCTGGCCTCCGTCCACCCCGAAGCGGACTTACTCCGATTTGCCGTACTCCCCCAAACTGTCTGCCTCCTTACTCCTCCCAGCTAGTTACATTTACATGTACCTCGCTTACATTTACGCGCTCAAGTTGCTCTCTTCCCATCCCTTACTCCCCAAGCTGGCAACCTCCCATCCCTTACTTCCCCCAAGATGGCAACATCCCATCCCTCACAACGCCAAGCTGGTTACCTCGCTTTTCATTTACTCCCCCAAGCTATTTTCCTCCCATTCCTTACTCCCCAAGCGGGGAATCATGACAAGCTTACTCGTGGCGATTCCTGGAAGCGACGACACGATGCCCTCTGTGACGCGTCGGGCGACGATTCTTTTAACATGTTGTACGAGACAGAAGCAAACAACCACCCACATCGTCTGACACAGGAGCGAACAAACACACCCAAGCTGTGGTAACCCTTGCATTCCCCTCACTCCCCACGCTGGCTAACTCATATTCCCCTTACTGCCCCAAGCCGGATTCCTCCCATTCCCCTTACTCTCCCAAGCTGGTTTACCTCCGATTCCTTAACTCCCATCAAGCTGTCAATCTCCCAGCCTTTACTCCCACCCACCTTACTCTCCAAGCTGGATTTGCTCCCATCATTTACTCCCCCAAGCTGCCTTTCTCCCATACCTTAACCCCACACAAGATGGAATCCCCCCTTTCCTTACTCCCCCAAATTGCCTTCGTCCCATCACTTACTCCCCCAAGCTGTCTACTACCTCTCCTTTCTCTTACTAACTGAAGCTGTCGACCTCCCAATCCCATTATTCCCCCAAGCTGGCTACCTCCCATTCCCATCACTCCCCCAAGCTGGTTTCCTCCATACCGTAACTCCACCAATCTGCCTTTCCTCCCATCCTTTACTCCGCCAAGCTGGTTACCTCATATCCCTTTCTCTTCGGAGCTGGCTGCCTCCCATCCGTTAGTTCCCCAAGCTGGCAACTTCCCATCCTTGCCTTATCTACCAAGCTGGCTACCTCCCTTTGACCCTTACTGCCTCAAGCTGGCTTCCTCCCATCCCTTATTCCCCCAAGCGGGGATCATGACAGAAACCTCCTCGTATTGATTGCTGTGCAAGCGACGACACGATACACTATCTCCTGTGATGCTTCGGGCGACGATACTGTCAACATGTTTAACGACGACAGAAACCAACAGCGAACTACATCGTCTAAAACAATGGGCGAACTAACACAGACAAGCTGCGGGAACCTGGCATTCCGCTTACTTCACCATACTGGTAACATCCCATTCCCCTTATTCCATCAAGCTGACTACTCCCATCCCTTACTCCCTCATGCTAGCAACCCCCCTTCCCTCACAACCCCAAACCTCGCTTTTCATTTACTCCCCAAGTTATTTTCCTCAAATACCTTACTCCTCCAAGCGGGAAATCATGGCAGAAGCCCATTCGTGGCCTCTCCCACCCCTTACTCCCCCAAGTCGGCTTCCTCCCACTTGCCATATTCCCCCAAGGTAACTAACAACATCCCATTCCTTTCTCCCCCATGCTGGTTACCCCGTATCCATTGCTCCCCCAAGCTAGCAGCCTCCCATCCCTTACCTCCCCAAGTTGGCTACCTCCCGTTCCACATGCTTCCCCAAGCTGGCTTCTTCCGATTCCCCTTTCTACCCCAAGGTGGCTCCCTCCCATGCCTTACTATCCAATTCTGGCCACCTGGCTTACCTTACTCCCCATAGCTGGCTTTGTCCCATCCCTTAATTCCCCAAGCTGGCTACTTCACATCCCTTACTCGCCCAATGTGGCTACCACCATTACTCCCATTCCGCTTACTCTCCGAAGCTGCCTCCCTCCCATCCCGTAATTCCCCAATCTGGGGCTACCTTCCATTCCCCTTACTACCTCCCCCAAACTGGCTACCTCCCATACCTTAACCCCCCAAGCTGGCTTCCTCCCTCCCCTTACACCCCAAGCTTGCTTACTCAGATACCCCTTACTAGCTGCATCCGATCTCTTACACACCCAAGCTGGCTCCATCCCATCCCTTACTCCCCCCTGCTAACTCCTCCGATCCCTTAATCCCCCACCACAGCTTCCTCCCATTTACCTTACTTCCCCCACGCTCTCATCCTGCATCTATTACCCCCCCCCCCCCCCAAGCTGGCAAACACGCTTCCCTATTACTCCCCCAGCTGGCTTCCTCCCATTCGCCTTACTCCCCCAAGCTGACTATCTCCAATCCATTACTCAACCAAGTGGCTTATTCCCATTCGCCGCATTCTCACACGCTGGCTACATCCCATCGCTCGATGCCCACCACCAAGCTGGCTACCTCCCTTTCTTTACTCCCCATGTTGCTTTCTTCCCACCATTTACTAGCTACATCCCCCCCACATATGGCTTCCTCCCATCCCTTACTCAGCCATGCTGGCTTACTCAGATTCCCCTTACTTCCCCAAACAAACGCCTCCCATCCCTTAATCCACCAAGCTTACTATCACACACCCTTCCTTACTCCAGCTAACTGGCTGCCTCCCACCAATTACTCCTCCACCAAGCTGGCTAACTCCCATGCATTTCTCTCATATCTGGCATCCTCCCATCCCCTACTCCCCTAGCTGGATACCTCCTAACTCCTTCGTCCCCAAGCTGGCTACCTACCACCCCTTACTCCCCCCCCCCCCAGCTGCATTCCCCCATCCCTGTTCCCACCGTTGGCTTTCGACCATTTGTCTTACTCCCCCATGCTTACTTCCACCCATTCCTTACACCCCCAAGCTGGCTGCTTCCTATCCCTTACGTCCCCATGTTGGCAACCTCCCATTCCCCTTACCTCCCCCCCAAGGTGGCTACCAAGCGAGGATCATGCCAAAATCCTCCGCGTGGCGATCCCTTAAAGCAACGACATGATGTACGATGTTCTGTCAACAACGTTGGAAGACGACAGAAGCTAAATCGTCTGACACATGAGCGAACCAACATCCCCAAGCTGGTAAACTCCCATTCCCCTTTCCTCCCCAAGCTGGCTATCTCCCATTCCCCATACTTCCTCAAGCTGCAATCTTCTCAGCCATAACTCACAAAGTACTCTCCCTAGATCTATAAAGCTGGTTACCTCCAATCCCTTTGTCACCACTAGTTGGCTTCCTCCCATTTGTCTTTCTCCCCCAAGGTAAATAATTACCTCCCATTACTTACTCCCCCATACTGGCTATCTCCCAACCATTTCTCCCCCAAGCTGGCTGCCTCCCATCCCTTACCCATCCCCTAGCTGGCTGCCTCCCATCCCTTACCCATCCCCAAGCGGGCTACTTCCCATTCCCCTTACTTCCTTCCCCAAGCTGGCTTCTTCAGATTCTCCTTTCACCCCCAAGGTGGCTCCCTCCCTTCCCTTAATCCCCAAATGCTTGCCACCTCCCTTCCCATACTCCCCCAAGATGGCTTTGACCCATCCCTTAATCTCCCAAGCTGGCTACGTCCCATCCCTTACCCGCACAAGGTGGCTACCAACCTCACTCTCGCAAAGCTAGTTAACTCCCATTCCCCTTACTCCCTCCACCAAGGTGGCTGCCTCACATGCCTTAATCCCCACGTTGGCTTCCTCTATTTCACATTACTGGCCAAGCTGGAAACCTTCCATCCCTTATACTATCAAGCTAGCTACCTCACATACCCCTTTATCCCCCAAGCTGGCCACCGCCCATTCCCCTTGCACCCCCAAACATTCTACCTCCGACCCCTTACCTTACTCCCCAAAGCAGGGTACCTCCCTTGCCCCTTTCTCACCCATGTTGCCTATCCACCATGCCACTTACATCGCCAAACTGGCTACCTCACACCCCTGATTCCCCCAAGTTGGCTTCCTCCAATTCGTCTTTACTCACATTGGCTTCCATTGTGGCTACCTCCCATTCCCCAAGCTGGCTACCTCCTATTCGACCTACTTCTCCAAGCTGGCTACCTCTGACCCCGAACCCCTCTCAAGCTGTCTTCGTCCCTTCCTTTACTCCCCAGATACTTTCTTCCCATTATTTAACCCCCCCTCCAAGCCCGCGTCTTCCCTTTCCTTACTCCCCGAAGATGCCTCCCTCTCTTCCCTTTCTACCCCCAAGCAGGCTATCTCCCTCCCCTTAAT
The DNA here is from genome assembly GCA_036785375.1 of Leucoraja ocellata. Taxonomy (NCBI): domain Eukaryota; kingdom Metazoa; phylum Chordata; class Chondrichthyes; order Rajiformes; family Rajidae; genus Leucoraja; species Leucoraja ocellata. The sequence continues at coordinate 1,096,762 of JAWMAR010000353.1, read as the reverse complement.
CCCCCAAGCTTTCTACCACACCTTCCCCGTACTCCCCCATCTGGTTGCCTCCCCATCCCCTCCTCCCACAATCTGGCGTACTGCCTTATTTTACTCACCGAGTTACTTCCATACCATCCCTTACTCTCTCATGATGGCCACCACCCTCCCCTTACTCCCCGAAGCTTGATACCACCCTTTCCACCCGCACTCAAGCCCTTGCTCCCTCCCTCCAATTCCCCATTACTCTCCCAAGTTGGCTGTTACCCATCCCTTACTCCCCCAATCTGGCTTCCTAATTCCTATTCCCCCAAGCTAGCTATTTCCCATCCATTACTCCCCCAATTTGGCTTCCTCCTAATTCCTACTCCCCCAAGCTAGCTACCTCCCATCCATTACTCCCCAAGTATGCTTCCTCCCATTCATCTTCCCCTCCAAGCTGATTACCTCACATCCCTTTCTCGCCCAAGCGTGGATCATGACAAAAGTCAACCCGTGGTGATCCCTGGAAGCGACGATATGTACGATGTTCTATCAACATGCTGGACCACTACAGAATCCAAAAGCGAGTTACTTCGTCTGACACATGAGCGAACACCCCCAAGCTGGGAAACTCCCATATCCGTTACTCTTCCAATGTGGCTACCTCCCATTCCCGTTACTTACCCCAAGCTGGCTACCTCCCATTCCACTTACTTCCCCAATGTGGCTACCTCCCATTCCCCTTACTTACCCCAAGCTGGCTACTAATCATTCCACTTACTCCCCCCCCCCCCCCGTGGCTACCTCCCATTCCTGTTTCTGTCCCAAACTGTCTACCTCCCATTTCCCTTATACCCCCAATGTGGCTACTACCTCCCATACCACTTACTGCCCCAAACTGGCTGCCGCCCATCTGTTACCCCCCCAAGCTGGCTACCCCCCACCCTTTACTACCCAAGCTCTCTTACTCCAATTCCCCTTACTCCTTCAAACTGGCTGCATCCCATTCCTTAATTCCCGAACTTGGCTTCCTCCCACTCGCCTTTCTACCCCTAGCCACATACACCGCCGAGTTGGCTACCTCTCATTCCCCTTACGCCCCCCAAGCTGTCTACCACCCACCGCTTACTTCCTTCCCCAAGCTGGCAACATCCCATTCCCGTTACTAACCCAAGCTGGCTTAGTCACAGTGCCATGTACTCCCCAAGACGGCCACCCTTCCGTCCCTTACTCCCTAAAGCTGTCTTCCTCCCCACCCCTTACTCCACAAACTGGCTAGCTCCCATTCCCCTTACTTCACGAAGCTGGCTTCCTCCCAACATCTTTGTCCCCATAGCTGCCTACCAACCATTCCTATTTCTTCTTCAAGCTGGCTATCTACAATCGTTTCCCCCCTAAAGTTGTCTACCTGCCATTCGCCTTAGTCCTCCAAGCTGGCTTCCTCCCCTCCCAAAGCTGGCTACCACCCACCCATTCCCCTCACTCCACAAAACTGGCTCCTCCCATTGGCCTTCGACCCCCAAGCTGGCTACCTCCCATCCCTTACTCCCCCAAGCTGGTTGCTTTCCATCCTTTACCTCCCCATGTTGGCAACTTCCCATCCCTGACTTCTTCTCCCCAGCTGGCTTCTTCCTATTGCCCTTGCTCGCCCAAACGGGCTACCTCCATTCTCCTTATTTGCCCAAGCTGGCCTCCTCCCATCCCTTATGTCCCTGTGCTCGCCAGCTCCCGTCCCTTACTCCCCAGGCTGGCTACCTCCCATTCCTCTAACCCCACTAACTCCCATTCGCCTTACACCCGCAATCTGCATTCCTCCCATCCCTTACTCCCCAAAGCGGGGTTTATGACAAAAGCTTCCCCGTGGCGATCCCTGGAAGCGACGAGGTGATTGATGTACGATGTTCCGTCAACATGTTTGACGACGACAGAAGCCAACGGCGAGCTACATCGTCTGACAGATGAGCAAACGATCACCACCAAGCTGGGAAACTTCCAATCACCTTACTCCCCCATGCGGCTACCTTCCATTCCCCTTACTCCCCAAATCTGGCAACCCCCCCCCCCAAGTTGGCTACCTCCCATCCGGTACGCCCACAAGCTGGCTACCTCCCACCACTTAATCGCCCAACTTGGCTTCCTCCCATTTACCTTACAACCCTACGCTGCCTTCCTCCAATCCCTTACTCCCCCAAGCTCGCTAACACACATCCCCCTTACTCGCCCATCTGGCTTTCTCCCATTCGCCTTACTCTCCCCAAGCTGATTACTTCCCATCCCTTAATCCCCCAAGTTGTCTATCTCAAATGCCTGACTGACTGCCCTAAGCTAACTCCCTCCCTCATCTCCCTTACTCTCCCCAAGCTGCCTTCCTCCTATCTATCACCCCCTGGATTCCTCCCTTCCCTTCCCTCTCCAAGCTGGTTACTTCCTATCCTTATTTCTCCCATCTGACTCCCTCCCATTCGTTTCTCTCGGAAGATGGCTACCTCCTATCCTCTACTCCCCCAAGTGGGGATCGTGACAAAAGCCTCCTCGTGGCGATTCCTGGAAGCGACGACACGATGCCCTCTATGACGCGTCAGGCGACGATTCTTTCAACATTTACGTCGACAGAAGCCAACAGCGAGCTACATCGTCTGAAACAAGCGAACAAACACCCCCAAGCTGTGGGAACCTGCCATTCCTCTTACTCTCCCAAGCTGGCTACCTCCCATTCCTTATACCTCCTCAAGTTGGCAATCTTCCCACCCATTATTCCCATTAACCTTGCTCTACAAAGCTGGCTACCTCCGATCCCTTACTCCCCCAAGTTTGCTTCCCTCCATTTGCCTTTCGCCCCCAATTTAACAACCTCCCATTCCTTACTCCCCATGCTGACTCCCTCCCATCCATTACTCCCCAAGCTGGCTGCCTCCCATCCCTCACTCCCCCAAACGGCTACCTCCCATTCCCCTTGCATCCCAAGGTGACTACTTCCTATTGCCCTTACTTTCGCAAGCCATATACCACCCACTCCACCCCCACCTCCCCAAGATGGCGTCCGCCCTTCCCTTACACCCCCAAGCTGGCTACCTCCCATCCCATACTCCCACAGGCTGACTATCTCTCGCCCTTTACTCCTCCAAGCTGGAATGCTCACATCCCTTACTCTCCCAGCTGGCTGCCTCCAATCCCTTCATCCTCCAACTTTGCCTCCTCCCATTTGCCTTAATCCCCCACGCTGCCTTCCTCACATCCATTACTCCCCCAATTTGGCTTTCTCCAATCCCTTACTCCCGCTAGCTGGCTACATCCCTCCCTTAACTCCCCCAGGCAGGCTACCTCCCTCCCCTCACTCCCCAAGCTTGCTACCACCCTTTCCCCTTACACCCCAATCTGGCTTCCTCCCTTCCTTTACTCCCCAAGTTGCTTTCATTACTTACCACACCCCCAAGTTGCCTTCCTCCCAAACATTACACGCCCAAGATGGCTACCTCGCCTTTATTCCCCCAAGCTTGATACCACCCTTTCCCCTTACTCACCCAAGCTGGCTCCCATGCATTAGCCTTACTCCCCCAAGCTACCTAACGCCCACCCTTTATGTCTTCTATATGACTATCTCCCATTTCTTTCTCTCGGAAGCTGGCTGCCGCCCATCCCTTGCTCGCCCAAGCTGGCAACCTTGCAACCTTACAACACCAAGCTGGCCACCTCCCTTATACCTTACACCCCCAAGCTGTCTTCCTCCCATCTCTTACTCTCCCCCAAGCGGAGATCATGACAGAATCCTGCTCGTGGCGATTCCTGGAAGCGACAATTCCTTACAGTCTGTCACGCGTCGGGCGACGATTCTTTCAACATGTTGGACGACAACAGAAGCCAACAGCGAGCTTCATTGTCTGAAACACGAGCGAACAAACACCCCCAAGCTGTGAGAATCTGCCAATTCCCTTACGCCCCCAAGCTGGCGACCTCACATTCCCCTTACCTCCACAAGCGGGCTACCTCCCATTCCCTAACACCCTCAAGCTGGTAATGTCCCCATCCTTTAATCCCATTCACTTTACTACGCCAAGCTGCCTACCTCCCATTCTGCTCCTTCCCCCAAGCTGACTTTCTCCCATCCGTTACACCCCCAAAGTTGGCTTCCTCCAAATCTCCTTACTCCCCCAAGATGCCTTCCTCTCACCCCTTACCCTCACCAAGCTGGCCTCCTCCTTTCTCTTGCTACCCCAAGTCGCCTTTCTCCAATCCATTACCCCACCAAGTTGGCTTCCTCCCATTTGCATTACTCCGCCAAGCTTACTACCTCCAATGCATACGCTCCCAAGCAGGATACCTCCCACCCCTTACTCCCCCAAGCTGGATTCCTCCATCCCCTTAAGCCCCCAAGCTGGCCACCGCCCATCCCTTACTTCCCAAGCTGGCTAACTCCCATTACCCTTAATCCCCAAACTGGCTACCTCCCATTCCCCTTACACCCCAAAACTGGCTTCCCTCCATTCCGCATACTCCCACAGGCTCGCTACCACCCATCCCTTACTCCTCCCCCCCCCCCCCCCCCCAAGCTGGCTCCTTCACATCCTTTACTTCCCAAGATGGCTGCCTACCATACCTGAATCCTCTACCTTGGCTTACTCCCAATGTGGCTTGCTCCCATTTGCCTTACTCCCTCCCCCACGCTGTCTTCCTCCCATCCCTTCCGCCCATCCCTTACCCGCCAAGCTGGCTAACACACTCCCCTTTCTCCCCCAGCTATCTACCTCCCATTCGCCTTACTCTGCCAAGCTGGCTACATCCCATCCCATTGTCCCCCAAGTTGCCTTCTTCCGATTTGCCTTAATCCCGCAAGATGGCTGCCTCCCTTCCGTTACTCCCCAAAGCTTCCATCCTCCGATCCCTTACCCGACAAGCAGGCCACCACCCTCTCCTTACACCCCAAGCTGGCTACCTCCCTCTCATCTTACTAACCCAATCTGTCAAATTCCCATTCCCATTACCCACCCCAGGCTGGCTACTACACTTTCCCCTTACTCACCAAGCTGCTCCCTCCCATTCCCCTTACGCGCCAAGCTGGCTACCTCCCACACCCCTTACTCCCCCAACCAGCCTTCCTCCCATCCCTTACTCCCTCCCCTAAGCGCCTCCTCGTGGCGATCTCTGGAAGCGACGACGCGATGTACGATGTGACGCGTCGGACGACTAACCTGTCAACATGTTGGACGACGACAGAAGCCAACAGCGAGCTACATCATCTGACACATGAGCGAACAAACACCCCCAAGCTGGGAACCTGCAATGCCCTTACTCCCTCAAGCTGGCTACGTCCCAATCTCATTTATTCCCCCAAGCGCCCTACCTGCAATTTCCCTTACTCCCCAAGCTGACTACCTCCGATCCCGTACTCCCACAAGCTGGCTTATTCCGATTCGTCTTACTGCCACAAGCAGCTTGCCTCCAATCACATACCCTTCCACCCCAAGCTGGCTTCCTCTCTTGCTTTACTCCCCCAAGTTGCTTTATTCCCATCCCTCACTACCCACAGCTGGCTACCTCAGATGCCTGAATCCACTAAAATGATGCCCTCCAATCCCTTAATCTCCAAGTCGCCTTCCTCTCATCCCTTACCACCCCCCCCCCCCCCCCCCCCCCACCACCTCCAAGCTGGCTCTCTCTCTTTCCTCTTGCTAACCCAAGCTGTCACCCTCCCATTCCCCTTCCTCCCCCAAGCTGGCTACCTTCCAATCGCCTCACTCCCCCAAGTTGGTTGCCTCCATACCTTTACTCCCCCAATCTGCCTTCTTCCCATCCTTTACTACCTCAAGGTGGCTATCTCTCCTCCTTTACTCCACGGAGCTGGATAACTCTCCCATCCTTTATTCTTCCTATCTCTTTAACTCCCATTCCTTTCTCTCGGAAGCTGTCTGCCTCCCAAAGTTACTCCACCAAGCTTGCAAACTCCCATCCTTAGCCTCCCAAGCTGGCTACCTCCCTTTTCCCTTACTCAACCAAGCTGTCTTCCTCTCATCCCTTACTCCCCCAAGCCGGACAGAAGCCTCGTGGCGATCCCTTGAAGCGACGACTCGATGCACTCTGTAATGCATCGGGCGACGATTCTGTGCTCTCTCTATTTTGTTGACATCCTTCCTATAATTGGGCGACCAAAATTGTACACCATACTCCAGATTTGGTCTCACCAATGCCCTGTACAATTTTAACATTACATCCCAGCTTCTACACTCAATGCTCTAATTTATAAAGTCTAGCATACCAAAAGCATTCTCGTGGCGATACCTGGACGCGACGACGCGATGTACGTTGTGACGCGTCGGGCGGCTGTTCTGTCAACATGCGAACAAACACCCCAAGCTGGGAAACTGCAATTCTCCTTATTCTCCCAAGCTGGCTACCTCCCACCCCCCCCCCCCCCCTAAGCTTTCTCCCTTCAAACACTCACCCCCCACGATAGCTTCCTCCCTCCTCTTACACCCCCCAAGCTGGCAACCTCACATCCCGTACTCCCTCCCACAAGCTGTCTACCTCCAATCCCTTACCCCCCCCCCCCCAAGCTGTCTTCCTTCCTTACTTCCTTAATACTCCAAGTGGCCAACTTCCCATCACTTACTTCCCCGAGCTGCCTTCCTCCCATCCATTACGTTCCCAAGCTGGCTACGTTCCTCCCCTTACTCCTCGATGCTGGCTACCACCCTTTTCCCCCTTACTCACCCAACCTGGCTACCTCCCATTCCTCTTACTCTCCCCCAAGCTGGCTGCCTGCCATCGCTTACTCCCCCAATCTGACTTCCTCCCATCTCTTACTCCCCCAAGCTGGCTACCTCCTGTCCATTACCCCCTCCCCCCCAGACAGCTATAACTCCTATCCTTTATCACCCCCCCCCCCCCCCCCCACAAGCTGGTTACCTCCCACCCCTTATTCATCCTTTATGGGTACCTCCCATTATTTTCGCTTGGAAGCTGGCTGCCCCCCATCCCTTACTCCGCCAAGCTGGCAACCTCACATCTTCACATCCCCAAGCTGACTACCTCTTTTTTTTCTTAGTCGTCCAAGCTGGCCTCCTCACAATACTTACTCCTCCAAGCGGGGATCATGGAAAAAGCCTCCCCGTGACTATTCCTGGAAGTGACGACACAATGCACTCTGTGATGCATCGGGCGACGATTCCGTCAACAAGTTGGACGTCGACGGAATCCAACAGTGTCTGAAACACGAGCGAACAGATATCCCCAAGCTGAGGGAACCTGCCATTCCCGTTACTCACCCAGGCAGGCTAACATCAATACCCCTTAATTCCCCATCCTGGCTACCTCCTCCCATTCCCCTAACTCCCTCAACCTGGCAATCTGCCCATCCTTTACTCCCTTTCACCCTTCTCCCCCAAACTGGCATCCTCCCTTTCCCCTTTCTCACCCAAGCTGTCTTCTTTCCATTCCCCTTATTCCCCAAGCTGGCTTCCTCCAATCCCTTACTCCCGCAAGTTGGCTTCTTCCTATTCGCCTTACTCCAAGCTATTTTCCTCACATCCTTTACCCCCAAAACTGACCTCCTCTCGTCCTTTACCTCCCCAAGTCGGCCTCCTCCAAACCCTTTTTCCCCCAAGTTGACTTCCGCCCATTTGTCTTACTCCCCCAAGTTTACTACTACCTCCCATTAATTTATCCCCTAAGCTGGCTACCTCCCATTCCCCTTACTTCCCCAAGCGGGCTACCTCCCACCCTTTACACCCAAATGCTGGCCACCACCCATCCCTCACTCCCCAAGCTGGCTAACTCCCATTTCCCTTAATCTCTACAGCTCGCTACAACCCATTCACCTGACTCTCCCGAAGTCGCTTCCTATCATTCACCTTACTCTCCCAAGCTGACTACCTCACATTTCCCTATTCCCTCCAGCTGGCTTCCTCCTACCCCTTACACCCCTAGCTGCCTACCAACCACCCCTTTCTCCCCCAAGCTGGCTATCTCCCATCCTTTCCTCTCCCGAGTTGGCACACACCCATTCGCCCGACTCCCCAAACCGACATTCTCCCTTCCATTACTCCCCCAAACTGGCTTTCTCCCATCCATTCCCTACCTCCCCCCCCCCCCCACAAGTTGGCTAACTCCCATTACCGTTACCCCCTCAAGCTGGCTACCTCCCACCCTTTGCTGCTTTTTTCTTATCTTTAGATTTTTACTAGCTGCATCCGATCTCTTACACACCCAAGCTGGGTCCATCCCATCTCTTACTCCCCCCTGCTGACTACTCCGATCTCTTAATCCTCCAACATAGCTTCCTCCCATTTACCTTACCTCCCCCACGCTCTCTTCCTGCATCTATTACCCCCCCCCCCCCCAAAGCTGGCTAACACGCTTCCCTATTACTCCCCCAGCTGGCTTCCTCCCATTCGCCTTCCTCCACCAAGCTGACTACCTCCAATCCATTACTCCACCAAGTGGCTTATTCCCATTCGCCGCATTCTCACACGCTGGCTACATCCCATCGCTCGATGCCCACCACCAAGCTGGCTACCTCCCTTTCTTTACTCCCCATGTTGCTTTCTTCCCACCATTTACTAGCTACACCCCCCCCCCCCCCCCCCCACAGATGGCTTCCTCCCATCCCTTACTCAGCAATGCTGGCTTACTCAGATTCCCCTTACTTCCCCAAACAACTGCCTCTCATCCCTTAATCCACCAAGCTTACTATCACACACCCTTACTCCAGCTAACTGGCTGCCTCCCACCACTTACTCCTCCACCAAGCTGGATAACTCCCATGCATTTCTCTCATATCTGGCATCCTCCCATCCCTTATCCCCCAAGCTGGATACCTCCTAACTCCTTCGTCCCCAAGCTGGCTACCTACCACCCCTTACTCCCCCCCCCCCCAAGCTGCATTCCCCCATCCCTGTTCCCACAGTTGGCTTTCGACTATTTTCTTACTCCCCCATGCTTACTGCCACCCATTCCTTACACCCCCAAGCTGGCTGCCTCCTCCTATCCCTTACGTCCCCATGTTGGCAACCTCCCATTCCCCTTACCTCCCCCCCAAGGTGGCTACCACCTCCACTGTTGTGACTGCAGCCTATATCCCTCCTGATGCTAATGCCAAGCTTGCAATGAAAGAGCTGCATACTGCCATTAGCAAACAACAGACGCACAACCCCGAGGCAGCCTTCATTGTTGCGGGTGACTTCAATCACTCCAACCTGAAGACTGTACTCCCCAAATTCCACCAACATGTATCCTTCCCCACTAGAGTAGACAAGACACTGGACAAAGTCTACACCAATATGGCTGAAGCTTACAAAGCCATCCCCCTCCCCCACCTTGGTCAGTCTGATCACGTCTCATTGTTCCTGCTCCCTAAGTACTCCCCACTCATCAGACGGGCTAAACCAACTGTAAGGACAGTTAAAGTCTGGTCAGAGGAAGCGGACTTCACACTTCAGCAGTGTTTTGGAAACACTGACTGGAAGGCGTTTGCAGCCCAGGCCACCCTTGACTCTCACACGGACATTGATTCCTATACATCCTCTGTTCTGGACTTTATAAACTCCACCATCAATAGTGTCACCTCCCTCAAACAGGTGACCATATACCCGAATCAGAAGCCATGGATGAACAGCGAGGTCAGGCTACTGCTGAAAGCACGGGACACCGCTTTCAGGTCAGGCGATGCTCGAGCCTACAGTTCATCCAGGGCTAACCTGAAGAGGGGCATCAGGAAGGCCAAGCACTGCCATAAGCTCAGGATTGAGGAGCACTTCAACAACAACTCCGACCCCCGACGCATGTGGCAAGGCATCCAGGCCATCACGGACTACAGACCCTCCAACATCACCCCCACATCCAGCGACGCCTCCTTCCTTGAGGAGCTGAATCACTTCTATGGCCGCTTCGACAGGGACAATCTAAAGACAGCCATCAAGGCTGTGCTACCTGCCGATCACCAACCCCTCACACTCACCCCCTACGACGTGTACGTGGCACTGAGTAGGACTAATGCACGTAAGGCTGCTGGCCCTGACGGCATCCCCGGGCGCGTGCTCAGTGCCTGTGCTGCGCATCTGACAGACGTCGGGACTGACATCTTCAACCTGTCACTTGCCCAAGCAGTTGTCCCCACTTGCCTTAAAGCCACCTCCATCGTGCCAGTGCCAAAACACTCCACTGCGGCAAGCCTCAACGACTTCCGCCCAGTTGCACTTACCCCCATCATCACCAAGTGCTTCGAGAGGCTGGTCCTGGCACACCTCAAAAGCTGCCTACCCCCCACACTGGATCCCTATCAGTTTGCCTACCGCAAGAACAGGAGTACGGAGGATGCCATCTCAACGGCACTTCACTCCGCCCTCTCCCACCTTGACAACAGAGACACTTATGTAAGAATGCTGTTCATCGATTACAGCTCAGCATTCAACACCAGTATTCCATCAAAACTGATCACCAAACTCGGTAACCTGGGCATCGACCCCTCTCTCTGCAAACTGGATACTGGACTTTCTAACCAACAGACCCCAGTCTATGAGGTTAGACAAGCACACCTCTTCAACCCTCACCCTGAACACCGGCGTTCCTCAGGGCTGTGTGCTGAGCCCCCTCCTCTACTCCCTCTTCACATATGACTGCACACCTGTACATGGTACTAACACCATCATCAAGTATGCAGATGATACAACGGTGATTGGCCTCATCAGCAACAACGATGAGCTGGCCTACAGGGAGGAGGTCCAGCACTTAGCAGCATGGTGCGCTGACAACAACCTGACCCTTAACTCCAAGAAGACCAAGGAGCTCATTGTAGACTTCAGGAAGTCCAGAGGCGGCACGCACACCCCCATCCACATTAACGGGACGGAGGTGGAACGTGTTTCTAGCTTCAGGTTCCTGGGAGTCAACATCTCCGATGACCTCTCTTGGACCCACAATACCTCTACTCTGATCAAGAAGGCTCATCAGCGTCTCTTCTTCCTGAGGAGACTGAAGAAGGTCCATCTGTCTCCTCAGATCCTGGTGAACTTCTACCGCTGCACCATCGAAAGCATCCTTACCAACTGCATCACAGTATGGTATGGCAACTGCTCTGTCTCCGACCGGAAGGCATTGCAGAGGGTGGTGAAAATTGCCCAACGCATCACCGGTTCCACGCTCCCCTCCATTGAGTCTGTCCAAAGCAAGCGCTGTCTGCGGAGGGCGCTCAGCATCGCCAAGGACTGCTCTCACCCCAACCATGGACTGTTTACCCTCCTACCATCCGGGAGGCGCTACAGGTCTCTCCGTTGCCGAACCAGCAGGTCGAGGAACAGCTTCTTTCCGGCGGCTGTCACTCTACTAAACAACGTACCTCGGCGACTGCCAATCACCCCCCCCCCCCCCCCGGACACTTATTATTATTTTTTTTTATTCAAATCGTTTGCTATGTCGCTCTTCAAGGGAGATGCTAAATGCATTTCGTTGTCTCTGTACTGTACACTGACAATGACAATTAAAATTGAATCTGAATCTGAATCTGAATCTGAATCTACCAAGCGAGGATCATGCCAAAATCCTCCGCGTGGCGATCCCTTAAAGCAACGACATGATGTACGATGTTCTGTCAACAACGTTGGAAGACGACAAAAGCTAAATCGTCTGACACATGAGCGAACCAACATCCCCAAGCTGGTAAACTCCCATTCCCCTTTCCTCCCCAAGCTGGCTATCTCCCATTCCCCATACTTCCTCAAGCTGCAATCTTCTCAGCCATAACTCACAAAGTACTCTCCCTAGATCTATAAAGCCGGCTACCTCCAATCCATTTGACAGCCAATGTTGGCTTTCTCCCATTTGTCTTTCTCCCCCAAGGTAAATAATTACCTCCCATTCCTTACTCCCCCATACTGGCTATCTCCCAACCATTTCTCCCCCAAGCTGGCTGCCTCCCATCCCTTACCCATCCCCAAGCTGGCTGCCTCCCATCCCTTACCCATCCCCAAGCGGGCTACTTCCCATTCCCATTACTTCCTTCCCCAAGCTGGCTTCTTCAGATTCTCCTTTCACCCCCAAGGTGGCTCGCTCCCTTCCCTTAATCCCCAAATGCTTGCCACCTCCCTTCCCCTACTCCCCCAAGATGGCTTTGTCCCACCCCTTAATCTCCCAAGCTGGCTACGTCCCATCCCTTACTCGCACAAGGTGGCTACCAACCTCACTCTCGCAAAGTTAGTTAACTCCCATTCCCCTTACTCCCTCCAGCAAGGTGGCTGCCTCACATCCCTTAATCCCCACGTTGGCTTCCTCTATTTCACATTACTGGCCAAGCTGGAAACCTTCCATCCCTTATACTATCAAGCTAGGTACCACACATACCCCTTTATCCCCCAAGCTGGCCACCGCCCATTCCCCTTGCACCCCCAAACATTCTACCTCCGACCCCTTACCTTACTCCCCAAAGCAGGGTACCTCCCTTGCCCATTTCTCACCCATGTTGCCTATCCACCATGCCACTTACACCGCCAAATTGGCTACCTCACACCCCTGATTCCCCCAAGTTGGCTTCCTCCAATTCGTCTTTACTCACATTGGCTTCCATTATGGCTACCTCCCATTCCCCAAGCTGGCTACCTCCTATTCGACCTACTTCTCCAAGCTGGCTACCTCTGATCCCGAACCCCTCTCAAGCTGTCTTCCTCCCTTCCTTTACTCCCCAGATACTTTCTTCCCATTATTTAACCCCCCTCCAAGCCCGCGTCTTCCCTTTCCTTACTCCCCCAAGATGCCTCCCTCCCTTCCCTTTCTTCCCCCAAGCAGGCTATCTCCCTCCCCTTAAACCCTCAAGCTTTCTACCACACCTTCCCCGTACTCCCCCATCTGGCTGCCTCCCCATCCCCTCCTCCCACAATCTGGCGTACGGCCTTATTTTACTCACCGAGTTACTTCCATACCATCCCTTACTCTCTCAAGATGGCCACCACGCTCCCCTTACTCCCCGAAGCTTGATACCACCCTTTCCACTTCCGCACTCAAGCCCTTGCTCCCTCCCTCCAATTCCCCATTACTCTCCCAAGTTGGCTGTTCCCCATCCCTTACTCCCCCAATCTGGCTTCCTCCTAATTCCTATTCCCCCAAGCTAGCTATCTCCCATCCATTACTCCCCCAATTTGGCTTCCTCCTAATTCCTACTCCCCCAAGCTAGCTACCTCCCATCCATTACTCCCCAAGTATGCTTCCTCCCATTCATCTTCCCCTCCAAGCTGATTACCTCACATCCCTTTCTCGCCCAAGCGTGGATCATGACAAAAGTCAACCCGTGGTGATCCCTGGAAGCGACGATGTGATGTACGATGTTCTATCAACATGCTGGACCACTACAGAATCCAAAAGCGAGTTACTTCGTCTGACACATGAGCGAACAACCCCAAGCTGGGAAACTCCCTTATCCGTTACTCTTCCAATGTGGCTACCTCCCATTCCCGTTACTTACCCCAAGCTGGCTACCTCCCATTCCACTTACTCCCCCAATGTGGCTACCTCCCATTCCCCTTACTTAACCCAAGCTGGCAACTAACCATTCCACTTACTCCCCCCCTCCCGTAGCAACCTCCCATTCCTGTTACTGTCCCAAACTGTCTACCTCCCATTTCCCTTATACCCCCAATGTGGCTACTACCTCCCATACCACTTACTGCCCCAAACTGGCTGCCGCTCATCTGTTATCCCCCCCCCCCCCAAGCTGGCTAACGCCCACCCTTTACTACCCAAGCTGTCTTACTCCGATTCCCCTTACTCCTTCAAACTGGCTGCATCCCATTCCTTAATTCCCCAACTTGGCTTCCTCCCACTCGCCTTTCTACCCCTAGCCACATACACCGCCGAGTTGGCTACCTCTCATTCCCCTTACGCCCCCCAAGCTGTCTACCACCCACCGCTTACTTCCTTCCCCAAGCTGGCAACATCCCATTCCCGTTACTAACTCAAGCTGGCTTAGTCACAGTGCCATTTACTCCCCAAGACGGCCACCCTCCGTCCCTTACTCCCCCAAGCTGTCTTCCTCCCCACCCCTTACTCCACAAACTGGCTAGCTCCCATTCCCCTTACTTCACGAAGCTGGCTTCCTCCCAACATCTTTGGCCCCCTAGCTGCCTACCCACCATTCCTATTTCTTCTTCAAGCTGGCTATCTGCCATCGTTTCCTCCCTAAAGTTGTCTCCCTGCCATTCGCCTTAGTCCTCCAAGCTGGCTTCCTCCCATCCCAAAGCTGGCTACCACCCACCCATTCCCCTCACTCCACAAAACTGGCTCCTCCCATTGGCCTTCGACCCCCAAGCTGGCTACCTCCCATCCCTTACTCCCCCAAGCTGGTTGCGTTCCATCCTTTACCTCCCCATGTTGGCAACTTCCCATCCCTGACTTCCTCTCCCCAGCTGGCTTCTTCCTATTGCCCTTGCTCGCCCAAACTGGCTACCTCCATTCTCCTTATTTGCCCAAGCTGGCCTCCTCCCATCCCTTATGTCCCTATGCTCGCCAGCTCCCGTCCCTTACTCCCCAGGCTGGCTACCTCCCATTCCTCTAACTCCACTAACTCCCATTCGCCTTACACCCGCAATCTGCATTCCTCCCATCCCTTACTCCCCAAAACGGGGTTCATGACAAAAGCTTCCCCGTGGCGATCTCTGGAAGCGACGAGGTGATGTACGATGTTCCGTCAACATGTTTGACGACGACAGAAGCCAACGGCGAGCTACATCGTCTGACAGATGAGCAAACGATCACCACCAAGCTGGGAAACTTCCAATCACCTTACTCCCCCATGCGGCTACCTTCCATTCCCCTTACTCCCCAAATCTGGCAACTCCCCCCCCCCCCCCCCCAAGATGGCTACCTCCCATCCGGTACGCCCACAAGCTGGCTACCTCCCACCACTTAATCTCCCAACTTGGCTTCCTCCCATTTACCTTACAACCCTACGCTGCCTTCCTCCAATCCCTTACTCCCCCAGGCTCGCTAACACACATCCCCCTTACTCGCCCATCTGGCTTTCTCCCATTCGCCTTACTCTCCCCAAGCTGATTACTTCCCATCCCTTAATCCCCCAAGTTGTCTATTTCAAATGCCTGACTGACTGCCCTAAGCTAACTCCCTCCCTCATCTCCCTTACTCTCCCCAAGCTGCCTTCCTCCTATCTATCACCCCCTGGATTCCTCCCTTCCCTTCCCTCTCCAAGCTGGTTACTTCCTATCCTTATTTCTCCCATCTGACTCCCTCCCATTCGTTTCTCTCGGAAGATGGCTACCTCCTATCCTCTACTCCCCCAAGTGGGGATCGTGACAAAAGCCTCCTCGTGGCGATTCCTATCCTTTACTCCCCCAATCTGCCTTCTTCCCATCCTTTACTACCTCAAGGTGGCTATCTCTCCTCCTTTACTCCCCGGAGCTGGATAACTCTCCCATCCTTTATTATTCCTATCTCTTTAACTCCCATTCCTTTCTCTCGGAAGCTGTCTGCCTCCCAAAGTTACTCCACCAAGCTTGCAAACTCCCATCCTTAGCCTCCCAAGCCGGCTACCTCCCTTTTCCCTTACTCAACCAAGCTGTCTTCCTCCCATCCCTTACTCCCCCAAGCCGGACAGAAGCCTCGTGGCGATCCCTTGAAGCGACGACTCGATGCACTCTGTAATGCATCGGGCGACGATTCTGTGCTCTCTCTATTTTGTTGACATCCTTCCTATAATTGGGCGACCAAAATTGTACACCATACTCCAGATTTGGTCTCACCAATGCCCTGTACAATTTTAACATTACATCCCAGCTTCTATACTCAATGCTCTAATTTATAAAGTCTAGCATACCAAAAGCATTCTCGTGGCGATACCTGGAAGCGACGACGCGATGTACGTTGTGACGCGTCGGGCGGCTGTTCTGTCAACATGCGAACAAACACCCCAAGCTGGGAAACTGCAATTCTCCTTATTCTCCCAAGCTGGCTACCTCCCACCACCCCCCCCCCCCCCCTAAGCTTTCTCCCTTCAAACACTCACCCCCCACGATAGCTTCCTCCCTCCTCTTACACCCGCCAAGCTGGCAACCTCACATCCCGTACTCCCTCCCACAAGCTGTCTACCTCCAATCCCTTATCCCCCCCAAGCTGTCTTCCTTCCTTACTTCCTTAATACTCCAAGTGGCCAACTTCCCATCACTTACTTCCCCGAGCTGCCTTCCTCCCATCCATTACGTTCCCAAGCTGGCTACGTTCCTCCCCTTACTCCTCGATGCTGGCTACCACCATTTTCCCCCTTACTCACCCAACCTGGCTACCTCCCATTCCTCTTACTCTCCCCCAAGCTGGCTGCCTGCCATCGCTTACTCCCCCAATCTGACTTCCTCCCATCTCTTACTCCCCCAAGCTGGCTACCTCCTGTCCATTACCCCTCCCCCCCCAGACAGCTATAACTCCTATCATTTGTCATCCCCCCCCCCCCCACAAGCTGGTTACCTCCCACCCCTTATTCATCCTTTATGGGTACCTCCCATTATTTTCGCTTGGAAGCTGGCTGCCTCCCATCCCTTACTCCGCCAAGCTGGCAACCTCACATCCTTACATCCCCAAGCTGACTACCTCTTTTTTTTCTTGGTCGCCCAAGCTGGCCTCCTCACAATACTTACTCCTCCAAGCGGGGATCATGGAAAAAGCCTCCCCGTGGCTATTCCTGGAAGTGACGACACAATGCACTCTGTGATGCATCCGGCGACGATTCCGTCAACAAGTTGGACGTCGACGGAATCCAACAGTGTCTGAAACACGAGCGAACAGATATCCCCAAGCTGAGGGAACCTGCCATTCCCGTTACTCACCCAGGCAGGCTAACATCAATTCCCCTTAATTCCCCATCCTGGCTACCTCCTCCCATTCCCCTAACTCTCTCAACCTGGCAATCTGCCCATCCTTTACTCCCTTTCACCCTTCTCCCCCAAACTGGCATCCTCCCTTTCCCCTTACTCACCCAAGCTGTCTTCTTTCCATTCCCCTTATTCCCCCAAGCTGGCTTCCTCCAATCCCTTACTCCCGCAAGTTGGCTTCTTCCTATTCGCCTTACTCCCCCAAGCTATTTTCCTCACATCCTTTACGCCCAAAACTGACATCCTCTCGTCCTTTACTTCCCCAAGTTGGCTTCCTCCAAACCCTTTTTCCCCCAAGTTGACTTCCGCCCATTTGTCTTACTCCCCCAAGTTTACTACTACCTCCCATTAATTTATCCCCTAAGCTGGCTACCTCCCATTCCCCTTACTTCCCCAAGCGGGCTACCTCCCACCCTTTACACCCAAATGCTGGCCACCCCCATCCCTCACTGCCCAAGCTGGCTAACTCCCATTTCCCTTAATCTCTACAGCTCGCTACATCCCATTCACCTGACTCTCCCGAACTCGCTTCCTATCATTCACCTTACTCTCCCAAGCTGGCTACCTCACATTTCCCTATTCCCCCCAGCTGGCTTCCCCCTACCCCTTACACCCCTAGCTGCCTACCAACCACCCCCTTTCTCCCCCAAGCTGGCTATCTCCCATTCTTTCCTCTCCCGAGTTGGCACAAACCCATTTGCCCGACTCCCCAAACCGACATTCTCCCTTCCATTACTCCCCCAAACTGGCTTTCTCCCATCCATTCCCTACCCCCCCTCCACAAGTTGGCTAACTCCCATTACCGTTACCCCCTCAAGCTGGCTACCTCCCACCCTTTGCTGCTTTTTTCTTATCTTTAGATTTTTCGGCTACACAACTTTGGTAGTTTAGCGGTTTTCCTTTGTGCTTTTTTGAGATCTTTTCACTTCTCACCTTTCCCCTCTCTTGTTGTCTTTTTCTTTTATTTTTTTCATTTTCGGGTTATAAGGTTAAAATGAAGCTGTACAATAATTGTATAATCTTAGATGCCGAATGTTTTATATTTGTACAATTGCTTCTATTAAAAATAAATAAAATAAAAAAAGATCACAGAAGCTAACAGCGAGTTATATCGTCTGAAACACGAGCACTCCCAAGCTGTGAGAAACTGCCATTCCCCTTTCTCTACCAAGCTGGCAACCGCCTGCCCCCTAACTCCCTGAAGCTGCCAATCTTCCCGTCCTTTACTCGCATTCACCTTACTCCCCAAAGCTGGCTACCTCCTATCCATTACTCATCCAAGCTGGCTTCTTCCCATCCCTTCTCCCCCAGGCTTGCTTCCTATCCCTTACACCCCGCCCCCCCCCCCCCCCAAGCTGGCTCCCCCCGCCGAGCTTCCTACCTCCTCTCTCTTAGCCTCCCAAGCTGGCTTACTCCGCTTCTCCTTACTCCCCCAAACTGGCTGACTCCGATCACCTACTCCCCCAAGCTGGTTACATCCCATTCCCATTTAATATTGCTTCCTCCCAATCCCCTTAATCCCGCAAGTTGGCTGCCTCACATTCCTTACTCGTCCAAGCTGGCTAGCTCCCATTCCTCTTACTCCCTAAGTTGGCTACCTCCCATCCCTTAAACCACCAAACTAGCTTCCTCTCATTCTCCTTTTCCCCCCAAGCTGGCTAATTAGCCGTCCCATCCCTTACTCGCCCACGCTGGCTACCTCCTACCGTTTACTCATCCAAGCTGCTTTCCTCCCATCCCTTACTCCCCCAAATTATCTTTCTCCCACCCCTTACTCCCCCTAGCTGCTTACCAAACCATTTCCCTTCCTCATCCAAACACACCATCTCCCACCCTTTCCCCCCCAATTTGGTTCCCAATCCCCTTACTCCCCCAATCTGCCTACCTCCTATTTCCCTTACTCCCCCAAGCATGCTCCCTCCCATCCCTTACCACCCGCCCCCCCAGCTCGCATCTTCCCCAAGCTGAATAACTCCAACCACTTATTCCCAAAGCTGGCTTACTCCGAATCCCCTTGCTCTCCGAAACTGGCTGCCTCCCATCCCTTACCCGCCCCTCCAAGCTGGCTACCTCAATTTCTCATTACAAACCCAAGCTGTGAAACTCCCATTCGCCTTAGTCTTCCAAGCTGGTTACCTCATATCCCTTACTCCCCCAAGTTGGCTTCATCTCATCCCTTACGCCCACCCCAAGCTGGCTGCCTCACACCCATTACTTCACCAAGCTGTCTTACTCCGTTTCGACTTACCTCCCCAAGCTGGTTTCCTCCCTCCCCTTACTCCCCCAAGCTACCTTCTACCCATCCCTTACCTCCAAGCTGACTACCTCCCATTCTCCCATTCGCACATTCCACATATTCTTTACTACTGTAAGCTGCTTTCCTCACATCACTTACTCCCCAAGCTGGCTCCCACCCATCTCTCACCACCCGCCTCTCCAAATCTCCCCCTCCAAGATGGCTATCCCACACCTTAATCCTCCAATCTGGCTTACTCGATTCCCCTTGCTCCGCCAAACTGGCTGCCTCCCATCCCTTACTCCCCAATCTGGCTATTTACCATTTCTTGCTCCCCACGCTGCCTCCCTCCCATCCCTTACTCCCTCCCCCAAGTCGGCTAACGCACTTTCCCCTTACACTCCCAGCTGGCCTCTCCCCATTCGCCTTACCTCGCCAAGCTGGCTTCCTCCCTTCCCTTACCCCTTCCCACACCCCAAGCGGGTTTCCTCCCACCCCTTACTCTCCCAAGCTGGTTTCTTCCCACCCCTTCCTCCGGTCCCTTACCCGCCAAGCTGGCTAACTCCCTCCCCTTACTCCCGCCAAGCTGGCTACCTCCCTTTCCCCTTATTAACCCAATCTGTAAAACACAAATTACCTTTACCCCCCCCCCCCCCACTGGCTACTATCCTTTCCCCTTACTCACCCGACCTGCTCCCTCACATTCCCCTTACACCACAAGCTGCCTACCTCCTATTCCCCTTATTCCCAAAAGGTGGCTTCCTCCCATCCCTTACTTCCTCAAGTTGGCTGCCTCCCATTCACCTTCACCCCCCCCCCCCCCCCCCCATCTACCTTTCTCCCTCCCCTCCCTTACTTCTGGAAGCGACATCACGATGTATGATGTGACGAGTCGGGCGACAATTCTGTCAACATGTTAGACGTCAACATAAGCGAAAAGCGAGCTACGCATGAGGGAAACAAACACCCCAGAGGGCTTTAAACGGGGTTAGATGTGTTTAGAGGGATTTAGAGCGGTTTAGAAGGTTTTAGGTATTTAGAATGCTTTACATGGGTTTCGAGAGGTTTAGAGTGGTGTCGAGGGGGTTTAAATGGGTTTCGAGGAGATTAGAGGGATTTCGAATGGGTTATAGTGGATTATAGAGGCTTAGACGGGTTTAGAGGTGTTTAGAGAGGCTTTAGAATTCATCCGAATATTCAGGGCTATAATACCAGGGACTCAAAGAATAAAATCTCATTATATGCAGACGATATACTTTTATATATTACAAAGTCACAAACGAGCATACCAAATTTATTAAACTTAATAGAGGAATTTGGGTCTTTTTCTGGATATAGAATAAACTGGAATAAAAGCGAAATCATGACATTAAAACCTCAAGAACCTACACACTTACTGAAGTTCCCCTTTAAAATCGCAACAGAAAAATTTAAATATTTGGGTATTCAGATTACTAGAAAATATAAAGCATTATTCAATGCTAATTTCATACCTTTATTAAATAAACTTAATACACGGATTAAATTTTGGAAAACACTTCCCTTATCATTATTAGGTAGAATAAATGCAATAAAAATGATCTTCTTACCACAATTACTATACCTATTTCAGTCTATACCGGTATATATACCAAAATATTTTTTTTTTAATTAGACTCTAACATTACAAATTATATTTGGGACTATAAATCACATAGAATCACAAAAAAACACTTATGTAAACCAAAAGAGGTCGGGGGACTTTCACTTCCGAATTGTATGTATTATTACTGGGCAGTGCATATTAAGAATATGATTTATTGGTTGGATAGTTCTACACAACAGACAGAATGGATAAAAATGGAGAAGGAGGATTGTCATCCTTGTAATATAGGAACGATCCTCTTTTCCCCAAAAAAACTGAATAACACAATATATAAGAAGAACCCAATTATATATGGTACAATAAGAATTTGGAAACAAATAAAATTATCTTTAAAATTAAGAAATCTATCACTGTTAATGCCAATTGCGAATAACCCTTTATTTAAACCATCTCTTATTGATAAGACATATAACCAATGGGAAAGTCTCGGAATTAGAAGGATCAGGGATATGTACGAAATAGGAAACCTACTATCATTCCAACAACTACAATTAAAATTTAAATTGAAAAACAACCAATATTTTAAATATCTTCAGATTTGCGACTTTGTGAAAAAATATATACAAGGATATCAAAAAGTAACTCCTGACTTATTGGAAGAAGCAATGAATATTGAAGCTGACTCACAAAAATTAATATCCTATTTATATAATAGTATTCTAAATATAGACCTACCATCGACAGAGGTACTTAGAGAAGAGTGGGAACGGGAATTAATGATAAAAATTACGAAGGTTAAATGGGAAAAATACCTGATATATATTCACAAATGTTCAATTAATGTAAGACATAATCTAATACAATTTAAAATTGTACATAGATTATATTATTCAAAAACAAGATTGAACAAATTTTATCCAAATATATCCGCCACTTGTGATAAATGTCTAGCCCAAAAGGCAACTATAACACACTCCTTAGTTTCCTGCATAAAACTTTATAGATTTTGGAATGATATTTTTGAAATACTTACAAAATTATTCAAGACAAGAATGGAACCTAATACTGAAATGATTATATTTGGCGTAATGGAAGATGGGAATAAATTGAACGCATCTCAAAATCTATTCCTTAATTATGGTTTAATAATAGCAAAAAAAATAATACTTAAATTTTGGAAGGGTACATCAATACCAACGCTTAAAATGTGGATTGCAAGTATGTTGGACACCGCTCATCTTGAGGAAATGCGATTCCTCCTAATGGATAAATCAGACCAATTCATAACGAGTTGGTCTCCATTCGTCGTTTTTTTGGAATCATATGGTGCAACACAATTGTAAAAAATAACTGTTTCAGGACTGGACGAGGGTTGGTCAAGACTATAAATAATGATCTCCTTTTCTTTTCACTATTTTCTCTCTCAACTTTCTTCATTTACTCGTTTTCTTTCTTCACACACTATATATTTCACATTTTTCTATCCTTTACTATCTAACTTCTTTTTCTTATTCTCATCTTTTTTCAATGTAACAAAAAAGAAAAGAAGTTGTACATAAAATGTATTATGAAAATATATATTAGGCACTTTGGTGCCATATGACTGTGCTTACTTCTAATAAAATAAAATATTAAAAAAAAAAATAAATAAAAAAAAAAAAAAAAAAAAGGCTTTAGAGAGGGTTATAGGGATTTCGGTGGGATTAGAGAGGTTTAGGGGGCGATTAGAGAGGTTTGCAGGTCTTTGGATGGGTTTAGATGTATTTAGAAGGATTTAGCGCGGTTTGGAGGATTTACAAGACTTTAGAGGGGTTTACAGGGGGTTTAGAGGGGTTTAGATGAATTTCGAGGAGTTTAGAGGAGAAATGGATTTCGATACGTTTAGATAGGTTTTGAGGGGATTATAGAGCGTTAGAGGGGCTTAGATGTGTTTAGAGGGGTTTAGAGGGCTTTAGAATGCTATTTATTGGTATTCAAACCTGGGTTTGAACGAAATATAATTTCCACAGTTTTTGTTTTTACATTACAAAACAATCCAAGACCCACATTTAACACAGTTTACATAAGCATCCATCACAGTGAGTCTCCAACATCTCCTCACTATGATGGAAGGCAAAGTCTTTATCTCTTCCCTTTGTTCCTTCTCCCGTGGTTCAGCAGTCCAATTGCAGTGTCGAGGCGAACTTGGGCTCCGATGTTAAAGCCCCCGGCGGGCGATGGTAGGTCCTGACGCCGTTTAAGCCACGCAGGGCGATGTTAGGCCCCGCTCCATGTCCTTTAAACCCGCGGTTCCAGCGGGAGAAGTCGCCGTTGCGGTGCTCGGAAAAGCGGTCTTGCACCAGGACCTGCGAGCTCCCGATGTTCCTGTCCACCGGGACTGCGGCCGGTGCCTCCGAACTCCAAAATTGGGTCGCAGCCGCACAGATGTGTTTAGAGGGGTTTAGAGGGTTTTACAGGGGGGTTAGAGGGCTTTCAAGGTGTTTAGAGGGTTATAGAGTACTTTAGTGGGGTGTAGACGGGGTTTGAAGGGGTATAAATGGGTTTACAATGGGTTAGATGGGTTTAGACGTATTTGGGGGTGGTTGGAGAGATTTCGAGGGGTTGGAGGCGTCTCTATGAGTTTAGAAGGGTTTTTATGTGTTTAGAGGGGTTTACAGGAGGTTAGACTGGGTTTGAAGGGGTTAGATGCGTTTAGTGGGGGTTAGAGTAGTTTAGAGAGGATTGGGTGGTTTTAGAGGTGCTTAGGGTGGTTTAGAGGGAAAAATAGAGGAGATTGGATGTGATTCGGCACGGACTATTAGGGGCGAGATGGCCTGTTTCCGTGCTGTAATTGTTATATGGTTATTACAGGTGCTTAAAGGGGATTGTGAAGTGTTTAGACGGCTATAGGTTCTTAGAGGGGCATAGTAGCGGTTAGAGGGCGTTAAAGAGACAGAGGGGTTTAGATATGTTTAGAGGGGATTTTGTGGACAGCGGGGTTTAGAGGTGTTTAGCGGGGTTTGGGGTGATTTCGATGGGATTAGGGGAGTTTAGATGGGTTAAGAGAGGTTTAGAAGGTTTTAGAGAGGTTTAGAGGTATTTACATGGTATTAGAGGGGTTTAGAGGGCTCGATGTGTTTGGAGGGGGTTTGAAGGGGTTAGATGCGTATAGTGGGGGTTAGAGTAGTTTAGAGGGGATTAGGTGGTTTTAGAGGCGCTTAGGGTGGTTTAGAGAGGAGAGGGGATTAGAGGTGATTACACGTGTTTAGAGGGGTTTCGGGGCGATTCAGAGAGGTTACGAGGAGTTTCGATGGATTTAGATGCATGTCATGGGGTTTATAGGCTTTACAGCGTTTTCGATGGTTTAAAGCGGTTTAGAGAATATAGAGGCCTTTGGTGGCGTTTGTAGAGGTTTAGATGGGATTTGATGTGTGGAGAGGTTTGGAGGTGGTTGCAGGGGTTTATATGGGTTTAGAGGTGTTTAGAGGGGTTTCTAGCGGTGTAGAGGGGTTTAGATGGGGTTAGAGTGTTTTAAATGGGCTTGGAATGTTAAGACTGGTTTAGAAGGGTTTAGAGGGGGTTAGATGGGGTTCGAGGGGTTTATAGGGGGGTTTCGATGGGTTTCGAGGAATATAGAGAGAATGAAAGTGGTTTTGAAGGGATTTTGGGGGCTTAGCGCGGCTTAGCTGGGCTTAGAGGGGTTTAGAGGGGTTTAGAGGGGGTTAGAGGGGGTTATATGTATTTCGATGGGATGAGAGGTGTTTAGATGGGTTTATAGGGGTATAGAGAGTTTTAGTGGATTAGAGGTGATCAGAGGGATTTGGGTTTAGAGTACCATTGAAGTATTTACATGGCTTTAGAGGGGTTTTAGAGGAGTTTAGAAGGGTTTAGATAGGTTTAGATGGGTTTAAACAGGGTTAAACAGGATTTCGATGGAAGTTTAGGTGGGAGGTTTAGAGAGTGCTAGAGGGCTTTAGTGGGGATTAGAGGTGTTTAGAGGTATTTGGGATAAGAACAATTAACACACCTCAACCCCTCTAAACTCCTCTAAACCCTAATCCCTTCTAAATCCATCTAAACACACAGAAAACACTCTAACCCCTTTATAGACGCATCAAACCCCTCTACACTCCACCAAATCCCTCTAAAGCCCTCTAAACCCCATTACCCCCTCTAAACTCATCTAAACCCCTCTAACGCCCTCTCAACACCGCTAAAGCCCTAAAAACACCTCCAAATCCCTCCAAACACGTCTAAACCCAACTGAAGTTCTCTAAACATCCCTAAACCTCTCGAACCTCCTCTAATCCCATCGAAATCCGTACAACCCTCTAAACACGTCGAAGCCCCTCTAAACCCCTATAATCCTATCTATACCTCTAAAGCCCTCGAAATTCCGCGAAATCCCTCTAAACCCATTTAAACACCTCGAACCCTATCTACACCCCTCGAAACCCCCTGTAAACAGCCCTAAACCGCTCTAAACCTATCTGAACATTCTAACATAGAGCAGGGAGGTTCTACTGTAGTTGTGCAGAGTCTTGGTGAGACCATACCTGGAGTATTGCGTACAGTTTTGGTCTCCTAATCTGAGGAAATACAGTCTTGCATAGAGAGAGTGCAGAGAAGGTTCACCAGACTGATTCCTGGGAGGGTAGGACATTCATATGAAGAAAGATTGGATAGACTCGGCTTGTACACGCTAGAATTTTGAAGATTGAGGGGGGATCTTATAGAAACGTACACAATTCTTAAGGGGTTGGACAGGCGAGATGCAGGAAGATTGTTCCCGATGTTGGGGATGTCCAGAACAAGGAGTCACAGTTTAAGGATAAGGGGGGAATCTTTTAGGACCGAGATGAGGAAAACGTTTTTCACACAGAGTGGTGAATCTCTGGAATTCAATGTCGCAGAAGGTAGTTGAGGCCAGTTCATTGGCTATATTTAAGAGGGAGTTAGATGTGGCCCTTGTGCCTAAAGGGATCAGGGGGTATGGAGAGAAGGCAGGTACATGATACTGAGTTGGATGATCAGCCATGATCATATTGAATGGCGGTGCAGGCTTGAAGGGCCAAATGGCCTCTACTCCTGCACCTATTTTATATGTTTCGGTTTCTATGTAAACCCATCTAAAACAATCCAAACTGGTCTAAACCCAATCTACGCCCATTTAAACTCATCTAAATCCCTCCAAACCGCTTTAAACCCTCCAAATCCCTCCAAACCCCTCTATATCCATCGAAGCACCGCGAACCCCTTCCAAACTCCTCTAAACATGTCTAAACCCCTAGAAAACACAGCAAACTGTCTTAACTCCACGAAACGACTCTAAATCCCTTGAAACCCCTCGTAACCCATCGAAACACCTCGAAACTCATCTAAACACCTCTAATGGATTCTAACCCGCTCTACCCACCTCTAAATCCATCTAATAACCTGTAAAACCATCTAAACCCCTCAAATCACCACTAAACCTCCTACCAACATCTCAAACACCGCTAAACCCCTCGAAACCCCCCGAAACCCCCGAAACCTCTACAATACCCTTCCCCAAACACCTCTAAACCCCTCTAATCCAAATTAAACCCCTTTATACCCGTCCAAACCCTACTCTCCACCAAACCTAAAGCCCTCTTAAACCCCTCTAAACCCCTCCAAATCCGTCTAAACCCCACTAAACACTATCAAACACCTCAAAGCCTCTAAACCCCTCGAAACATCCCAAATATACCTAAGCATCTCTAATCCATTCTAAACCCCTCTAAATCATTCGAAACCCTTCTAAACCCCTACTCTTGTCAATGGGGGCTCTGCAAGCCGGCGCCCTGCCAGCAGCGTGTTCGTTTTTTTCAACTTTTTAATTTTTTTAGTATATTTTAAAGTATGTTTTTAATGTCCCTTTGTCTTGTGTGTGTGTGTGTGCGTGCGTGTGTGTGTGTGTGTGTGTGTGTGTGTGTGTGTGTGTGTGTGTGTGTGTTGTGTGTGTGTGTGTGTGTGGGGGGGGTGTGTGTGAGGGGGGGTGTGTGAGGGGGGGGTGTTAATGGGGAAACCGTGTGGGTCGCCTCCTCCTCGCAGACGCGACTTTTTCCAGGTCACCCCCCCCCCCCCCGTGGCCTAACACCAAGGATCGGCACGGCCTTTGCCGGAGACGCGTCCGGGGCTTCAGCGGCGGGCGCAGCGTGGACTCCCGGTGTCGAGCGGGCTCGCCGGAGGGGTGCGCTCCGTTTCGCTGGCCCGCGGCAGCCGGCAGCCTGAAGCCGCAGTCTGCACAGCTCCAGCTGGCGTGGCGTCTGCACAGCCCGGGATCCCTCGTAGAGACCCGGGGGAAGTAGAAGCTCCGAATGCCGGCCCGCGGCCAACTTCTACCGCGGACCCGTCGTGGACTTACCATCAACCCTGGAGGGGAGCTTCGACCGCCGGCCCTGCTGTCTGTGGCGCTTCAGGCTGTGGCGGGAACTTTATATTTTCGACCACCGGCCTGCGGCCTACACAAACCTAAAGCCGCGGTCTCCGGTGGGGAAGTGCCGACTCTAGACTTACCTGGACGTTTACCTGTCTGAACATCTGGACGCCCGCAGCGACGGCTGCGAATGGTTAAGGTCCCGACCACGCGGGAAAATGGAGCAGAACTGGCAAAATGTTGTGCCTTCCACCACGATGATGAATGCTGCGGTGGATGTTTGTGTTAAACTTTTATTGTGTATTGTGTGGTCTTTATCATTGTACTCTGCTGACAAATTCATTTCACTTGCACTTAATGTGCAATGTGACGAATACAACGGTATTGTATTGTATTGTATTGAAAACCCTCTTACCTCTTTATACCCATCTAAACACCTCTACACTCCACCAGACCCATCTAGAGCTCTCTAAACCCCAATAACCCCATCGTATCTTCTCTAAACCACTCTATACCCCTCTAAATTAATCTAATCCCATCGAAATCACTCTAAATCCCCTCTAAACTCCAGCTAAACACCTCTAAGCCCTATAATACCCTCTAAACCTATTTAAAACCCTCTAAATCCCTCTAAATTCCACGAACCCCATCTAAACCCCTTTAAGCGCCTCTAAACCCATCTAAACACCTCTACACTCCACCAGACCCATCTAGAGCTCTCTAAACCCAATAACCCCATCGTATCTTCTCTAAACCACTCTATACCCCTCTAAATTAATCTAATCCCATCGAAATCACTCTAAATCCCCTCTAAACTCCAGCTAAACACCTCTAAGCCCCTATAATACCCTCTAAACCTATTTAAAACCCTCTAAATCCCTCTAAATTCCACGAACCCCATCTAAACCCCTTTAAGTGCCTCTAAACCCATCTAAACATCTCGAAACACCTCTAAATTGCTCTAAACCTTCTAAACACGTCCAAATATTGGATGTGTTTAAATGGGTTCAAAGGGGTTTAACGTGGATTATAGGGGCTTAGAGGTGTTTAGATGGGTTTAGTGGAGGTTAGAGGGATTTCGATGGAATTAGAGGTAAGGGGGCTTAGAGATGTTTAGACGTGTTTATGAGGGATTTAGACGTGGTTTGATGGCTTTAGGGGTGTTGAGAGGATGTTAGAGGGGTTTAGATGAGTATAGAGGGGTTATGATGGGTATAAAGGGGTTAGAGTGTTTTCGATGTGTTTAGATGGATTTAGAAGGGGATTAGGAGGGTTCAGAGGAGTTTAGATGGGTTTAGATGGGTCTGAGGTGTTAGGAGTTGTTTAGTGGGGTTTAACGGGGTTTGGATGGGTTTAGAGAGGTTGTGAGTGGTTTTGACGGGGTTAGAGGGTGTGAGAGGGACTTAGATGGGGTTATAAGGGGTTAGAGGCGTTTAGTGCGGTTTGAGTATCCTAGAGGGCTTTAGAGGGTTTTCGAAGGGTTTGTGTTTAGGGGTGTTAGAGAGGATTAGGGTGTTAGAGAGGTTTCGGGTGTTGCAAGGGGGTGCGTGGGGTTTCCATGGATTTTGAGACGTTTCGTGTGGTTTAGAGGGTTTATAGTGGTTTCGAGGGGTTAAGAGAGGGTTAGAGGTGTTTGGAGGGGTTTAGAGGGGGTAGTAGAAACATAGAAAATAGTTGCAGGAGTAGAGGCTATTCGGTCCTTCGAGCCTGCACCGCCATTCAATATGATCATGGCTGATCATTCAACTCGGTATCCTGTACCTGCCTTCTCTCCATACCCCCTGATCCCTTTAGCCACAAGGGCCACATCTAACTCCCTCTGAAATATACCCAATGAACTGGCCTCAACTACCTTCTGCGGCAGAGAATTCCAGAGATTCACCACTCTCTGTGTGAAAAACGTTTTCCTCATCTCGGTCCTAAAAGATTTCCCCCTTATCCTTGTTCTGGACTTCCCCAACATCGGGAACAATCTTCCTGCATGTAGCCTGTCCAACCTCTTAAGAATTTTGTAAGTTTCTATAAGATCCCCCCTCAAACTTCTAAATTCTAGCGAGTACAAATCGAGTCTATCCAGTCTTTCTTCATATGAAAGTCCTAACATCCCAGGAATCATTATGGTGAACATTCTCTGTACTCTCTATGACAAGAATGTATTTCCTCACATTAGGAGATCAAAACTGTACGCAATACTCCACGTGTGGTCTCACCAAGACCCTGTACAACTACAGTAGAACGACCCTGCTCCTATACTCAAATCTGTTTGCTATGAATGATCACCATTCGCCTTCTTCACTGCCTGCTGCACCTGCATGCCTACTTTTAATGACTGGTGTACCATGACACCCAGGTCTCGTTGCATCTCCCCTTTCCTAATCGGCCACCATTCAGATAATAATCTACGTTCCTGTTTTTGCCACAAAAGTGGATAACCTCACATTTATCCACATTATACTGCATCTGCCATGCATTTTCCCACTCACCCAGCCTATCCAAGTCACCTTGCAGCCTCCTAGCATCCTCCTCACAGCTAACACTGCCCCCCAGCTTCGTGTCATCCGCAAACATAGAGATGTTGCATTCAATTCCCTTGTCCAAATCATTAATATATATCGTAAATCGCTGGGGTCCAAGAACTGAGCCTTGCGGTACCCCACTAGTCACTGCCTGCCATTGTGAAAAGGATCCGTTTACTCCTACTCTTTGCTTCCTGTCTGCCAACCAGTTCTCTATCCACATCAATACTGAACCTCCAATACCGTGTGCTTTAAGTTTGGAAATGTTTAGAGAAGCTTAGAGGGGTTTAGAGGGGCTGGGGGTGTTTGGAGGGGTTTAGAGGGGTGTAGAGGAATGTAGAGGGGTTAGACGATTTAGACGGGTGCTTTAGATGGGTTTAGAATGTTTAGACGGGTTTCGAGAACGGGTTTAGAGCGGTTTAGAGGTTTCGATGTGTTTAAATGGGTTTAAAGGGGTTTAAAGTGGATTACATGGGCTTATATGAGTTTAGAGGAGTTTAGATGGGTTTAGAGAGGATTGGAGCGCTTTAGATGTGTATAGAGGTGTCTAGAGGGATTAGAGAGCTTCAGAGGTGTTTAGAGGGCATTAGATGGGGTTTAGAGGTGTTTCGAGGGTATAGATGGGTTTCCAGAGGATTTTAAGCGGTTTAGATGGGTTTCGATGTGTATAGAGGGGTTTAGAGGGGATTATATGTGCTTAAAGGGGCTTAGAGGTGTTGAGGGGTTTAGACGGGTTTGGAGCGGTTTAAAGGTGTTAGAGGGGGTTAGAAGGGTTTAGACGGGGTTAGATGGTTAGACGCGGTTAATTGGGATCTAGACGGGGTTAGAGGGTGTTAGAAGGGTTTAGACGGGGTTAGATGGGTTTGGACGGGGTTAGATGGGGTTTAGACGGGGTTAGAGGGGGTTAGAGGGGGTTAGAGGGAATTAGAGGTGTTAGAGGGGTTTCGATGTATTTCGAGTTGTTACGAGGTGTTTCGGGGATTCGGAGGCGTTTCGTGGGGTTTACAGGGTTTACAGGGGATTCGTGGGGGTTAGAGAGGTTTAGAGGGAGTTGGAGGGGGTTTGGAGGGTTTTAAAGCGGTTTAAAGAGGGTAGAGGCCTTTGGTGGTGTTTGGAGAGGTTTGGAGAGGTAAGCGGTGTTTATAGGGGTTTGTAGGGTTTTAAAACTGTTTAAAGAGGGTAGAGGCATTTGGTGGTGTTTGGAGAGAATTAGAGAGGGTTAGCGGTGTTGATGGAGGTTTGGAGGTGTTTTGCTGGGTTTAGACGTGTTTAGAGGAGGTTTCTAGCGGCTTGTAGGGTTTGGTGTAGAGGGGGTAAGACCGGTTTAGAATGCTATAAATGGGTTTAGAATGTTTAAATGTGTTTAGAGAGGTTCAGAGCCTTTTGAAGGGTTTCAAGAGGTTTAGATTGGTTTCTGCATGCCTCATTTATGCATGCTTACTTTCAGAGACTGATGGACAACGACCCCCCAGATCCCGCTGAACTTCACCTTTTCCCAACTTGACGCCATTTAGATAGTAATATGCCTTCCTGTTTTTGCTACCAAACTGGATAACCTCGCATTTCTCCACTTTAATCGTAATCGGCCATGCATCGGCCCACTCACCAAACCTCTCCAAGTCACACTGCATTCTCATAGAATCCTCCTCACAGTTCACATTGCCACCCAGCTTTGTGTCATCTGCAAATTTGCTAATGTTGCTTTGAATCCCTTCATACAAATCATTGATGTATATTGTAAATAGCTGCGGTCCCAGCACCGAGCCTTGCGGTACCCCACTAGTCACTGCCTGCCATTCTGAAAGGGACCCGTTAATCCCCACTCTCTGTTTCGTGTCTGCCAACCAATTATCTATCCATCAAATCAAATCAAATCAAATCAAATCAAATCAAATCAAATCAAAGAACCTTTATCTAATCTTGCAAAGCAACAATGTACAGTGCAAAATGAGAAGACGTTTCCCAGGGAATACCGGAGCATCGCACATAAAACTTAAACATTTCACATAATAAAAACACCAAATACAATTCAGTCCCTGATGAAACAGTACAAATAGTTTAAAGGTGCAGGTAAAACAGCAACATAAAAATACAAGAAAAACAGTCATAAAATGTCCAGGGCAGCTGATTTAAGTGGCCAGCGCCCACGTTATTAAATTGGCTGTGCAAAGCCGCAGAATCAGGTGGAGTGAGTGTTTAGTAGCCTCACAGCCTGTGGCAGGAAGCTGCTAGCAGTCTGGCAGTCCGGGCTTTGATGCTACGGTATCTCTTGCCCGATGGCAGGAGGGTGCAGATGTGTATGGAGGGATTGCAGTTTGGCCTTAGCTATTCTCAGTGGGTTTTTTTCAGACAGCGATTATCCGACAGCACTCCACCCCAATGGCATGATCTACTATACTATTATATAATCTACTATATCAGGTAGATTGTTTGTGTCCTCCTTTGTGAAGATGGATCCAAAGCACCTGTTCAACTCATTTGCCATTTCCTTGTTCTCCATAATAAAATCACCCTTTTCGGTCTTCAAGGGTCCAGCTTTGTTGTTAACTAATGTGTTTTCTCTTCGCAAACCTACATAAGCTTTTACCATCCTACTTTATATTCTTGGCTAGCTTACCTTCGTACCTCATCATTTCTCCCCGTATTGTCTTTTTCGTTATCTTCTGTTG
The DNA here is from genome assembly GCA_036785375.1 of Leucoraja ocellata. Lineage (NCBI taxonomy): Eukaryota > Metazoa > Chordata > Chondrichthyes > Rajiformes > Rajidae > Leucoraja > Leucoraja ocellata. The sequence continues at coordinate 1,064,563 of JAWMAR010000353.1, read as the reverse complement.
CTCTTAAACAAAACCCAATACTCTTGCTTCCCGCTCATCTGTGCTACGTTGTACGGCTTTTAGTTTTATACTGTCCCTGACGTCCCTTGTCAGCTACTGCCGCCCCTTACTCCCTTTGGAATCTTTATTCATCCTCGGAATTAAGTGATCCTGCACCTTCTGTATTATTCCTATAAATACCTGCCATTTTTGTTCCATTATCATCCCTGCTAGTGTATGTTTCCAGTCAACTTTGGCCAGCTCCACCCTCGTGGCTCCATACTCCCATTTATTCAACTGTAACACTGACACCTCCGATCCACCCTTCTCCCTCTCAAATTGTAGATTAAATCTGACCATGTTATGGTCACTACATCCTAATAGCTCATTAACCTCGAGGTCCTATGTCAAATGCGGTTCAATACATAACACTAAATCCAGAATTACCTTCTCCCTGGTAGGCTCCAATACAACCTGCTCTATGAATCCATCACGAAGGCACTCGACAAAGCCCCTTTCTTGGGGTCCAGTATCAACCTAATTTTCCCAGTTTACCTGCATGTTGAAATCTCCTGTATCAACCATAGCATTACTTTTGCTTCATGCCAATTTAACTCAACTTGCACCCTATGTCCAGGCTGCTGTTTGGGGTCCTGGAGTTAAGTCCCATTAGGATCTTTTTACCATTACAACTCCTTAGTATTATCCATACTGACTCCACGTCTCCTGTTTCAAGGGACTGAATTTCCCTTTGCAAGGGACTGAATTTCATTCCTCACCAACAGAGTAACCCCTCTGCCCACCTGTCTGTTTTTTCGATAGGAAGTATATCCTTGTCTATTCAGTTCCCAACCCTGTCCCTCTTGCAGCTATGTCTCTGTAATTCCCACAACATCATACTTGCCAATTTCTAACTGAGCCTCAAGCACGTCCTCTTTACTTCTTATACGTCACGCATTTATATACAACGCTTTGACCTCCATATTCAATTCCCCCCACGCATCGCTCGCAATTGGCCCTGACCGTACACTTTTATCCCTTCTGGAACTTTCCTTCGCATTAATTTGAGAATCTTTTGTAATTTTTCCTGTAATCACTTCCCCTTCAACTCCATCTTTATACTCCCGATTTGTCAATCCCTCCACCCCACTATTTAGGTTGAACCCACACATGTAGCACAAGCAAACCTGCCTGCCAGAATGTCAGTCCCCCTCCAGTTAAGTGCGGTTTAGAGTGGTTTACAGGGGTTTAGAGGTGTTTTCGGGGGGTTTTGAGTGGATTGGAGAGGTTTACATGGATTCAGATGGGTTTAGAGGGGTTTTCAAGGTATAGTTGTAGTGGTTTCTGGGGTTTAGACTGGTTTTACGCGCTTTAGAGGGGTTTACAAGGTGTTACATGGGGTTTACAGAGGCTTAGAGGGATTTAGGGGGATGGAGTGGTTTACAGGTTTGGTGTGGGTTGGGCGGGGGTGGGGGGGGGGGGGGGGGTTACAGGTGGTTTTAAGGAGTTCAGAGTCGTTTAAAGGGGTAGATGGGTTTAGAGGAATTTAGAGAGGTTTAGAGGTGTTCACATGTGTTTACCAGGGCATAAAGAGAACATGGCTTCAGAATTAAGGGACAGAAGTTTAGGGGTAACATGAGGGGGAACTTCTTTACTCAGAGAGTGGTAGCTGTGTGGAATGAGCTTCCAGTGGAAGTGGTGGAGGCAGGTTCAATTTGATCATTTAAAAATTAATTGGATATATATATATATGGATGGGAAAGGAATGGAGGGTTATGGTCTGAGTGCAGGTAGATGGGACATGGGGAAACTGTTTGTTCGGCACGGACTTGTAGGGCCGAGATGGCCTGTTCAGTGCTGTAATTGTTATATGGTTATATGGCTATATGGTTAGGGATTTAGATGAGTTTGGCGAGGTTTACATGGGTTTACAGGGGATTTAGAGGAATTGAGAGGGGATGATAGTGATAGAGGTTCGGATGGGATTTGAGGGGTTTAGAGGGGCAGATAGGGGTTTAGATGTGTTTAGCGGGGTGTAGATGTGTTTAGAGGGTTTATAGGTGTTTGGAAGGGTTTCGAGAGGTTTTGAGTTGAGGGATTTTAGATGGCAGATGCGATTACTGGGTTTACAGAGGTTACAATGATTTAGATGGGGTTTACATGAGGTTACGGGGATTTACAGTGGGTTGAAGGGGTTTACATGAGTGTAGGTGAATTTAGAGGGGATTACAGAGGGTGTAGGTGAGTTTAGAGGGGGTTACATGAGTTCGCAAGGGTTTAGAGTAATCTAGAGAGGTTTAGAAACGTTTACTGGGGTTTACAAGGGTTCACGTATTTTAAGGGGTTGGGTGTTTTCAGCGGTTCACAGGGTGTGTACACGTGTTTAGATGGGTTTTGAGTGGTTTAGTGGAGTTTAGAATGGTTTACGTGGGTTTAGAAGTGCTTACACGGGGTTACAGTGATTTAGAGGGTTTAGTGGTTTAAACAGTTTAGATGGGGTTAGGGGGGGTTAGATGAGTACAGTGGTTTAGAAACATAGAAACATAGAAAATAGGTGCAGGTGTAGGCTGATTACCCAAATCAGTGTCCTGTACCTGACTTCTCTCCATAACTCCAGATCCCTTTAGCCACACGGGCCACATCTAACTCCCTCTTAAATATGGCCAATGAACTGGCCTCAACTACCTTCTGCGGCAGAGAATTCCAGAGATTGGCCACTCTCTGTGTGAAAAACGTTTTCCTCATCTCGGTCTTAAAAGACTACCCTCTTATCCTCAAACTGTGACGATTTGTTCTGGACTTCCCCAACATCGGTAACAAACTTCCAGCATCTAGCCTGTCCAACCCCTTAAGAATTGTGTAGGTTTCTGTAAGATCCCCCCCTCAATCTTCTAAATTCTAGCGAGTACAAACCGAGTCTATCCAGTCTTTCTTCATATGAAAGTCCTGACATCCCAGGAATCGAAAGCGAATGGTATGTTAGCTTTCATAGCAAAAGGATTTGAGTATAGGAGCAGTGAGGTTCTACTGCAGTTGTACAGGGTTTTGGTGAGACCACACCTGGAGTATTGCGTACAGTTTTGGTCTCCAAATCTGAGGAAGGACATTGTTGTCATAGAGGGAGTGCAGAGAAGGTTCACCAGACTGATTCCTGGGATGTCAGGACTGTATTATGAAGAAAGACTGGATAGACTTGGTTTATACTCTCTAGAATTTAGGAGATTGAGAGGGGGTCTTATAGAAACTTACAAAATTCATAAGGGGTTGGACAGGCTAGATGCAGAAAGATTGCATCCCGATGTTGGGGAAGTCCAGGACAAGGGGTCACTGCTTAAGGGTAAGGGGGAAATCCTTTAAAACCGAGATGAGAAGAACATTTTTCACACAGAGAGTGGTGAATGTCTGGAACTCTTTGCCGCAGAGCGTATTCGGGGCCAGTTCATTGGCTATATTTAAGAGGGAGTTAGATGTGGCCCTTGTGGCTAAGGGAATCAGAGGGTATGGAGAGAATGCAGGTACGGGACACTGAGTTGGATGATCAGCCATGATCATATTGAATGGCGGTGCAGGCTCGAAGGGCCGAATGGCCTACTCCTGCACCTAATTTCTATGTTTCTATGTTTCTATGAATCAGTCTGGTGAACCTTCTCTGTACTCCCTTCTATGGCAAGACTGTCTTTCCTCAGATTAGGAGACCACAACTGTACGCAATACTCCAGGTGTGGTCTCACAATCACGCTGTACAACTGCAGTAGAACCTCCCTGCTCCTATACACAAATACATTTGCTATGAATGCTAACATACCATTCGCCTTCATTGCCTGCTGCACCTACCTGCCTACTTTAAATGACTGGTGTACCATGACACCCAGGTCTCTTTGCATCTCCCCTTTCCTAATCGGCCACCATGCAGATAATAGTCTACTTTCCTGTTTTTGCCACAAAAGTGGATAACCTCACATTTATCCACATTATATTGCATCTGCCATGCATTAGCCCACTCACCCAGCCTATCCAAGTCACCTTGCAGCCTCCTAGCATCCTCCTCACAGCTAACACTGCCCCCCAGCTTCGTGTCATCCGCAAACTTGGAGATGTCGCATTCAATTCCCTCATCCAAATCATTAATATATATCGTAAATAGCTGGGATCCCAGAACCGAGCCTTACAGGGGTTTAGAGGGGTTACAGAGCTTTCGGTGGGGTGTTGAGGTGTTTCGAGAGCTTCCGAGGGAGTTCGCGGGGTGTAGATGGGTTTCGATGGGTTATGAGGGATTTGGAGTGGTTTAGAGGGGTTTCCAGTGGTTTCGATGGGTGATGAGGGATTTGGAGGGTTTTAGAGGGGTTTCGATGGTGTAGATGGTTCACATAGGTTTCGTGGGGTTTAGATGTGTTCAGATGGGTTCGGACGTGTTTGGATGGGTCTAGAATGCTTTAGAGTGGGTTGGAGGGACTTGAATGGGGTTCAAATGCGTTTTTAAGGTTTTAGAGGGGTTTGGGGGAGTTTGGAGGGGTTTAGAGGGGGCTTAGAGGGATGGAGAGGGGGTTGGAGGTGTTTGGAGGGGTTTAGAGTGGTATAGAATTGTTTAGAGGGGATTGGAGGGGGTTGGATGGGTTTTGAACGGTTTAGAGGGCTGTGGAGCTGAAATTTGTTCAGAGGGGTTGAGAGGTATGGAGGGGTATGGAGGTGTTTGGAGTGGATGATAGGGATTTAGAGGGGTGTGGAGGGGTTTAGAGAGGCAGATAGTGGTTTAGAGGTGTTTAGATACATTTAGCGGGGTTTAGATATGTTTAGACACGTTTAGATGTGCTTAGAGGGGGTTTGAGATGTTTTGAGTTATTTAGAGTGGTTTCGTGGTTTAGACACGTTTACTGAGGTTTACATTGGTTACATGGGTTTAGATGGAGTTTACAGGGGGTTTACATGGATTTAGAGTGGATCGGAGGGGTTTACAAGGGGTTTAGATGAGTTTAGAGGGGGTTACAGGGGGTGTAGGTGAGTTTAAATGGGTTTACAGGGGGTTCGCAGGGGGTTTACACTTGTCTGGAGAGGTTTAGATGCGTTTACAGGGGTTTACAAGGGTTCAGGTGTTTAGAGGGATTGGAGTGTTTAGAGCGGGTCACATGATGTTTAGACGCGTTTAGATGGGGTTTGAGCTGTTTAGAGGGGATTGCATGGGTTTCGAGGGATTTACATGGGGTTAGATGGGGCTACAGTAGTTTAGAGGGTTAGAGCGCTTTCGACTGGTTATGTGTTTCGAGAGCTGTCGAGGGGGTCCCAGTGGTTTAGAAGGACTTCGATGGGTTATGACGGATTTAGTGGTTTCGAGGGGGTTTGTGGGGATTCGAGGGGTGTGGGTGATTTAGAGAGGTTTCGAGGGGCGTCGAGGGGTGTTGGGATGTTTAGATGGTTTACATGGGTTTCGTGTAAATGGGTTCAGTGGTTTGGAGGTGTTTGGAGGTGTTTGGGTGTGTTTTTGAGTGGTGCAGAAGGGGTTAGAGAGGCTTGAATGGATTGAAAGGCGTTTAGAAGGGTTTAGATTAGTCCGGAGGAGATTAGAGGGGCTCAGAGGAATGTAGAGGGATGTGGAGGGGTGAAGAGGCGCTGGAATTTGTTTGGAAGTGTTTAGAGGGGTATGGGGGTGTTTACAGGGATTTAGAGGGGTTTTCAGGGGGTTAGAGGGGTTTGGAGGGGTTTACTGGTGGTTAGAGGGGATTACAACGGTTCCGAGGTATAGAATGGTTTAGAGGGGTTTAGACGGGTTTAGATGGGTTGAGAGCGGTTTACAGGGGTGTGTAGGGGTGTACAGTGTTTTACAGGGGTGTAGAGGGATTTAGAGTTGTTTACGGTAGGCAGCGCGGCTCTGGCCAGCAGCGGCCTCTGCAGCCTGTCCGCGTTTTATTATTTTTTGTCTGTGTTTTAATGTAGTTTTTGTTATTTTATGTTGGGGTGTGTGTGTGGGGGGATGGGGTGGGGTGGGAGGGGGGTGGGGAACTTTTTGAATCTCTCCCTGCACTGGAGACCCGACCTTTTCTCGTCGGGTCTCAGGTGTCGTTGAGGCCGCAACGAGGAGCGGCCTCCAATGGCAAGAAGCCGGGGACTCTGGTGCCGACTCACCGTTGCCGACGCGGAGCTGGCCGAGACCGGAGCGGGTGGAGCGGTGGAGGAGCGCTGCTGCTGCTGCTGCTGCTACCGATGCCGCTGCTGCTGCTGAGTCGGAGGCTGCTGCTGCGGGTCTGCGGACGGCGGGAACCGGGAGCCCGCGGCTCCCTGGAGGGAGACCGCTTTTCGGGGCTCCTGCAACGGCGACTTCCCCCGCCCGAGTTGCGGGGTCGAAGAGCTCCTGGAGCGGGGCCTGACATCACTGCCCCGCGCGGCTGGAACGGCCGCGGGACTTTGCGAGCGCACGCCGGGGGCTCTAACACCAAGACCCGGTGTGCGACCTCGCACCACCCGGCGTGGCTTTAATGGCCGCGGGACAATCGCCATCGCCAGCCGGGGGCTATGACTTTGACTGACATCGGGGGGGGGGGGGGGGAGTGAGTGCAGTGGAGAGATAATTTTTGTTGGCCTTCCATCACAGCTATGTGATGGATGTTTATGTAAAATGTAATTATGTTGTGTCTGGGGTCTATTTGTATGGCTGCAGAAACGGCATTTCGTTTGGACCTCTAGGGGTCCAAATGACAATTAAATTGACTCTGACTCTGACTCTTACAGGTGTTTAGAGGAGTTGGGATGATTGAGAGGGGCTTAGAATGGTTTAGAGAGATTTAGTGTGTGGAGGGGTTATGAGTGATTTGGAGGGGTTTAGATGTGTTTAGAGGGGGTTTGGAGTGGTTTAAATGGGGATGGAGGGGTTAGAGTGGTTTACAGAGGTTTAGAGGGGTTAATCAGGAATGTAGAGGGATTTATAGTGGTTGAAAATATTTTAGAAGGGTTTAGAAGGGTTTACAGGGGTTTAGTGGGGTTTAGAGGGGTTTCTACGGGTTTCGATGTGTTTGGAGGGGCTTAGATTTGTATAGTTTCTTAGAGGGTTTTCGAGAGTTTAGGAGGGGTTTAGAGTGGTGTAGAGTTAGAGGTGCTGAAATGTGTTGAGAGGTGTTTAGATGGGTTTGGAGGTGTTTAGAGGGGGTTGAATTTGGTATAGAGGGGTTTGGAGGTGTTTAGAGGGGTTGAATTGGGTTTGGAGATGTTTGGAGGGATTTAGACTGGTTTTAGGGATTTAGAATGGTTCAGAAGGGTTTGGTGTCGGAGGGGTTTGTAGGAGTTTAGAGGGAGTTTGATGGGTTTAGAAAGGTTTGGTGGGGATTAGAGGGGTTTAGATGGGTTTAGAGGGGTTAGAGGGGTGTAGAGGTGTTTGCATTGGTTATGCGTGGAACACGATGAGGTAATGCTGGCTACCGCGGCTGGTTAGAGGATGATTAAACCACATCAATCGTGAGGAACAGGATTATCAAACCACATTGTTAAGGACGGGATGATTTTACTTCGGAGTCACGTGAGTGATTCCCTGAAGAACCCAGCTCTACTGCGCATGCGGCATTACGCACAGCTGTGCAGAACGCGGCCAGCGGGAGTCGGCAGCTCCCGCATCCAAGGACGAGAGGTAAGTACTTACCTTAATCGGGCCTTGTGGTTTTTGCTCCAGGAGGAGCAAAGTAGAGAGGCATGGTGAGCGGCCCCGTTTCGACTCCAGCGTGGAGCCGACAGTGGACGGGGAAAAGGCGCTACCCGGACCGCAAACGCTGCGGACCGCTGGCAGGGAGCTGCGCTAATGCCGGTCCGCTGAACAGCTGTTTGGTAACAGCAGCGGACCGGCGGGAAATTTAAAAACCCGACCGGCAGCCCTGCAGACTCCTGAGAAAGAGAATCGCCGCCCGGGAACCGCCACAATGCCGCCTGGAAAACGGCAGGCAGTCTCTACATACAGGTAAGAGAAAAATCTTCCCAATTTAACAGGTTCTACAGGAGCCAACTTCCTCCAAGACTGGAACAGGTTGGAGAAGGCAAAAATAAGTATGTCTGTCTCCCCAAGCCAGAGGAGGTCATGGAGTTCACCTCCAGGAATAAAGGGGCACTGGCTGAATGCCAAGGGAGCTGACTCCTACCCCAGTGCTATTGCACTAGCCATCTCCCTTGTCGAGGGATTGATGCAACAGCGGAGTTTGAGCTATGCCTCCTCCAATTTATAGCACACCCTTTTGCTCCCTCTTTTGAGGCTAGCTAAGGAGGCCAGGGCTGGGCTGGCTTAAACGCTGGGCAGGCGGACGAGAACAGCAGTATGCCAGGGGAGCAGGATCAGGAAGAGCTACTGGGTGTCGTGGGCCACTACATGGCTCCTCCACGCGACCATCTTCCCAACAAAGCCCTGCAGCAGCAGGCCTTTCCAGAGGCAAATCCGCAGGCAGCTGGGTCAGCAGACTCGCAGACAAGCAGCGAATTCTACAGAAGGGTCAAGATGTTACCGCCTTTGCTCGTTTTTCCACGGATTATACTCTCCCAGGATGAGACTATCCCATTGCACTACCAGGGTGCTGACGCCTAAGATGTTCCCAAATTTGGGATACTCGACTGAACAATGGTACATATAGACCTGCCCGCAACCCCAAATATATGGGGCTATGCAAACCGCTGCTGCGGGAAGAGAGGCAGCTAAACCTGTGCGCCTCATGAAGGCAGGCCATGGAACGAGCAGGACATCGCATCCAACACCCAGCTGGCAGCACCCCTCGGCATCCACCAGCGATATCAAACAAGGACTGGTGAAAGCCTGGCGACCGCTTCACATTACCCCCAAAGTTCTTTTTAGACGGGGCCCAGAGCGGAGCCGTGGGTTGATACGCCGCCCCACCGACAGCACCAGCATACCAGCAAACTACGCCTTCATGAAAAAACAACAAACATGGAGGTAGGTAGTCTGGTTCCTCCCAGTTTACACTAAACAAGGGTGTTCTACTAACTGCGGGGGGGGGGGGGGGGGGGGGCATTTACACTTGTTAATAAAGCATGGGATGCTGTCACAAATAACTAAAATATACTCAACAGTATTAGAGGATAAAAACGAATTCAAATTGGGCATATTACCACCAGTTCAGCAATGCGCCCAAAGGGCACTTTCTCCCTCTAAGAAAAGAGAAGTGAGAAGGTCAAGCTGAACTAGAAAGGCTCATTACTAAACGGATCATGGGAGTAAACATGAACCATTGGAAACTACAAAAGATGGTGAATGTAGCATCATCATTGATCTAATATCACTAAATAAATATGTTGAGTATATATACACTTTAAGATGGAGATGGGTTTTTCTCACTGCCAGGCATCTGATCTCCCAAGGATACCTAAGGGGAGCATTGATATGGAAGATGCTAACTATCTTATACCCATACACTAGGATCATTAAAGATACCTAAAAATTTTACCTGGATAATAGATATCCCGGTTAGGGCAACCATGGGAGCATAGAGCAGTCCCTATGGTCTAACCTCTGCCCTAAAACTATTATAAATATCAAACGGCCATGAAAATATTAAGAAAACAAGCATAACCATGGCATATATTGGATGATATCCTCATATTAGGGGAAACAAAGGAATTAGCTGTGGCAGCAGTTCTAGCTACGAAACAGCTCCCTAAGCTCTGAGGTTTATCCCACGCCCAGATAAACCAGTATTGAAGCGTTAACTACCAAGGATTATCTGGGCTTCAATAATAATTCCGTCCATATGACTGTTACTTTGCCAAGGTACTTGGGTCACTATAATCAAATCATGAATGAACCCACTGAAGCTATATCACAACTAAGGTGGTGGGTAGACATCTATTTGGCATAGTTTTCAGCCCTATTATCATCACCAATCCCAATTTGGTTATTAAAAACCGATGCCAATACTTTAGGCTGGGGAGCAACTAAACTCCATATCCAGCACAGGTAACAGATGGACCAATTCACAAACATCGTTACTACACATACCGGGCATCAACTACTTGGGATTGGTGAGCGCCTATTGGGCTAAAAAACATATGCATTTCAAATGCAGCACGTACATATGTGGTTACGGATTGATAATACTATGGTGGTGGCTTATATCAACCATATGGGGAGCATAATAATCATTGTTGTGCATCAAATTGGTCAAACAAATCTGGCAATGGTGTGTCAAAAGACATTTTAACTATCAGCTGCCTATGTCCTAGGAAGCTAGAACACAGTGGGAGACACCAGGTCACGGGGTAAATTTATGATTACATTGAATAGATGTTAAACCCAAAATATCTGCTAAAGGTATTAAGCAGTTTGAAAGCCAGATATCAATTTGGTTGCACAAGAAGGAATCACCAGTAACCTATGTATGTGACTTGGGAACCAGATTAGAGGCAGCAGCGATAGATGCCTACACGCTGGAAGGGGGAATTTCTGCTTTGCCTTCCTCCCTTCTGCCTCATCAGACGGGCACTTCGGAATACAGATGGGAGTCTCCGAGATATTGAACGTGCCCGACCGGCCTACACAGCCATGGTTCCCAGTTCATCACGACACGGTGGGCGAGTCACCTATGGATTTCCCTAGTGGACCATGGTTGCTGACTCAACCCAGTATCAGGCACAAGCCACCCATGCCAGGGAAACATCAAACTCCTGGGTGCAGGGTTTGAAAAGACCTTACCAGGGACTGGGATTATCCAAGGGACCACCATGTCGGCATCCCTGCGAACAGTCACTAAAAGCTAACATGGGTAAAATACTGCCACGACGCAGGGACAACATACCGAATTATTCAACCACTGACGTATTGGAGTTCCTGGAACATCTACACCATGACCAAAAGGTGAGTTACAATGCCGTAAATACAGCATGAAGCGCCTTATCTGCTTATCTAAAACAGCATGACAGCAGATCATGGGATCCCATCCACTGAAGGCAAACTTATGAAGGGCAACTATAATATAAGCCCCACACACCCAGGTATATACCCATGTATGGGATATTGGTGTGATATTGACATATCTCAGAGAATGGCACCAGCCAGATCCCTCAGCTTGCTTAATCTATGTTTTAAAAAAACGCTCATGCTTATGGCTCTCGTACACGCTCACAGAGTCCGGTCACTCCATAAACTAGACTAGATACATGGTGATTACCCCGGACGCATCACGTTCATATTTAGGTCTGGTAAAATCTAACTCGCAGGTATTTGGGACTAGGCGAGATTATGAGTTCGGCACGAACTAGTAGGGTCGAGATCGCCTGTGTTTTCCGTGCTGAAGTCGTTATATGGCTATATGGACCAGGAACGCCCAATTCACTGGTGGGATTCCGGGCCTACCCACCAGAGTCCAGGTTGAGTGTGGTGACCCATCTACTACTATATATAGACACAACCCACAATCTTAGAGGGAGAGGAAAGCCTATAGGTCAACCACAGTAACCCAAGACGGGGTACGAGCCAAACCACTCCAAGGTGGCTCAAACAGGTACTGAAAGCTGCCGGAATAGATAATAATACATTTAATCCCATTCCACTAGGGCAGCATTGGTATCAGCGGCTGAACGAATGGACATCCCGGTTGACCACATTTTCAATACAGCAGGATGGTCAAGGGAACGACGTTCTGAACATTTTTTATTATAAACCGTTGATAAACCTGATTTAATTGCAGGAGAATATTACAAACTGCAATATTAATTTAAGCTCAGAGGAGCTCTTTATGTTGTTATTGTTAACAAATACCTTTCTGTTTCTTTTGAAAGCAGATCCACTGGTTGATTACGATAACACTTCCTCCCTCATAAACTTCGGCAGTGAGTGAAATAAAAACTGTTACACGGTTTGAAATCACAGACCTTTGAAGTCTTCACGGAATCACTCACGTGACTCCGAAGTAAAATTAGTAGGATTAAACGAGTACTTACCAGTATGAAGTTTGATCTGTATTTTATGAGGAGTTACGGTGAGGTATTACGTGCCCGCCGCTCCCACCCTCATTATATAGATCAAACTAATAAACTGATGTCTCGTGATCTTTACTATCTTACTTCAAATATTGTGTCTATCCTGTGATTTCAAACCACTGCTTCGAAGTATGCCGCATGCGCAGTAGAGCTGGGTTCTTCACGTAATACCTCACCGTAACTCCTCATAAAATACAGATCAAACTTCATACTGGTAAGTACTCGTTTAATCCTACTATTAAATACCACCGCCCTTGGTGAAACACTGATAAGCACGGCAGATATAGAGGGTACAGGCCGCTATAATTGGGAGAAACTGTCAACGCAGCAAAAGAAAGGATTAATGAATCCTGCAAGATAACTTTTGCACAAATATATTGTATAAAAAGAGGGGGTTTTCCTTGTCTCGGTGTGTCTCGGATTGGGAGGCACCCGGCTCTGCAGACTCGTAAATAAAATAATTTCGTGTTTCACGACTTTGTCTCTGGCATCGTGATTGTGAGCACCGAGTTACATCTCACAGTTAGAAGCGTTTGGAAAGGCGCAGTGAGGTTTACAGGGGTTTAGAAGGGTTTAGATATATTTAGAGGGGTTTAGTTCATGTTAAAGGTCAAGTGAGTTTAATGTCATGTGTCCCTGATAGGACAATGACATTCATATTTTGCTTCAGCTCACAGAACATAGTAGGCATTTACTACAAACAATCAGTGTGTTCATATACTATAACATAAATATATACAAACATGAATAAATAAAATGACGATGTGCAAATAACAGATAATTGGTTATTAATAATCAAAGTTTTGTCCGTGCCAGGTTTAATAGCCTAAGGGCTAATGGGGAAGTTGCTATTCCTAAACCTGGTTTGGAGGGGTTTAGAGATGTTTAGCGGGGCTATTGTTTGGAGGGCTTTGAGTGGTTTAGAGTTTTCTTGTGGTTAGGGTGGGTGGGTTAGATGGGTTTAATGGGGTTTATAGTAGTTTAGAGGGATTTAGAGGGTTTTCGATGTGCTTAGAGGGGTTTACAGATGGTTACGAGGAGTTTCGAGGGCTTTCGAGGTGATCGAGGGGTTTAGATGGATTACAGGTGTTTCGAGGGGTTCATAGAGGATTAGACGGGTTTGGACGGGTTTGGAGGGGCTTCGAGGAGTTTAAAGGGGTTTTGAGGGGTTTAGAGGGATTTCGAAGAGAATAGAGGAGTTTTGAAGGTTTTAGAGGTGTTTGGGGTGCAGGGGGTGGAGTAGTTTTGGGGGGTTTCGAGGGATTTCGAGGGGTTTCGATGTGTTTGGAGCGGTATAGAGGAGTTTCGAGCGGTTTCGATGGATTTCGAGGGGTTTGGTGGGTTTTCGAGGGATTTAGAAAGGATTAGAGGGGGTTTGAGGTATTTACAGTGATTTAGATGGGTGTATGTTTGGAGGGATTTGAAGGTGTTTTAAGGCCCTTATAGGTGGTTAGAGGGTTATGGAGGTGTGGCTTGGAGTGATTTGAAGGGGTCTGGAGGACTTTGGAGTGGGTTTAGAGAGGTATAGAGTTGTTTAGAGGGGTTTGGCGGTATTTGGAGGGGTTTACAGGGACGTGGAGGTGTTTAGAGGTGCTGAAAGTGGTTTAGAATGGTTTAAAGGGGTTTAGAGGGGTTTGGATTGGTTTAAAGTTGTTTGGGGGGTTTTGGATGGGTTTGGTGGGGTTTAGAGGGTTTAAAGAGTTTAGAAATTTAATTGTTTCTATGTTTAATGTTTCTATGGAACATAGAAACAGAGAAATTAGATGCAGGAGTAGGCCATTCGGCCCATCGACCCTGCACCGCCATTCAATATGATCATGGCTGATCATCCAACTCAGTATCCCGTACCTGCCATCTCTCCATACCCACTGATCCCTTTAGCCACAAGGGCCACATCTAACTCCCTCTTAAATATAGCCAACGAACTGGCCTCAACTATCCTCTGTGGCAGAGAGTTCCAGAGATTCACAACTCTCTGTGTGAAAAAAGTTTTTCTCATCTCGGTTTTAAAGGATTTTCCCCTTATCCTTAAGCTGTGACCCCTTGTCCTGGACTTCCCCACCATCGGGAACAATGTTCCTGCATCTAGCCTGTCCAACCCCTTAAGAATTTTGTAAGTTTCTATAATGATTAGAGTGATTTACTGGTGTTACAGTGATTTTGAGTGGTTTAGAGGGGTTTAGAATCGTTTAGCGGGGATTATTGTTTAGAGGGGTTTACAGGATTTTAGAGTGTGTTACAGGGGCGTGGAGGGGTTTAGATGGTTTAGCAGTGTTTAGAGTGGTTTAGAGTGGTTTAGATGGTTTCAGATGATTTCAGAGGGGTTCAGAGTGTTTTACATGCGATTAGAGGGGTTCAGAGTGGCTTAGAGGGGTCCAGATGGGTTTAGAGGCGTTTGAATGTGTTCACAGGGATTCATGGGGGTTCAGAGGTGTTTAGAGGTGTTCAGAATGGTTTAGAATGGGGGTTGTAGGGGTTTGCAATGGGTGTAGGTGAGTTTAGAGGGGTTTACAGGTGGGTGTAGGTGAGTTTAGTGGTTTACAAGGGTTTACGGTGGTTGCATATGTGCTTATAGGGGTTTACAGGTGTTGATAACGGTTTACATGGGGTTGGACGGGTTTAGAGGGATTTAGACCGGATTAGAGGGGTTTAGAAGGGTTTATAAGGGTTTAGATGGATTTCGAGGGGTTCAGAGAGTTTACAGGGATTTCTAGGGGTTTCGAGGGGGTTAAGGGGGTTTGGAAGGGTTTATAGGTGTTTAGAGGTGTTTAGAGGGTTTCGATGTAGATTTAGAGATGTTTACAGGAGTTTACCGTGCGTATATGTGAGTTTAGAGATGTTTACATGGGATGTAGGTGAGTTTAGAGAGGTTTACAGGTATTTGTTTAGAGTGTTTTCCAGGGGCTATCGATGTGATTAGAGGTGTTTAAAGGATTTCGAGGGGTTTGGTGGGTTTTAGAGGGATTTAGAAAGGTTTAGAGAGGGTTTGAGGTATTTACAGTGATTTAGATGGGTGTATGTTTGGAGGGGATTGGAGGTGTTTTAAGGCCCTTAGAGGTGGTTGGGGGGTTATGGAGGTGTTTTGAGTGGCTTGGGGTGATTTGGAGGGGTTTGGAGGAGTTTGGAGTGGCTTTAGAGGGGTATAGAGTTGTTTAGAGGGGTCTGGCGGTGTTTGGAGCGGTTTACAGGGACGTGGAGGTGTTTAGACGTGCCGAAAGTGGTTTAGAATGGTTTAAAGGAGTTTAGAGGGTTTTGGATGGGTTTAAAGTTGTTTGAAGGTTTTTGGATGGGTTTGGTGGGATTTAGAGGGTTTAGAATCGTTTACAGGTGTTTACAGTGGGTTTGAGTGGTTAAGAGGGGTTTAGAGTCTTTTAGCGGGGATTATTGTTTAGAGGGGTTTAGAGGGTGTTACAGTTTGCTACAAGGGCGTAGAGGGGTTTAGAGGGCTTTAGCAGTGTATAGAGTGGTTTAGATTGTTTCAGATGGGTTCAGATGGGTTTAAAGAGGGGTTTAGATGCGATTAGAGGGGTTCTGAGTGGCTTAGAGGGGTTCAGAAGGGTTTAGAGGCGTTTGAATGTGTCCACGGGGATTCATGGGGTTCAGAGGTGTTTAGAGGTGTTCAGAGTGGTTTAGAAGGGGTTTAAGGAGGTTAGACCAGGTCAGAGCGGTTCAGAAATGTTCAGAGGTGCCGATTTAGCGCGATTTTCAGGGAGTTGTAGAGGTTTACAATTGGTGTAGGTGAGTTTAGAGGGGTTTACAGGGGGTGTAAGTGAGTTCAGAGTGGTTTACAAGGGTTTACAGGGGTGCATATGTGTGTATAGGGGTTTACAGGTGTTTATAACGGTTTACATGAGGTTGGGCGGGTTTAGATGGGTTTTAGACCGGATTAGGGGGGTTTATAAGGGTTTAGAAGGATTTCGAGGGGTGCGAGGGGTTCAGAGAGTTCCACAGGGATTTTAGGGGTTTCGAGTGGTTTATAAGTGTTTAGACGTGTTTAGATGGGGTTTAGAAATGGTTACAGGAGTTTACAGTGGGTATATGTGAGTTTAGAGATTTTCACAGGAGATGTAGGTGAGTTTAGAGAGGTTTATAGGGAATTGCAGGGTATCGAGCTGTTTATAGTGTAGGGGCTATCGAGGCAATTAGAGGAGTTTAGAGGGGGTTTGGAGGGTTTTGACGTGTCTAGAGGGTTTTAGTGGAGGTTAGAGGGGTTTAGAGAGGGTTATATGTGTTTATTGGTGCTTGTAGAGATTTCAGAGGTTAGAGGGGTTTAGAGAGGGTTATGGGTGTTTATATATGCTCAGAGAGATTTCGGGGTTTCGAGGAGTTTAGACGGGTTCAGGGGCGTTCAGGTGGGTTTAGAGGGGTTTAGAGCGGATTAGAGTGGTTTAGAGGGGTTTAGATGCGGCCCTTGAGGCTAAATGGATCAAGGGGTATGGAGAGAAGGCTGGGATGGGATACTGAGTTGGATGATCAGCCATGATCATATCGAATGGCGGTGCAGGCTCGAAGGGCCGAATGGCCTACTCCTTCACCTATGTTCTATGTTTCTATGTTTCTCGATGGGTTCAGTTGTCTTCAGAGAGATTTAGATGGTTTTAGAGGGGTTTAAATGAGGTTGGAGGAGTTCAGAGTTGTTTAGAGGGGTTTCGGGGGTTTCGAGGGGTTTAGAGAGGTTTAGATGGGATTAGAGGGGTTTAGTGTGGTTTAGTGGGGTTTGGAGTGGTTCACATGGGTTCACAGGGGTCTCGATATGTTCAGAGGGGTTTTGATGTGTTTAGAGTTGTTTAGAGGGATTTAGAGGGTTTAGAATTGGTTAGAGCGGTTCAGAAGGCTTCAGGGGTGTTCAGAATGGTTTTGATGGGATTGGAAGGATTCAGAGGTGTTTAGAGGAGGTTCAGACCGGTTCAGATGGATTTGGAGCGGTTCAGAGGGATTTACAGGGGGTTTAAACGGGTTTAGAGGGGTTTAGAGGGAGTCTGGTGCGAAAACTGTGAACCTGGTGCGAAAACTGCGAGCGTTCCGCAAAAAAAGTGTGAACCTGGTGCGAAAAGTCGAGCCGTCTGCGAAAAATGCCAGCCTGATACGAAAAGTGCGAGCTTTTGCGAAAATTGCGAGCCTCGTGTTACATTTGCGAGCCTGGTGCAAAAAGTGCGAGCCTGCCTCGAAAGCTGCGAACCTCGTCTACAAACTACGAGCCGGGCGCACAAGCTGCGAGCCCAGTGCAAAACGAGCAAGTCTCAGTAAATGGGGAATTAGGGGAGGGCACTAATAAATGGGGAATTAGGGGAGGGCACTAATAAATGGGGAATTAGGGGAGGGCACTAATAAATGGGGAATTAGGGGAGGGCACTAATAAATGGGGAATTAGGGAGCGCAGCATTAAATGGTGAATCAGGAGAGGACACCATTAAATCGGGATTTAGGGGATGGCACCAGTAAATCAGGAATTAGGGGAGGGCGCCAGTAAACAGTGGCACAGCTGCCTCACGTTCAGATTTAAGAGAGAGTTAGATATGGCCCTTGTGGCTAAAGAGATCAGTGGGTATGGAGAGAAGGCAGGTACAGGATACTGAGTTGGAAGATCAGCCATGATCAAATTGAATGGCGGTGCCGGCTCGAAGGGCCGAATGGCCTACTCCTGCACCTATTTTCTATGTTTCTATATGTGTGACTCAGCTTAAGTTAGAGGGTGTTAAAAGGTATGTAGAGGCATGTCGAGGCGTTTAGAGGGGGGTTAGATGGGTTTCGAGGGGTCTAGATTAGTGTTGAGGGGTTTAAGGGGCTTAGAGATGTTTAAACGGGTTTAGAGGGTATTTGAGAGGCTTAGAGGGGCTTAGAGGAGTTTGGAGGGGTTTTGAGGGGGTTAGATGGATTCAGAGAGGGTTTATATGGGGTTTAGAGGGGTGTAGATGGGATTAGATGGTTTTTCGAGTGCTTTACAGGGGTTTAGATGTGGCCAGAGGGCTTTAGACGTGTTGAGAAGGATTTAGAGGGGGATTGGAGGGTTGTAGAGGGGTTCAGAAGGGTATAGTTGTGTTAGAGGGTTTCAGTGGAGTTTCGAGGGGTTTAGCGGGGGTTGGAGTGGTTTAGCGTGGTTTTGAGGCGTTTAGAGCTGGCCTGAGGGGTTTAGAGTGGCTTAGAGCGGCGTATAGGTATTTTGCGGGTGGTAGAGGTATTTAGAGGGTTTTAGTGAGGTTTAGAGGTGTTTAGAGGGGTTTTTATGGGTTTAGAGGCATTTCGAGAGGTTTACAGGGTTTACATGGATTTCGTGGGATTCAGAGAGGTTTAGGGCGGTTTAGCGAGGTTTCCAGGGGATTATAGGGGCAGAGAGGCTTCGAGGTTTTTAGAGTTTAGTGGGGGTTAGAGGAATGTCGATGGGATTAGAGGACTGTAGAGGGAGTCAGAGGGGTTTAGTGGTGTTTAGAGTGCTTTAGAGGGGTTTGGTGGAGTGCCTTAGAGTGTAGAGTGTCTAGATGATTTTCATGGAGTTTAGAGGGGTTTAGAAATGTTTAGAAGGGTTTAGAGGTGTTTGGGTCGGTTTAGAAGGTTTTAGGGGGGTTTCGAGGGGTTTAGAGGAGTCAAGAGCGCGTTGATTTGTTTTAAGGGGTTTAGAGGCGTTTAGAGGTGTTCGAAGGGGGTATGGAAAGGTCTTGAGCGGTTACGAGGTGTTTAGAGCGGGTTAGAGAGGTTTAGAGCTGTTTCGAGGGGATCAGAGGGGTTTAGAGAGCTTTCGTTAGGTTATGATGGGTTTAGAAGTGTTTCGAGGGGGTCGAGAGGTTTTGATGGAATACAGGTATTTCGAGGTGTATATAAGGGTTTAGATAGGTGTTTAGAGAGGGGTTGAGTCCTTTGGATGGGTTTAGATTGTTTAGGGGGATTTGGAGAGGTTTAGACGGTGTCAGATGTGTTCAGAGGGGTAGAGAGGGGATTAGTGTGGATTAGAGTGGTTTAAAGAGGTTTAGAGGGGTTAAGATTGGTTTAGAGGGATTGTGAGGCGTTTAGAGGGATTGTGAGGCGTTTAGAGGGATTACGAGGTGCTTAGTGGTGTTTGTAGGTGTTTAGAGGTGTTTTGGGTGGTTTCGAGAGGTTTAAAAGGGTGTAGCAGGGTGTAGATGGTTTCAGAGAGGTTCAGATGTATTTAGAGGGGTTTAGATGGGATTCGAGTGTTGCGGAGTGGTTTAGAGGGGTTCAGATGGGTTTTGAGTGGTTTGGAGGGGCTCTCGGGGGGTGCCGAGGGGTTTAGATGGGTTTAGATGTGATTAGAGTTAATTTTACTTCCGAGTCACGTGAGTGACTACGTGAAGAACCCACCCAGTGCGCAGGCGCGGCATTACGCCAGCAGCTCAACAGCGGCGGCAGCTGGAGCCAGGCTCTCCAGCTGCAGGATAAAGACAAGACCTCGGGTAAGTGAGTCTTTTGTATTGCAGAGACGTCGCTAGCATGGCAACCCGCAAGCGACCAACTAAACGGACTGCCTGCCCAACTCCCCCCGAGGAAGGGTCGACATCTGGGCGGCAGCCACTGGCGGCGGAGGAGCAATTTGAGCGCTCCCGTACACCCGACCCCGAGCCGCTCCCTGTTCTGCCGACTTCAACACCTCGCACAGGGAGGAAATCCACCCGTAAAACGGACCGGCCGGTGGTCTCCGACTCGTCGGAGGAACGGGAACACTCTCCACCGGCTAAACGGGGAGACAGCCGCTTAAGCTGCATGAGGCAGCTCCTCGAGCAAATGCTCGAGCAGGAGATGCAGGAAAAGCATCACCACGGAGGACGGGCTGAGGCCTCCTCCAAATTGTCACCTCACCCCTCTGCTCCCTCCTTGTTTGAGGTTAGCAAGGGAGGCCAGGACTGGGCTGGCTTATCGCAGGGGCAGGCGGACGACTGCACAAGTATGCCAGGGGAGCAGGAGGAAGAAGAGCTGCTGGGTGTGGTCAACAGATATGCGGCGCCCCCGAGGGGCGGGAGAATGCTGAACCCGAAAATGGCGGCAAGCATAAACCGGCTCTCCAACAAGCCTCTCCAGGAGAAAGTACTCCAAGAGGCACTCGACACGTATACGGCACCCGAGAACTGTGAGGCGCTGCGGGTCAAGACCGTCAATGGCCAAATATGGAGCCAGCTAGGCCAACACATAAGGGGCCAAGAGCTGAAGATGCAGCGCATCTTGAAGCTCCATACCGCAGCCATCACCGCCTTTGCTCGGTCCGCAGAGAATACGGACCTCACTACACCCCAACAGGATGTCCTTGCACTGATGTGCAACACCCACTTTGAGATGAATAACTTGAGGCGGGAAAACATTAGGCCTGCCCTCAACCCCAAATATGCGGGGCTTTGTAAAGCTCCTGCGCCAGAGAAAGAGGCACTGCTATTTGGGGCTGACCTGGGGAAAAGGCTGAAAGAACTTGAAGAGGCTGCCAAACCTGTAGGCCTCATGAGGGCAGGACCAGCGCCGAGCAGGGCGAAGACACCCAGTTGGCAGCACCCCTCGGCATCCACCAGCAGATACCGGACTGGTGAAAGCCTGGCGACCGCTCCTCTCTACCCCCACAGCTCTTTTTTAGAGAGGGGCCCAGAGCGGAGCCGTGGGAAGATACGCCGCCCCGTGACAGCACCAACAAGAACGCCCTCGAGCCAAACCCACCAACGGAGACGCTCCCAAAAATGAACATGGAGGTAGGTGGGTCTGGTTCCTGTCAACATACACAGACTAAGGGTGTTTTACTAACAGGAGGGCGTTTACGTTTGTTTAAACATGTTTGCTGTACTATCACTAACAACAAATACATACTCAACAGTATTAGTGGATACAAAATTGAATTTAAAACAGGCATAATACCGCCGGTTCAGCATATACCCCAAAGGGTATTCCTTCCCACTGAACAAGAGAAGGAGGAAGGACAGGCTGAACTAGAGAGGCTCATGTCTAAAGGAGTCATTGAAAGGACCAGACATGAGCCATTGGAATTTGTATCAAATATATTTATTAAAACCAAAAAAGATGGTGGATGTCGCATCATCATTGACCTAGCATCACTAAATCAATCTGTTGAGTATCAACATTTCAAAATGGAGACATTTGTCACTGCCAGACAACTGATCTCCAAGGGATACTTCATGGCAAGCATAGACATCAAAGATGCTTACTATTTAGTACCCATTCACAAGGATCATTTTAGATACCTGAAATTTATCTGGATGGGGCAACTATGGCAGTATAGAGCACTGCCCAATGGTTTAACGACAGCTCCCAGATTATTTACCAAAATTCTTAAAGTAGCCATGAAAATATTAAGAGAACAAAAATACCTAGTCATGGCTTATCTGGACGATATTCTCATAATGGGGAGAACCAAGGAATTAGCTGTTGCAGCAGTTTCAGCTACTAAACAACTCCTTGAAACGTTGGGATTTCTTCTACACCCAGATAAATCAATATTGAAGCCGTCAACTAACATGGACTATCTAGGCGTCACCATTGATTCTATCCATATGACTGTTACTCTGCCAAGGGATAAAAAGGTTGCATTAGCACAAGCATGCAATAATTTAATCGCAAATACACAACCAAGGATCTGGCATGTTGCCAGAGTAATTGGGAGTATTGTAGCAGCATTTCCAGCTACACAATATGGACCCTTGCATTATCAACATTTGCAAAGAGCAAGGACACATGCACTACATCAAAGTAGGGGGCATTATGACCGAACAATGTATTTACCCACTGAAGCCATATCAGAACTTCAGTGGTGGTCAGAAAATATTTGGCACAGTTACAGTCCAATTGTCGTCACTAATCCTAACATAGTCATCACGACGGATGCCAGTGCTTTAGGCTGGGGAGCTACTAACTCTATATCCAGCACAGGTGACAGATGGACTAATTCAGAGACATCGCTACTACACTCACTAGGCATAAATTATTTGGAAATGCTGGCCGCCTTTTATGGGCTAAAAGCATATGCATCCAATATGCAGCACGTGCATGTTAGGTTAATGATTGACAATACAACGGTGGTGGCTTACATCAAGCACATGGGTGGCATAAAATCAGTATCATGCGACAAATTGGCTAATATAATCTGGCAATGGTGTGTCGAGAGACATATTTGGTTATCAGCTGCCTATCTACCAGATAAGCTAAACACAGTGGCAGACACCAGGTCACGAAAATTCAATGATAACATCGAATGGATGTTAGATCCAAAAATGTTTGCAAAAATTATTAAGCAATATGGAACGCCAGATATAGATTTGTTTGCGTCTAGATTGAATCACCAGTTACCCATGTATGTGGCTTGGGAACCAGACCCAGAGGCAGCAGCGGTAGATGCCTTCACGCTGGATTGGGGACATTTCTTCTTCTATGCTTTCCCTCCCTTCTGCCTCATCAGCCGGGTACTCCAGAAAATACAGTCAGACTCTGCTTCAGGTATTTTGGTCGTACCCGACTGGCCTACCAAACCATGGTTCCCAGTCTTTCACGACATGGTGGTTGAGTCACCTATGGTCTTTCACAGTCACCCACAACTATTGACTCACCCAGTATCCGGCATAAGTCATCCATGCCATCAAAATTTAAAACTCCTGGTTTGTAGGTTTTAACCAGGCCTTACCAGGGACTGGGGTTATCAGAACGAACAAACACCACCATGTCGGCATCCCTGCGAGACTCAACCAAGAAGCAGTACCTGACATATATCAAGAAATGGGAGCAATACTGCTTGGATGCAGGGACGTCGTATAAGACAGCCTCAATCACGGACGTGTTGGAGTTCCTGGTCCACTTACACCATGACCAGAAGATGAGCTACAGTGCCGTCAATGCAGCACGAAGTGCCCTGTCTGCTTATCTCATGCCAACAGGACACCATAGCATCGGGTCCCACCCGCTAGTCATAAAACTCCTCAAGGGGATTTACAATAACAAACCCCCTACACCCAGGTATACCCATGTATGGGATATAAGTGTCGTGTTATCACACCTCAGAGGATGGCCACCGGCGGGATCCCTCAGTCTAGAGCAATCCACACTCAAGACCCTTATGCTAATGTCGCTCGTCTCTGCACAAAGGGTCCAGTCGCTACATCAACTACGACTGGACAACATGGAAACTACCCCAGACTGCATCACATTCACTATGCCGGGGTTAGTTAAACAAAGCAGGCCAGGTATGTCCAACTCGCCATTAATCTTCCGGGCCTACCCTCCAGAACCTAGGCTGTGTGTAGTGACCCATTTATACAACTATGTAGACACAACCCATACACTTAGAGGGAGTGAAAAAGCCTTATGGGTCAGCCACAAGAAGCCTTTTGGACGGGTAACCAGCCAAACTATATCTAGGTGGTTAAAACAGGTCCTGAAAGCTGCAGGGATTAACACTGATGTTTTTAAATCCCATTCTATTAGGGCAGCATCTACGTCAGTGGCGGAACGGATGGATGTTCCCATAGACCACATCCTAAGTACAGCAGGATGGTCAAGGGAATCGACGTTCCGGATATTCTATAATAAACCGCTGATGCAAAAAGATTTGTTTGCAGAGAAAATTTTAGAAACTGCAAATTTATAATTTAAGCCCAAGGGAGCTATTTTTGTTATTGTTTAATAAACATTTTTGTTTTCAAAAAACAAACAGATTCGTTGGTCTTTAGATACCACTTCCTCCCTTGATAACTTCGGCAGCGAGTGATATAGCTGTTACACGGTTTGAAATCACAGACCTTTGAAGTCTTCACGTAGTCACTCACGTGACTCCGAAGTAAAATAGTGAGATTAAACGAGTACTTACCAGTGCGAAGTTTGATCTGTATTTTATGAGGAGTTACGATGAGGGATTACGTGCCCTCCGCTCCCACCCTCAGTATATGGATCAAACTAGAACTGATGTCTCTTTAATCTTTACTATCTTTACTTCAAATATTGTGTCTACCTGTGATTCCACACCGCTGCTTGGAAGTATGCCGCGCCTGCGCACTGTGTGGGTTCTTCACGTTATCCCTCATCGTAACTCCTCATAAAATACAGATCAAACTTCGCACTGGTAAGTACTCGTTTAATCTCACTATTATAGGGGGTTTAGAGTGATTTATAGTAGGTCCGATCGGTTCAGAAGACTTCAGAGGTGTTTAGAGGGGCCTAGAGGTGTTCATCCGGAAGTGGCGACGCTGTTGAACGGCTGCGGCTCGCCTGCAGTTCGTCTGTTATTACTTTTTTGTGTTTTTTTTTTGTCTTGTTTAGTTAAATTTAATTTGTGGTTACTGGGTTGTCTTATATGTGTGTGTGGGCGGGCGGGGTGAACAAGGCTTTCAGTCTCTCCCTTCTGGGGAATGCGACTTTCTTGTCGTATCCCTCTTCTCTGCCTCCGTCTGCGCTGAGGCCTAATGGCGGAACTGGCGGCCTCCAACCTGCGACCGACCTCGAGGCTCCGGAGGCAGAGCCAGCCAGGACTCACCAACGCGAGGCTGGCCGTCTTCGGGCTGTGGCGGCGTTCGCGCAGCGGCACGACTCAGCGCTCGGGGGGGGGGGGGGGGGGGGAGGCGGCTCGGAGCTGAGACAATCCGATGGCAGCGGCACGACTCGGAACAGCGCTCCCGTGAGGGCGACCCGGCTTGGGGCTGGGACAGTGCTCCGGTGGCTGAGGGGGCCCGGCGCAGGGCGGAGACAGTGCTCCGGTGCCTGAGGCGGCGTTCTGGCGGCGGTGACCTGAATCCGGGGCTCGGCCGCGGGCCAATGGACAACATCGTCGGGAGCTCGCAGGTCACAGGCTGGTGCCTGTTTTCCGGAGCTCCCGCGGCAACAGCTGCGTCCGCTGGAATGGAGGGCGGCAACTTCGACCACCTCCGGGCCGCGGAGCTTGAACCGGCCCGTTCGCGGAGCTTGGTGAGCCGCGGGACTGACTGACTATCGCCCGGTGGGGTATGGCCTCAGCGCAGAGGGAGAAGAGGAGGGAAGAGACAGTAACCCTAATATTTTACCTCCATGACAGTGAGGAGGTGCCTGGTGAACTCACTGTGGTGGATGTTAATTTGTGTTTATTGTGTGTTTTGTTGTTTATTATTACAAGTATGGCTGCAGGCAACGACATTTCGTTCAGGCCGTAACGTCTGAATGAGAACTAAAGGGTCTAATCTAATCTAATCTAGAGGGGGTTAGAGCGGATTAGCGGGGTTTAGAGGGCTTCATATGTGTTCAGAGGGATTAAAGGGGTTTAGAGGCGGGTTCGACGGAATTAGACGAGGGCACTAATACATGGGGAATTAGACAAGGCCACTAATAAATGGGGAATTAGACAAGGCCACTAATACATGGGGAATTAGACAAGGCCACTAATACATGGGGAATTAGAGGAGGACACTAATAGATGGGGAATTAGACAAGGCCACTAATACATGGGGAATAGACGAGGACACTAATAGCTGGGGAATTAGACAAGGCACTAATAAATGGGGAATTAGACAAGGCCACCAATACATGGGGAATTAGACAAGGCCACTAAAACATGGGGAATTAGACGAGGACACTAATACATGGGGAATTAGACGAGGGCACTAATACATGGGGAATAGACGAGGGCATTAATACATGGGGAATTAGGGAGCGCAGCATTAAATGGTGAATCAGGGGAGGACACCAGTAAATGGGGATTTAGGGGATGCCACAGTAAATCGGAAATTAGGGGAGCGCGCCATGGCACAGTGGTCCAGCAATAGAGTTGCTACTTCACGTTCGGAGACCCGGGTTCGATGCCGACCATGCCCGCCGTCCGCACGGTTTGTACCCGTTACCGCGTGGATTTTACCCAGAGATGCTGCCTGCCCCGCTGTTACTCCAGCTTTTTAAAACCACATATGTTATATCTGTGTGTCTCAGCTAAAGCTATATAGCCCGGTGGCACAGCGGTAGAGTTGCTGCCTTACAGCGCCAGACGCGGGTTCAATCCCGACCAAGGGTGCTGTATGTACGGAGTTTCTAGCTTCTCCCGCTGAGCGCGTGGATTTTCTCCGACATCATCGGGTTCCTCCCAAATCCCAGACGCACAGGTTTGTAGATATACAAGTTTAAATGTAAATTGTCCCCAGTGTGTGTAGGATATCGATAATATGTGTGGATCGCTTGTCAGTGCGGACTCGCACTGTTCCCTTTCGAGACACTTTTCTCCAGAGATGCAGTCTGTCACGTGGGTTACTCCAGCATTTTGTGTCTATCTTCGGTTGAAACCAGCATCTGAAGATCCTTCCTGTGCGAAGCTGTTCTTAAGTATGGACTTTTGGGGGGATTCGAAGGGTTTCGAGGGGTTTCAAGGGAGGGGGGGGGGGGTCGACTGGCTTAGAGGGTTTAGAGAGGCGAGGAGGTTTAGATGGATTTAGAGGGGCTTAGAAGTGTTTAGATGGTTTTAGAGGGGTTTAGAGGGGTTTCGAAGGATTTACAGGGGTCTAGAGGGGTTTCGAGGGGTTTAGAGGGGATTAGTGGGATGTAGGCGGGTACTGAGGGCTTTAGAGGTCTAGAGAGGTTGGAGCGGTGTAATGGGGTTTAGAATGGGTTTAGAAGGATTTAGAGGGGTTCAGTGGGGGTTTTAAATGGTTCAGAGGAGCTGCGATGTGTTTAGACGGGTTCAGATGGGCTTTGATGGACAGAGGGCTTTGGGCGAGTAAATGGTGAATTAGGGGAGGGCACCAATAAATGGGGAATTAGGAAGCGCAGCATTAAATGGTGAATCGGGGAGGACAACAGTAAATGGGGATTCAGTGGATGGAACCAGTAAATTGGAAATTAGGGGAGGGCGCCAATAAACAGTGGTATAGCAATAGAATTGCTGCCTCACGCTCAGAAACCCGGGTTCGATTCCGACCATGCTCGCCGTCCGCACGGTATGTCCCTTCTACCCGTTACGTGGATTTTCTCCAGAGATGCTGCCTGCCCCGCTGTTACTCCAGCTTTTTTGAACTACATATGGTATATCTGTGCTTCTCAGCTAAAGCTATCCAGCACGGTGGCACAGCGGTAGAGTTGCTGCCTTACAGCGTCAGACGTGGGTTCCGTCACGCGGGCTGCTCCAGCGTTTTGTGTCTATCTTCGGTTGAAACCAGCATCTGAAGCTCCTTCCTGGGCGAAGCTGTTGTTGAGTTTAGACATTTGAGGGGTTTCGAAGAGTTTCGGGGGATTTGCAGGGGGTTCGACTGGCTTAGTGGGTTTACAGGGACCTAGAGGTGTTTAGATGAGTTTGGAGGGGCTTAGAAGAGTTCGGAGGGTTTAAGAGCGGTTTAGAGGGTTTTCGGAGGATTGAGAGGGGTTTAGAGGGGTTTCGAGAAGTTTCGAGGGGTTTAAATAGTGTTTAAAGGGTTTAGAGAGGTTTAGAAGAGATTAGAGGGGGTTAGATGGGTTTAGAGGGATTTCGTGGCGTTTAGAGGGGGTTTTGAGGGGTTTCGCTGGGTTTAGAGTAGTTTTTAAGTGTTTAGAGGGGCTTATATGGGGTTTAGAGGGGGTTTAGTAGACGGGGTCTATTGCAGTTGTACTTGGTGAGACCACACCTGCAGTATTGCGTACAGTTTTGTTCTTCAAATCTGAGGAAGGACATTATTGCCATAGAGGGAGTGCAGAGAAGGTTCACCAGACTGATTCCTGGGATGTCAGGACTGTCTTATGAAGAAAGACCGGATAGACTTGGTTTATACTCTCTATAATTTAGGAGATTGAGAGGGGATCTTATAGAAACTTACACAATTTTAAGGGGTTAGACAGGCTAGGTGCAGGAAGATTATTCCCGATGTTGTGGAAGTCCAGGACAAGGGGTCACAGCTTAAGGATAAGGGGGAAGTCCTTTAAAACCGAGATGAGAATAACTTTTTTCACACAGAGTGGTGAATCTCTGGAACTCTCTGCCACATAGGGTAGTCGATGCCAGCTCATTGGCTATACTTAAGAGGGAGTTAGATGCGGCCCTTGTGGCTAAGGGGATCAGAGGGTATGGAGAGAAGGCAGGTACGGGATACTGAGTTGGATGATCAGCCATGATCATATTGAATGGCGGTGCAGGCTCGAAGGGCCGAATGGCCTACTCCTGCACCTAATTTCTATGTTTCTATGTTTCTAGAGGGGTTTTGAGGGGTGTAGAGGGATTTAGATGCATTTAGAGCTTAAGAGGGGTTCCGATGGCTTTGGAGGTATTTAGAGGGGTTTCGAGGGGTTTGCAGGGATATAAAGGGTGTTAGAGGGCCTAGGAGCGGTTTAAAGGTGCTTATACGGCTATAGAGGGGTTTAGAGTGGTTTGGAGGGGTTAAGAGGGGTTTAGAAGGGTTTAGAGGGGGTTGCAGGGGTTTGTAGGGGTCGAGAGGGGAAAGGGTGTTTATAGAGAGTTTATAGGGATTCTGATGGGGTTTACAGGGCTCCAGATGTGTTCAGAGTTTGGAGGTGGGTTCAAAGGGGTTCAGAGGCATTTAAAGCGGTTTAGAGGTATTTACAGGTGGTTTAGACGGGTTCAGATGGGTTTAGAGGGAATCTGGTACGAAAACTGCGAGCGTAGCGCAAAGAAATTGTGGGCCCAGTCCGAAAAGTGCGAGACTGGTGCAGAAGCGGCGAACCTCGCCTGCAAACTACTAGCCGGGCGCACAAATTGCGACCTGGTACGAAAAGAGCAAGCCTCAGTACATGGGAAATTAGGGGAGGGCACTCATAAATGGGGAATTAGGGGAGGGCACCAATAAATGGTGAATTAGGAAGCGCAGCATTAACTGGTGAATCAGGGGAGGACACCAGTAAATGGGGAATTAGAGGATGACACCAGTAAATCGGAAATTAGTGGAGGGCGCCAGTAAACAGTGGCACAGCAATAGAGTTGCTGCCTCATGTTCAGAGACCCGGGTTCGATTCCAACTAAGGCCGCTGTACGCACGGTTTGTACGTTCTCCCCGTGACCGCGTGGATTTTCTCCAGAGATGCTGCCTGCCCCGCTGTTACTCCAGCATTTTGAAACCACATATGTTATATCAGTGTTTCTCAGATAAAGCTATCCAACACGGTGGCACAGCGGTAGAGGTGCTGCTTTACAGCGCCAGCCACGGGTTCAATACCGACCAAGAGTGTTGTATGTACGGAGTTTCTATGTTCTCCCGCTGAGTGCGTGGATTTTCTCCGACATCACCGGTTTCCTCCTGTAGATAGTTTATGCATGCAACCAATCATATAGCTCCCTCAGCACCACTGACCCCGCCTTAGGTATCATTTATAATAACGCCTGTGTCTCCTTCTACGCAGTACAGTAGCAGACTGGGGTCAGTGACTACTCGTGTATCGTTTAACTCTGTATCCTTATTAAAAACTGTTATAAAGTTACACGTGTTTAATTTCTCATGTACATTGTGTCAGCTAGAGACAACTCCTGTTTACCGGTTTTATTTATTTTGCTAAGTTTTTATTTTCATTTTGACGATGGCTTCCTCATGCCGAAAGCCTGCTCAGCTCATCTTCGATTCGGACATCGCGGTGCGCTGGGCTACTTTCGAACTGGACTACCGCCACTACGTGAATATCGCAGATCGGAACGAACCCGATGAAGTCAAAGCCTCTCTTCTTCTCAACCTTGCCGGCCCCGACGCCATGAGAAGAGCGAAAACTTTCAGTTACGCCCCAGCGGTCCTGGGTGCCGGCGATCAGGTACTGATACCCATTGAAACTGCCGACGACCCAGCCGTCCTACTGCGCATTTTCAGGGAGATTTGTGACCTGCCCTCTAATCATATTTTAGAAACGATGCGATGTTTTACTCGCAAACAGTTGCCCGATGAGCCTGTGGAGTGCTTAATCCCTGATTTACGTTACCTAGCCCAGAGGTGCCGGTTCGAAGCAATGAAGGACCAGCTAACTAGAGACATTTTGCTGACGGGGATGCTCGATCAGAAACTGAGATCGAAGCTCCTCCGCAAACCCGATCTGACTTTAAATGAAGCTATACATGCCTGCAGAATGGCTGAGGACATTGACCCGCCAGACAGTCAGCGGGACTCGGTCACTAAATGTATCAATCGGACCTCGATTGGATAACACGAAATTCGTGCCATGGGCCAGCCCCGCATCTTGCGGTGATCCCCCCAAATGCTGGATCTGCAACTATATGCACCTCAGGCAGTCGCCATGCCCTGCCTACCATAAAGCCTGCAACTATAGGAAGAAGTTAAACCATTTCTCTGCTGCCTGCCGTTCTCGTGGGAAAGTCCCACAAGCATAAACATGCTGTTGCAAGTTGATAACAAGTATGACTCTCCGTCTTTGCTCGACGCTGCCCACGTTGCCGATCCAATTAATTCGCAAGATGAGGCAAGTGTGTACTCACTCCTTCATGCACCTGGCCGGCTAGCCGATCCACCAGTTCTGATAACTCTCAACAATTCCGATTTTCACGCTAAGCTCGACACGGGGGGCGAAGGTCAATGTAATGTCAATCAGCCTTTTCAAGAAGATATGCAATAATGAGCTCCTGATGGCAGACCGCTCCACTCTGCATGCTTACGGGGGCGAGGTGCTGAGAACGCTGGGTAAAGCTACTTTCACTTGTGTGCTAAAAAAACAACGCTTGCCTTGACCTTTTATCTTTTGAACTCTGACTGTGTGACTCTGTTGGGCAACCAGGCATGTCATGATCTGGGACTGGTGTCGTTCGAGTGAACGGTCCACAAGGTGATTATATCGGTAGACCCGATAAAGGAATACCCCGACCTGTTTAATGACGAACTGGGCAAGCTGTCCATCACCTGCAAAATTGCCACTGATCCTATGGTAGCGGGTGTCTCACGCCATGAAGGACAAAGTCGAGTCCTAGAAGCGGTCAGCGAGCCCACCGAGTGGGTGTCCACCATGGTTGCCACGTTATAAAAGAACAACAATAAAATCCGTGTGTGCATCAACCCTAAAGACTTGAACCTTGTCATCAGGCGCCCCCACTACCCCATGAGGACGGTTAATGATGTTGCAGCTCAGGTCGGACAGGCCGCCGTCTTCTCTGTCCTCGACGCTAAGAGTTCGTTTTGGCAGATACCGCTAGACAAGGGGTAATCGGATCTGACCACGTTTTCGACAACGTTCGGCAGATTCAAGTTCTTGCGAATGCCATTCGGCATCAACTCTGCCAGCGAGGTGTCCCAGAGGACCAAGGAACAGCTGTCCGCTGGCCTGCCGTGCGCTATCATTGTTAATGATATCCTGATCTACGGGGAAAACGCGGTGGAGCACGACCAGAACCTACGCTGTGTCCTGGAGCGGGCACGACAGATCAACCTCAAGCTTAACCCTAAGAAGTGCAGGTTCCGAGTGCCGAGATCACTTACGTTGGCCATGTATTCACTCCTGCCGGACTCAAGCCCGATCCTTTGAAAGCTGCCGTTATCACCGAGATGCCGGCCCCCACCGACGTGCTTGGTCTACAGCGTTTCCTGTGTATGGTGAACTATCTTGGGAAATGTATACCCAACCACAGCGAACTGAGCTCGTCCCTGCGACAGCTGACTAGAAAAGACACCGCCTGGTCCTGGTTCCCGCAGCACCAGCAGGCTTTTGATACTTTAAATTCTAAGATGATCAGCACTCCTAGTCTGACGTTTTTCGACCTGAAGCGCCCCATTACTGTCACCTGTGACGCCTCGCGATTCGGGCTCGGTGCAGCCTGCCTACAGTCCACTGCCGATGGCTCCCTGCTCCCTGTCTCCTATGCCTCTCGTACCATGACCGACACCGATCAACGCTACGCTCAGATAGAAAAGGAGCTGCTTGTTGTCGTTTTCGCCTGCTCTAAGTTCAAAGACTTTCTTTTCGGGAACTCTTTCACGGTTGAGACTGACGTCCAGCCACTGGTGACGATCCTGAACAAGCCGATCCATGTCGTACCTGCGAGGCTGCAACGTATGATGATGCAGCTCCAGCGAGCAGCTCTGAGTACCCGCAGAGTAACGGACTTGATGCGCGGGCTGCCCGGAGTGCAAAGCTGTCAATGGAGCAAGCGCGCCTGGCGAATTCCGACTTTTACCTCGACCTCCTGAAACTGAGGAACATTTCCAGGGACGCAGCCCTGGGATCTCCTGCCCAGCGGCTGATGTCCAGAACGACTAGCCCACCGATTCCGATTGCTCAACATCAGCTGCTGCCTCAAGTGATGGATCCTGCATCCGTCCAGACGTGCATTCAGGAAAAGCACGACATCCAACGACGGTTACATGATAGATCGTGCAAACCACTCAAGCCTCTGCTGCCTGGACAGGCCGTTCGTCTACAGACTGAATCAGAATCAGAATCAGAATGAATTAATGTCATTGCATGTGTCACATACAACGAGATTACTGTGTCTCTCCGTTTAAAAGAACTTCAAACATTCACATACTCATACTTTTTACACTCCCTCCCTCCCCAAACCCACCCATGGATTCACATTTACATAAATTAACACTCTCCCACTCCCCCTCCTTCCCCATAACCCGCTCCCGAGACAGAGTTCTGTTCCAAGATTGCTGATGGGTAAAAGCTGTTCTTGAGTCTGGCAGTGCGTGACTTTAGCGACCTGTACCTTTTTTCCTGAGAGCAGCAGTGTGAAAAGGTGGTGACAAGGATGTGTAATGTCTTTCACGCTATTACAGGTCCTGCTGCGGCAGCTGGAGTGGCCAATGTCCTCCAGAGGGGGCAGGGGGACTGCTAGTGGATATTCCCGTCTGGCCACCGCGGTTGGCATTGCCGACGCGCCTCGTTCGTATATTGTGGACTTTGAAGGGACTGTTTACCGCAGAAGTCGTCAGCACCTGCTTGCAGTACAGCAGCCGCTCCCGCTGCAGTTCCAGCCGTCCGCTGCTGATCCCGTTACCGGCCCCTGCATGCCCCAGACCCCTCGCCTGCTTTGTTCACCGCCGCGTCGGACGCCCGTTGCTAACCATTTTCCAACCCCTCCTGCACGTTTGTCCCCCACCGCCGTTTTCTGTTTCTCCTACGGCTTCGTCGCCTCCGGGTTTGCCGGAGTCCTCTGCTCTTTCTGGTGAGGGGGGGGGGGGGGGGGGGGGGGGAGGGTTGGTCCATACGCGCTCGGGCCGTGTCAGCAAGCTGCCTGTTCGGTATGGTGATTTTGTTTAATTTTGTTACCATGGTTATCCATGGCAACAAAATTAAATTTGGAGGTTTAGGGGACGATGAGCTGAGAGGGACAGAGGGGTTTAGAGTGGTTTAGTGGGACTCAGAGGTGTTAGAGGTGTTTAGAAAGAGTTAAGAGGGATTTCGATTGGTATCAAGAGGTTTAGAGCGGTTAAGAGAGGTTTAGAGTGCGTTGTATTGTATTGTATTGTATTCAAATTTATTGTCATTGTCTCAATTTGAGACAACGAAATGAATTTCCCTTACAGGCAGTATCATAAAAAAATAAAAATAATAATAAATAAATAATAAAACATATTAAAAATAAAATTGAAATTGAATTTTTAAAAAAAGCACAAACACGGAAAGTCCACGACACAACATCACATAAATGGCACCAAGGTGAGGATGGCACCATAGTCCAGCCAGCCTCCCCTCCGTCTTCATGCATGGTCGGGGCCTTCGAGCACCCGCAGTCGCCGCCCCGGGTGGCCCGATGTTCAGGCCAACACGCCGGGCTGGTGGAACGCCGACGCCGATCCCCGACGGTGAGCATCCTCCTCCTCAGTGGCCCGGACCTCCCGATCAGCCGCCTCCCGCTGCCGGAGTCTGCAGCTCCTGAGTCCGCAGGCCGAGCTGGACAGAGTCGCAGGACCCTGCGCTGTTGATCAACGCCGCCCGCGTTGGGAGCTCCGCAAACCGCAGCTCCAGGATGTCGGTGCAGCAGGTCCAGACGGCGACCCCCGGTAAGGCATCGCCAGCCCCGCGATGTTTCAGCGCTGTCCCGCCGCTGCTGGAGTTCCGGTCGATCCCGGCAGGAAGGCCGCGACAATCCAGGTAGGTAGGCCGCTGTGGGGGGAGGGGGGGCGAGGACGCGACTCGAATAATAAACGCGTCCTCAACAGGAAGCGGCTGAAGGACGGTATCCCCCGCACCGTGCCCTCTCCTCCCATATAAAAACACAAAAAAAACACAAAAAAACACACTTTTACATAACTAAATAAACAAAAAACAAAAAGATACCGGGCTGTAGGTGGAGGCTGCTGGCACCAGCGCCACCGGAAGTACAACACATTGTGGTGAAGTGGCATGTTGGTCGGGGTGGGCCTAGTGTAGATGGGGCATGTCGGTCGGGGTGGGACTAGTGTAGATGGGGCATGTTGGTCGGGGTGGGACTAGCGTAGATGGGGCATGTTGGTCGAGGTGGGACTAGAGTAGATGGCGCATGTTGGTCGGGTTGGGACTAGCGTAGATGGGGCATGTTGGTCGGGGTGGGCCTAGTGTAGAGGGGGCATGTTGGTCGGGGTGGGACTCGTGTATATGGGGCATGTTGGTCGGGGTGGGACTAGCGTAGATGGGGCATGTTGGTCGGGGTGAGCCTAGTGTAGATGGGGCATGTTGGTCGGGGTGGGACTAGTGTAGATGGGGCATGTTTTGTTGGGGAGGGACAAGTGTAGATGGGGCATGTTGGTCGGGGTGGGGACTAGTGTAGATGGGGCATATTGGTCAGGGTGGCACAAGTCTAGATGGGGCATGTTGTCGGGGTGGGACTAGTGTATGTATGGCTATGTTGGTCGGGGTGGGAATAGTGTAGATGGGGCATGTCGGTCGGGGTGGGACTGGTGTAGTTGGAGCATGTCGGTCCGGGTGGGACTGGTGTAGATGGGGCATGTTGGTCGGAGTGGGACTAGTGTAGGTATGGGCATGTTGGTCAGGGTGGGACTAGTTTAGATGGGCATGTTGGTCGGAGTTGGACTAGTGTAGATAGGGCATGGTTGGTCGAGGTGGGACTAATGTAGATGTAGATGGGGCATGTTGGTCGGGGTGGAACTAGTGTAGCTGGGGCATGTTGGTCGGGGTGGGACTAGTGTGGATGAGGCATGTTGGTCGGGGTGGACTAGTGTAGGTATGGGCATGTTGGTCGGTGTGGGACTAGTGTAGATGGCGCATGTTGTTCGGCGTGGGACCAGTGTAGATGGGGATGTTGGTCGGGGTGGGACTAGTGTAGGTTTGGGCATGTTGGTCGGAGTGGGACTAGTGTAGATGGGGCATGTTGGTCGGGGTGGGACCAGTGTGGATGAGGCATGTTGGTCGGGGTGGGACTACTGTAGGTATGAGCATGTTGGTCGGAGTGGGACTAGTGTAGATGGGGCATGTTGGTCGGGGTGGGACTAGTGTAGTTGGGGCACATCGGTCGGGTGGAAGTAGTGTTGATGGGGCACGTCGATCGGGGTGGGACTGGTGTAGATGGGGCATGTCGGTCCGGGTGGGACTAATGTAGATGGGGCATGTTGGTCGGGGTGGGACTAGTGTAGATGGGGCATGTTGGTAGGGGTGGGACTAGTGTAGATTGAGCACGTTGGTAGGAGTGGCCCTTGTGTAGATGGGGCATTTTGTTTGGGGTGGGATACTGTAGATGGGGCATGTTGGTCGGGGTGGTACTAGTGTAGATGGGGCATGTTGGTCGGGGTGGGTCAAGTGTCAATGGCGCATGTTGGTTAGGGTGGTTATAGTGTAGATGGGGCATGTTGGTCAGAGCGGGACTAGTGTGGATGGAGCATGTTGGTCAAGGTGGGACTAGTGTAGGTATGGAGGGTGAGACTAGTGCAGATGGGGCATGTTGGTCGGGATGAGACTAGTGTAGATGGGGCATGTTGATCGGGGTGGGACTAGTGTAGGTATGGGCATGTTGGTCGGGTGGGACTAGTGAAAATGGGGCATGTTGGTCGGAGTGGGACTAGTGTAGATGGGACATGTTGGTCGGGGAGGCACAAGTGTAGATGGGGCATGTCGGTCAGGGTGGGACTGGTGTAGATGGGGCATGTCGGTCGGGGTGGGACTAGTGTAGATGGGGCATGTTGGTCGGGGTGGGACTAGCGTAGATGGGGCATGTTGGTCGAGGTGGGACTAGAGTAGATGGCGCATGTTGGTCGGGTTGGGACTAGCGTAGATGGGGCATGTTGGTCGGGGTGGGCCTAGTGTAGAGGGGGCATGTTGGTCGGGGTGGGACTCGTGTATATGGGGCATGTTGGTCGGGGTGGGACTAGCGTAGATGGGGCATGTTGGTCGGGGTGAGCCTAGTGTAGATGGGGCATGTTGGTCGGGGTGGGACTAGTGTAGATGGGGCATGTTTGTTGGGGAGGGACAAGTGTAGATGGGGCATGTTGGTCGGGGTGGGACTAGTGTAGATGGGGCATATTGGTCAGGGTGGCACAAGTCTAGATGGGGCATGTTGTCGGGGTGGGACTAGTGTATGTATGGCTATGTTGGTCGGGGTGGGAATAGTGTAGATGGGGCATGTCGGTCGGGGTGGGACTGGTGTAGTTGGAGCATGTCGGTCCGGGTGGGACTGGTGTAGATGGGGCATGTTGGTCGGGGTGGGACTGGTGTAGATGTGGCATGTTGGTCGGGGTGCGCCTAGTGTAGATGGGGCATGTTGGTCGGAGTGGGACTAGTGTAGGTATGGGCATGTTGGTCAGGGTGGGACTAGTTTAGATGGGGCATGTTGGTCGGAGTTGGACTAGTGTAGATAGGGCATGTTGGTCGAGGTGGGACTAATGTAGATGTAGATGGGGCATGTTGGTCGGGGTGGAACTAGTGTAGCTGGGGCATGTTGGTCGGGGTGGGACTAGTGTGGATGAGGCATGTTGGTCGGGGTGGGACTAGTGTAGGTATGGGCATGTTGGTCGGTGTGGGACTAGTGTAGATGGCGCATGTTGTTCGGCGTGGGACCAGTGTAGATGGGGATGTTGGTCGGGTGGGACTAGTGTAGGTTTGGGCATGTTGGTCGGAGTGGGACTAGTGTAGATGGGGCATGTTGGTCGGGGTGGGACCAGTGTGGATGAGGCATGTTGGTCGGAGTGGGACTAGTGTAGATGGGGCATGTTGGTCGGGGTGGGACCAGTGTGGATGAGGCATGTTGGTCGGGTGGGACTAGTGTAGGTTTGGGCACATCGGTCGGGTGGAAGTAGTGTTGATGGGGCACGTCGATCGGGGTGGGACTGGTGTAGATGGGGCACGTCGGTCCGGGTGGGACTGGTGTAGTTGGGGCATGTCGGTCCGGGTGGGACTAATGTAGATGGGGCATGTTGGTCGGGGTGGGACTAGTGTAGATGGGGCATGTTGGTCGGGGTGGGACTAGTGTAGATTGAGCAGGTTGGTAGGAGTGGCCCTTGTGTAGATGGGGCATTTTGTTTGGGGTGGGATACTGTAGATGGGGCATGTTGGTCGGGGTGGTACTAGTGTAGATGGGGCATGTTGGTCGGGGTGGGTCAAGTGTCAATGGCGCATGTTGGTTAGGGTGGTTATAGTGTAGATGGGGCATGTTGGTCAGAGCGGGACTAGTGTGGATGGAGCATGTTGGTCAAGGTGGGACTAGTGTAGGTATGGAGGGTGAGACTAGTGCAGATGGGGCATGTTGGTCGGGATGAGACTAGTGTAGATGGGGCATGTTGATCGGGGTGGGACTAGTGTAGGTATGGGCATGTTGGTCGGGTGGGACTAGTGAAAATGGGGCATGTTGGTCGGAGTGGGACTAGTGTAGATGGGACATGTTGGTCGGGGAGGCACAAGTGTAGATGGGGCATGTCGGTCAGGGTGGGACTGGTGTAGTTGGGGCATGTCGGTCCGGGTGGGACTGGTGTAGATGGGGCATGTTGGTCGGGGTGGGACTGGTGTAGAAGTGGCATGTTGGTCGGGGTGGGCCTAGTGTAGATGGGGCATGTTGGTCGGGGTGGGAATAGTGTCGGTATGGGCATGTTGGTCAGGGTGGGACTAGTGTAGGTATGGCTATGTTGGTCGGGGTGGTAGTAGTGTAGATGGGGCATATTGGTTGCGGTGGGTCTAGTGTAGATGGGGCATAGTGGTCGGGGTGGGACTAGTGTAGGTATGGGCATGTTGGTCGGGGTGGGACTAGTGCAGATGGGGCATGTTGGTCGGGGTGGGACTAGTGTAGGTATGGGCATGTTGGTCGGGTGGGACTAGTGAAAATGGGGCATGTTGGTCGGAGTGGGACAAGTGTAGATGGGGCATGTTGGTCGGGGAGGTACAAGTGTAGATGGGACATGTTGGTTGCGGTGGGTCTAGTGTAGATGCAGCATGTTGGTCGGGGTGGGACAAGTGAAGATGGGGCATGTTGGTCGGGGTGGGACTAGTGTTGATGGGGCATGTTGGTCGGGGTGGGACTAGTGTAGATGGGGCATGTTGGTTGGGGTGGGACTATTGTAGATGGTACATGTTGGTCGGGGTGGGACTAGTGTAGATGGGGCATGTTGGTCGGGGGGGGGGACTAGTGTAGATGGGGCATGTTGGTCGGGGTGGGACTAGTGTAGATGGGGCATGTTGGTCGCGGTGGGACTAGTGTAGATGGGGCATATTGGTCGGAGTGGGACTAGTGTTGGTATGGGCATGTTGGGCAGGGTGGAACTAGTTTAGATGGGGCATGTTGGTCCGAGTGGGACTAGTGTAGATAGGGCATGTTGGTCGGGGTGGGACTAATGTAGGTATGCGCATGTTGGTTGGGGTGGGACTAGTGTAGATGGGGCATGTGTGGATGAGGCATGTTGGTCGGGGTGGGACTAGTGTGGATGCGACATATTGGTCGGGTTGGGACTGGTGTAGATGGGGCATGTCGGTCGGGTGGGACTAGTGTAGATGGGGCACGTCGGTCCGGGTGGGACTGGTGTAGTTGGGGCATGTCGGTCCGGGTGGGACTGGTGTAGATGGGGGCATGTTGGTCGGGGTGGGATTATTGTAGATGGGGCATGTTGGTCGGAGTGGGACTAGTGTAGGTGGGGCAGGTTGGTGGGGGTGGGATTAGTACAGGTGGGGCATGTTGGTCGGTGTGGGACTAGTGCAGATGGGGCATGTTGGTCGGGGTGGGACTAGTGTAGATGGGGCATGTTGGTCGGGGTGGGACTAGTGTAGATGGGGCATGTTGTCGGGGTGGGACTAGTGTCGATGGGGCATGGTGGTCGGGGTGGGACTAGTGTATATGGGGCAACTTGGTCGGGGTGGGACTGGTGTAGATGGGGCACGTAGGTCTGGGTGGGACTAATGTAGTTGGGGCATGTCGATCCGGGTGGGACTAGTGCAGATGGGGCATTGTATTGTATTGTATTGTATTGTATTGTATTGTATTGTATTGTATATCTTTATTGTCATTTCCTGAGTATTCGCATACCCAGAGGAAACAAAAAAACGTTGCTCAACCAGTGTCCATTCAGTGTGCATGAAAAATAAATAGAAAAAAAAATACATGTATCATGAACAAATTTAACACTCTACTAAACATTCAACAGGCGTTCCGACCGGCAGCGGCACAACAGTGGCTCTGCTGCAGTGTGGGGGTTTGTGCGCGATACTTGGCAGGGGGCAAAGTCCATTTAGCAGTCTTATAGCCTGTGAGAAGAAGCTGAGGAGCATCCTGCTGGTTTTGCAGCTAATGCTCCTGTACCTCTTCCCAGATGGCACGATGGAGAAAATGTCATGCGATGGGTGGTAAGGGTCTTTGATGATGGAGATGGCTCTGCTGATACATCTCTTCCTGTATATGTCCAGCAGGAAGGGGAGTGGAGCACCAATAATCCTGCTGGCGGTCTTCACTATCCTGTCTAGTTGGTGCCGTTCGTACGCCTTGCAGCTCCCGAACCAGGAAGTGATGCCGTAGGTTAATGTGCTCTCGACAGTCCCCCTATAAAAAGTCCGTAGGTGTGTAGTGGGGAGGCCTGCTTTACGTAGTCTTCGGAGAGGGTGAAGTCGCTGCTGGGCTCTTTTGACCAGAGCTGTGGTGTTGGCCGTGGACGTCAGGTCATCATACAGATGTAGTACTAGGAACTTCATGCTGCTGACCCTTTCCACATCAGCTCCGTCGATGTGCAGAGGTGTATGGTGTTGTTTCCCCGCCCTCCTGAAGTCAACCACCATCTCCTTAGTTTTTCCCACGTTAAGAATGAGGTTGTGGGATTTGCACCAACCTGTGAGCAGCTCCACCTCCATCCTGTACGCCGATTCATCATTGTCACTGATGAGACCCACCACTGTTGTGTCATCAGCGAACTTGTTGATGAAGTTGTTATTGAGTCTGGCAGTACAGTCGTGTGTCAGCAGACTAAACAGAAGGGGGCTTAGGACACAGCCTTGGGGTGAGCCAGTGCTCACGGCTATGGTTTTTGATGTCCTACTGCCCACCCTGACTGTTTGCTGCCGTTGCGACAGAAAGTTCAGGACCCAGTTGCATGTGCCAGCATCAACCCCCAATAGCTCCAACTTCTCCACCAGCTGCTGCGGAATGATTGTATTGAAAGCAGAGCTGAAGTCTATGAAGAGGATCCTGGCATAGGTATTTTTCCGATCGAGATGTGACAATACGAGGTTCAGTGTTGTTGAGACTGCGTCCTCTGTGGATCGGTTGGCTCTGTAGGCGAACTGCAGTGGGTCTAGGTCGGCAGGTAGACTATTTTTGATGTGCTGCATAACTAGTCGCTCAAAACACTTCATTACAATGGGTGTTAGGGCCACTGGTCGAAAGTCATTATGGCAGGCTGGGTTTGGTTTCTTCGGGACAGGGACGATGGTGGCACTCTTAAGACAGTTGGGCACTACTGCCTGGCTGAGTGAGATGTTAAAAATGTCTGTGAAGTCATCTTTCAGTTGCTCGGCACAGTCTCTTAGAACGCATCCAGGAATGTTGTCCGGCCCTGCAGCTTTGCGTGGATTGACGCTGGCAAAGGCCTTTTTAACTCCGGCTGCGGACAGCCTGAGCGACTGGTCACTGGGAGATGGCAGTAGTGCACGTGTCTGTGTGCTGTTTTTAACCTCAAATCGTGCGTAGAAATCGTTCAGTTCATCTGGTAGGGAGGGGTTGTTTTGGCATATCCGCAGCGGGGGGGGGGGGGGGGGGGCTTGTAGTCAGTGATGGTACGAAATCCCTGCCACAAGCGACGTGTGTCTTTGTCGTTTGCGAAGTGGCTATTGAGTTTTTGTCCGTACAGCCTCTTCGCTTCCCTGATCCCCCGGGATAGGTTACCCCTTGCCAGTTTGTATGCTGTGTTGTCCCCAGATTTGAATGCCGCATTCCGGATTCTCAGTAGGGAACACACTTCCCCGGTTAGCCAACGTTTCTGATTGGCACGCCTCCTGATGGTTTTACCACCGTTACATCCTCAATACATTTATTGATGTATGCGATGACGGATTCTGTATATTCTTGGAGGTTGATGCCACTGTCATCTGTTGCTGCCTCTCTGAAAATGGCCCACTGTGTGGTTTCAAAACAGTCTTGTAGTGCTGCCGTAGCTTCCTGTGGCTATGTTCTGACTTCTTTGACCGTTGGCCTGTCCTGTTTCACCCTGGGTCTGTATGCAGGTGTGAGCATGACCGCTAAGTGGTCAGAGTTGCCGATATGGGGAGGGGGGCTGCTTTATATGCATCTTTAATGTTGGTGTACACCAGATCTAGTTTGTTCTTCCCCCTGGTTGCAATGTTCACATGCTGGTAGAATTTAGGCAGAACAGATGTGAGACTTGCCTGGTTGAAATCCCCAGCTGCCATGAAGAAAGCACCTGGATGTTCCCTCTGCTGCTCACTGATGTTGTTGTAGAGCACTGTCATAGCATCCTTCACGTCCGCGCTCGGTGGTACATAGAGAGCCGTTATGAAGACAGCTGTTAGTTCTCTGGGTAAGTAGAAGGGTCGGCATTTCACAGTCATTAGCTCCACGTGGGGTGAGCAGTAAGTGGAAATCCCCACAGCATCCCGGCACCATGATCTGTTCACATACACAGCCAGCCCCCCTCCCCTTGCCTTACCAGCTAGCGAAGCTACTCTATCAGCTCTGTATAGCATAAGTCCCTCCAACTGGATCGCAGCGTCTGTGATGTTCTGATTCAGCCAGGTCTCCGTTAGGATGTAGACACAGCAGTTCTTCACGCTTCGTTGGGAGGCTCTCCACGCTCTGAGGTAGTCCATCTTGTTGTCGAGGGAGCGGACATTTGCCAGCATGACTGTAGGCACTGCCGGTTTGTGAGGGTTCGCGTTTAGCCTAGCGTAGGCTCCTGCGCGTTTCCCCCGCTTCTGCCCTCTACTACACCGCTTGCGATGTTTCCCCAACACCGTTGTTCCAGGTGCGGGTGCGGGTGCAGCGGCTCTCCATGGGCCTGCGCGCCTCCGTGGGCCTGCGCACCTCCGTGGGCCTACGCGACGTAGAAGTCTCAGCTCCACCAGGACGCTCCGTAAGGTAAGATCGCAACAAGAAGCCTTGCTGCCGATTTTTAAAAGAACCTGCCGCTCGTACTTACGCACATACACACACTCCTCCGACACACACTCTTCGTACACACCACTCGCTCCAAAAATCCACGAATACACTGAACTTTCACTGGGAGAGGTCGCTGCGAGCTCCGGTCGCGGCGACATCTGTTGGTCGGGGTGGGACCAGTGTAGATGGGGCATGTTAGTCGGGGTGGGACTAGTGTAGATGGGGCATGTTGGTCGGGTGCGACAAGTGTAGATGAGGAATATAGGTTTCGGTGGGTCTAGTGTAGATGGCGCATATTGGTCGGGGTGGGACTAGTGTTGTTATGGGCATGTTGGGCAGGGAGGGACTACTTTAGATGGGGCATGTTGGTCCGAGTGGGACTAGTGTAGATAGGGCATGTTGGTCGGGGTGGGACTAATGTAGATGTAGATGGGGCATGTTGGTCGGTGTGGGACTAGTGTAGGTATGCGCATGTTGGTCGACGTGGGACTAGTGTGGATGGGGCATGTTGGTCGGGGTGGGACTAGTGTGGATGAGGCATGTTGGTCAGGGTGGGACTAGTGTAGGTATGGGCATGTTGGTTGGGGTGGAACTAGTGTAGATGGGGCATGTGTGGATGAGGCATGTTGGTCGGGGTGGGACTAGTGTGGTGAGACATATTGGTCGGGGTGGGACTGGTGTAGATGGGGCATGTCGGTCGGGTGGGACTAGTGTAAATGGGGCACGTCGGTCCGGGTGGGACTGGTGTAGTTGGGGCATGTCGGTCCGGGTGGGACTAGTGAAGATGGGGCATGTCGGTCCGGGTGGGACTGGTGTAGATGGGGGCATGTTGGTCGGGGTGGGACTGTGCAGGTGCGGCAGGTTGGTGGGGGTGGGATTAGTACAGGTGGAGCATGTTGGTCGGTGTGGGACTAGTGCAGATGGGGCATGTTGGTCGGGATGGGACTAGTGCAGATGTGGCATGGTGGCCGGGGTGGGACTGGTGTAGATGGGGCATGTTGGTCGGGGTGGGACTAGTGTCGATGGGGCATGGTGGTCGGGGTGGGACTAGTGTATATGGGGCATGTCGATCCGAGTGGGACTAGTGCAGATGGGGCATGTTCGTCGGGGTGGGACTAGTGTAGATGGGGCATGTTTGTTAGGGTGGGACTGGTGTAGATGGGGCACGTTGGTCTGGGTGAGACTAGTGTAGTTGGGGCATGTCGATCCGGGTGGGACTAGTGCAGATGGGGCATGTTGGTCGGGGTGGTACTAGTGTAGATGGGGCATGTTTGTTAGGGTGGGACTAGTGAAGATGGGGCATGTTGGTCGGGGTGCGACTGGTGTAGATGGGGCATGTTGGTCGGGGTGGGACAAGTGTAGATGGGCCATGTTGGTCGGGGTGGGACTAGTGAAGATGGGGCATGTTAGTCAGGGTGGGACTAGTGTAGGTATGGCTATGTTGGTCGGTGTGGGACTAGTGTAGATGGGGCATGTTGGTTGCGGTGGGTCTAATGTAGATGGGGCATATAGGTCGGGGGGGACTAGTGTAGGTATGGGCATGTTGGTCAGTGTGGGACTAGTGTAGATGGGGTATGTTGGTCGTAGTGGGACTAATGTAGATGTAGATGGGGCATGTTGGTCGGTGTGGGACTAGTGAGGATGGGGCATGTTGGTCGGGTGGGACTAGTGTAGATGGGGCATGTTGGTCGGGGTGGGACAAGTGTAGATGGGCCATGTTGGTCGGAGTGGGACTAGTGAAGATGGGGCATGTTAGTCAGGGTGGGACTAGTGTAGGTATGACTATGTTGGTATTTGTCGGACTAGTGTAGATGGGGCATGTTGATAGAGGTGGGCCAAGTGTAGATGGGCATGTTGGTCAGTTGGGTCCAGTGTATGTATGGGCATGTTGGGCGGGGTGGGTTCTAGTATAGATGGGGCATGTTGGTCGGGGTGGGACTAGTGTAAACGGGGCATATTGGTGGGAGTGGGACTAGTGCAGATGGGGCATGTTGGTCGTGGTGGGACTAATGTAGATGGGTTATATTGGTCGGGGTGGGACGGGTGTAGATGGGGCATGTTGGTCGGGGTGGGACTAATGCAGATAGGGCATGTTGGTCGGGATGGGACAAGTGTAGATGGGTCATGTTGTTTGGGGTGAGAATAGTGTTGGTATGGGCATGTTGGTCGGGGTGGGACTAGTGCAGATAGGGCATGTTGGTCGGGCTGGGACTAGTGTAGATGGGGCATGTAGGTCGGGGTGGGACTAGTGTAGATGGGGCATGATAGTCGGGGTGGGACTAGTGTAGATGGGGTATGTTGGTCGGGTGGGACGTGAAGATGTGGCATGTTGGTCGGGGTGGGACTAGTGTAGATGGGGCATGTTTGTCGGGGAGGGACAAGTGTAGATGGGGCATGTTGGTCGGTGTCGGACTAGTGTAGTAGGGGCACGTCGGTCCGGGTGGAACTAGTGTAGGTATGGGCATGTTGGTCAGGGTGGGACTAGTTTTCATGGGGCATGTTGGTCGGAGTGGGACTAATGTAGATAGGGCATGTTGTTCGGCGTGGGACCAGT
Source organism: Leucoraja ocellata (assembly GCA_036785375.1). Classification (NCBI taxonomy): domain Eukaryota; kingdom Metazoa; phylum Chordata; class Chondrichthyes; order Rajiformes; family Rajidae; genus Leucoraja; species Leucoraja ocellata. The sequence continues at coordinate 1,019,714 of JAWMAR010000353.1, read as the reverse complement.
GTAGATGGGGATGTTGGTCGGGGTGGGACTAGTGTAGATGGGGCATGTTGGTCGGGGTGGGACTAGTGTAGATGGGGCATGTTGGTCGGGGTGGGAGTAGTGTAGTGGGGCACGTCGGTCGGGGTGGGACTGGTGTAGATGGGGCACGTCGGTTCGGGTGGGGCTGGTGTAGTTGGGGCATGTCGATCCGGGTGGGACTAGTGTAGACGGGGTGTGTTGGTCGGGTTGGGACTAGTGCAGAAGGGGCATGTTGGTCGGGGTGGGACTGGTGTAGTTGGGGCAGGTTGGTGGGGGAGGGACTAGTACAGGTGGGGCATGTTGTTCGGGGTGGGACTAGTGTAGCTGGGGCATGTTTGTCGGGCTGGGACTAGTGTAGATGGGGCAATGTTGGTCGGGGTGGTAGTACTGTAGATGGGGCATATTGGTTGCCGTGGGTCTAGTGTAGATGAGGCATATTGGTCGGGGTGGGACTAGTGTCGGTATGGGCATGTTGGTCAGGGTGGGAATAGTTTAGATGGGGCTTGTTGTTCGGAGTGGGCCTAGTGTAGATAGGGCATGTTGGTCGGGGAGGGACTAATGTAGATGTAGATGGGGTATGTTGGTCGGGGTGTGACTAGTGTAGGTATGCGCATGTTGGTCGGGGTGGGACTAGTGTGGATGGGGCATGTTGGTCGGGGTGGGACTATTGTGCTTGAGGCATGTTGGTCGGGTGGGACTAGTGTAGGTATGGGCATGTCGGTCGGAGTGGGACTAGTGTAGATGGGGCATGTTGGTCGGGGTGGGACTGCTGTAGGGATGAGCATGTTGGTCGGAGTGGGACTAGTGTAGTTGGGGCACGTCGGTCGGGTGGGACTAGTGTACATGGGGCACGTCGTTCGGGGTGGGGCGTGTAGATGGGGCACGTCGGTCCGTGTGGGACTTTTGTAGTTGGGGCATTTCGGTCCGGGTGGGCCTGGTGTAGATGGGTGCATGTTGGTCGGGGTGGGACTAGTGTAGATGGGACGTGTTGGTCGGGGTGGGACAAGTGTCGATGGCGTATGTTGGTTAGGGTGGTTATAGTGTAGATGGGGCATGTTGGTCAGGGTGGGACTAGCGCAGATGGGGCATGTTGGTCGGGGTGGGTCTAGTGTAGGTATGGGCATGTTGGTCGGGTGGGACTGGTGAAAATTGGGCATGTTGGTCGGAGTGGGACTAGTGCAGATGGGGCATGTTGGTCGGGATGGGACTAGTGTTGATGGGGCATGTTGGTCGGGTGGGACTAGTGTAGACGGGGCATGTTGGTCGAGGTTGGACTAGTGTAGATGGGGCATGTTGGTCGGGGTGGTGCAACTGTAGATGGGGCATGTTGGTCGGGGTGAGACTAGTGTAGTTGGGGCATGTTGGTCGGCGTGGGATTAATGTAGATGTAGATGGGGCACATTGGTTGCGGTGGCGCTAGTTTAGATGGGGTATGTTGGTCGTAGTCGGACTAGTGTAGATAGGGCATGTTGGTCGGGGTGGGACTAATGTAGATGTAGATGGGGCATGTTGGTCGGGGTGGGACTGGTGTAGATGGGAGCATGTTGGTCAGGGTGGGACTAGTGTAAATGGTGCATGTTGGTCGGGGTGGGACTAGTTTAGATGGGGCATGTTGGTCGGGGTGGGACTGGTGAGGATGGGGCATGTTGGTCGGGGTGGGACAAGTGTAGATGGGTCATGTTGTTTGGGGTGAGAATAGTGTAGGTATGGGCATGTTGGTCGGGGTGGGACTAGTGCAGATGGGGCATGTTAGTCGGGGTGGGACGTGAAGATGTGGCATGTTGGTCGGGGTGGTACTAGTGTAGTAGGCGCACGTCGGTCCGGGTGGACCTAGTGTAGGTATGGGCATGTTGGTCAGGGTGGGACTAGTTTTGATGGGGCATGTTGGTCGGAGTGGGACTAGTGTAGATAGGGCATGTTGTTCGGCGTGGGACCAGTGTGGATGGGGATGTTGGTCGGGGTGGGACTAGTGTGGATGGGGCATGTTGTTCGGTGTGGGACCAGTGTAGATGGGGATGTTGGTCGGGGTGGGACTAGTGTAGGTATGGGCATGTTGGTCGGAGTGGGACTAGTGTAGCTGGGGCATTTTGGTCGGGGTGGGACTAGTGTGGATGAGGCATGTTGGTCGTGGTGGGATTGCTGCAGGTATGAGCATGTTGGTCGGAGTGGGACTAATGTAGATGGGTCATGTTGGTCGGGGTGGGACTAGTGTGGATGAAGCATGTTGGTCGGGGTGGGACTGCTGTAGGTATGAGCATGTTGGTCGGAGTGGGACTAGTGTATTTGGGGCACGTCGGTCGGGTGGGCCTAGTGTACATGGGGCACGTCGGTCGGGGTGGGGCGCATAGATGGGGCACGTCGGTCCGTGTGGGACTTTTGTAGTTGGGGCATGTCGGTCCGGGTGGGCCTGATGTAGATGGGTGCATGTTGGTCGGGGTAGGACGAGTGTAGATGGGACGTGTTGGTCGGGGTGGGACAAGTGTCGATGTCGCATGTTGGTTAGGGTGGTTATAGTGTAGATGGGGCATGTTGGTCAGGGTGGGACTAGCGCAGATGGGGCATGTTGGTCGGGGTGGGACTAGTGTAGGTATGGGCATGTTGGTCGGGTGGGACTGGTGAAAATGGGGCGTTGGTCGGAGTGGGACTAGTGTTGATGGGGCATGTTGGTCGGGTGGGACTAGTGTAGATGGGGCATGTTGGTCGAGGTTGGACTAGTGTTGATGGGGCATGTTGGTCGGGGTGGGACTAGTGTAGATGGGGCATGTTGGTCGGGGTGGGACTAGTGTGAGATGGTGCATGTTGGTCGGGGTGGTACAACTGTAGATGGGGCATGTTGGTCGGGGTGGGACTAGTGTAGATGGGGCATGTTGGTCGGGGTGGGACTAGTGTAGATGGGGCATGTTGGTCGGGGTGCGACTAATGTAGATGTAGATGGGGCACATTGGTTGCGGTGGCACTAGTTTAGATGGGGTGTGTTGGTCGTAGTGGGACTAGTGTAGATAGGGCATGTTGGTCGGGGTGGGACTAATGTAGATGTAGATGGGGCATGTTGGTCGGGGTGGGACTGCTGTAGGTATGAGCATGTTGGTCGGAGTGGGACTAGTGTAGATGGGGCATGTTGTTCGCGGTGGGACTAGTGTAGTTGGGGCACGTCGGTCGGGAGGGACTAATGTAGATGGGGCATGTCGGTCCGGGTGGAACTGGTGAGGATGGGGCATGTTGGTCGGGGTGGGACTGGTGAGGATGGGGCATGTTGGTCGGGGTGGGACTAGTGTAGATGGGGCATGTCGATAGGGGTGGGCCTAGTGTAGATGGGGCATGTTGGTCAGGTGGGACCAGTGTATGTATGGGTATGTTGGTCGGGGTGGGACTAGTGTAGATGGGGCATGCTGGTCGGGGTGGGACTAGTGTAGATGGGGCAGGTTGGTGTGGGTGGGACTAGTGTAGATAGGGCATGTTGATAGGGGTGGGCCTAGTGCAGATGGGGCATGTTGGTCGGGGTGGGACTAGTGCAGAAGGGGCATGTTGATAGGGGTGGGACTGGTGTAGGTGAGGCACGTTGGTCTGGGTGGGACTAGTGTAGTTGGGGCATGTCGATCCGGGTGGGACTAGTGTTGATGGGGCATGTTGGTTGGGGTGGGACTACTGTAGGTATGAGCATGTTGGTCGGAGTGGGACTAGTGTAGATGGGGCATGTTGGTCGCGGTGGGACTAGTGTAGTTGGGGCACGTCGGTCGGGGGGGACTAATGTAGGTATGGGCATGTTGGTCAGGGTGGGACTAGTTTTGATGGGGCATGTTGGTCGGAGTGGGACTAGTGTAGATAGGGCATGTTGTTCGGCGTGGGACCAGTGTGGATGGGGATGTTGGTCGGGGTGGGACTAGTGTGGATGGGGCATGTTGTTCGGTGTGGGACCAGTGTAGATGGGGATGTTGGTCGGGGTGGGACTAGTGTAGGTATGGGCATGTTGGTCGGAGTAGGACTAGTGTAGCTGGGGCATTTTGGTCGGGGTGGGACTAGTGTGGATGAGGCATGTTGGTCGTGGTGGGATTGCTGCAGGTATGAGCATGTTGGTCGGAGTGGGACTAATGTAGATGGGTCATGTTGGTCGGGGTGGGACTAGTGTGGATGAGGCATGTTGGTCGGGGTGGGACTGCTGTAGGTATGAGCATGTTGGTCGGAGTGGGACTAGTGTATTTGGGGCACGTCGGTCGGGTGGGCCTAGTGTACATGGGGCACGTCTGTCGGGGTGGGGCGCGTAGATGGGGCACGTCGGTCCGTGTGGGACTTTTGTAGTTGGGGCATGTCGGTCCGGGTGGGCCTGATGTAGATGGGTGCGTGTTGGTCGGGGTGGGACGAGTGTAGATGGGACGTGTTGGTCGGGGTGGGACAAGTGTCGATGTCGCATGTTGGTTAGGGTGGTTATAGTGTAGATGGGGCATGTTGGTCAGGGTGGGACTAGCGCAGATGGGGCATGTTGGTCGGGGTGGGAATAGTGTAGGTATGGGCATGTTGGTCGGGTGGGACTGGTGAAAATGGGGCGTTGGTCGGAGTGGGACTAGTGTTGATGGGGCATGTTGGTCGGGTGGGACTAGTGTAGACGGGGCATGTTGGTCGAGGTTGGACTAGTGTTGATGGGGCATGTTGGTCGGGGTGGGACTAGTGTAGATGGGGCATGTTGGTCGGGGTGGGACTAGTGTGAGATGGTGCATGTTGGTCGGGGTGGTACAACTGTAGATGGGGCATGTTGGTCGGGGTGGGACTAGTGTAGATGGGGCATGTTGGTCGGGGTGGGACTAGTGTAGATGGGGCATGTTGGTCGGGGTGCGACTAATGTAGATGTAGATGGGGCACATTGGTTGCGGTGGCACTAGTTTAGATGGGGTGTGTTGGTCGTAGTGGGACTAGTGTAGATAGGGCATGTTGGTCGGGGTGGGACTAATGTAGATGTAGATGGGGTATGTTGGTCGGGGTGGGACTACTGTAGGTATGAGCATGTTGGTCGGAGTGGGACTAGTGTAGATGGGGCATGTTGGTCGCGGTGGGACTAGTGTAGTTGGGGCACGTCGGTCGGGAGGGACTAATGTAGATGGGGCATGTCGGTCCGGGTGGAACTGGTGAGGATGGGGCATGTTGGTCGGGGTGGGACTGGTGAGGATGGGGCATGTTGGTCGGGGTGGGACTAGTGTAGATGGGGCATGTCGATAGGGGTGGGCCTTGTGTAGATGGGGCATGTTGGTCAGGTGGGACAAGTGTATGTATGGGTATGTTGGTCGGGGTGGGACTAGTGTAGATGGGGCATGCTGGTCGGGGTGGGACTAGTGTAGATGGGGCAGGTTGGTGTGGGTGGGACTAGTGTAGATAGGGCATGTTGATAGGGGTGGGCGTAGTGCAGATGGGGCATGTTGGTCGGGGTGGGACTAGTGCAGAAGGGGCATGTTGATAGGGGTGGGACTGGTGTAGGTGGGGCAGTTTGGTGGGGGTTGGACTAGTACAGGTGGGGCATGTTGGTCGGGGTGGGACTACTGCAGATGGGGCATGTTGTTGGGGGTGCGACTAGTGCAGATACGGCATGTTGGGCAGGGTGGGACTAGTGTAGATGGGGCATGTTGATAGGTGTGGGCCTAGTGTACATGGGGCATGTTGGTCAGATGGGTCCAGTGTATGTATGGGCATGTTGGTCGGGGTGGGACTCGTGTAAATGAGGCATGTTGGTCGGGGTGGGACTTGTATAGATGGGGCAGGTTGGTGGGGGTGGGACTAATGTAGATAGGGCATGTTGGTTGTGGTGAGACTAGTGTAGGTATTGGCATGTTGACCGGGGTGGGACTAGTGCAGATATGGCATGTTGGTCGGGCTGGGACTAGTGTAGATGGGGAATGTTGGTCGGGGTGGGACTAGTGTAGATGGGGCATGTTGGTCGGGGTGGGACTAGTGTAGGTATGGGCATGTTGGTCGGGGTGGGACTAGTGTAGATGGGGCATGTTGGTCGGGGTGGGACTAATGTAGATAGGGCATGTTGGTCGGGGTGGCACAAGTGTAGATGGGGCATGTTGGTTGGGGTGAGACTAGTGTAGGTATGGGCATGTTGCTCGGGGTGGGACTAGTGCAGATAGGGCATGTTGGTCGGGCTGGGACTAGTGTAGATGGGGAATGTTGGTCGGGTGGGACTAGTGTAGATGGGGCATGTTGGTCGGGGTGGGACTAGTGTAGATCGGGCATGTTGGTCGGGGTGGGACCAGTGTAGATGGGGCATGTTGGTCAGGGTGGGACGTGAAGATGCTGCATGTTGGTTGGGGTGGGACTAGTGTAGATGGGGCATGTTTGTCGGGGAGGGACAAGTGTACATGGGGCATGTTGGTCGGGGTGGGACTAGTGTACATGGGGCATGTTGGTCGGGGTGGGACTAGTGTAGATGGGGCATGTTGGTCGCGGAGGGACTAGTGTGGATGGTGTATGTTGGTCGGGGTGGGACTAGTGTAGATGGGGAATGTTGGTCAGGGTGGGACGTGAAGATGCGGCATGTTGGTCGGGTGGGACTAGTGTAGATGAGGCATGTTTGTCGGGGAAGGACAAATGTAGATGGGGCATGTTGGTCGGGGTGGGACTAATGTAGATGGCGCATGCTGGGCGGGATGGCACAAGTCTAGATGCGGCATGTTGGTCAGGGTGGGACAAGTGTAGGTATCGCAATGTTGGTCGGGGTGGTACTAGTGTAGATGCGGCATGTTGGTTGCAGTGGGTCTAGTGTAGATGGGGCATATTGGTGGGGTGGAACTAGCGTAGATGGGGCATGTTGGTCGGAGTGGGACTAGTGTGGATGAGGCATGTTGGTCGTGGTGGGACTGCTGTAGGTATGAGCATGTTGGTCGGAGTGGGACTAATGTAGATGGGGCATGTTGGTCGGGGTGGGACTAGTGTGGATGAGGCATGTTGGTCGGGGTGGGACTGCTGTAGGTATGAGCATGTTGGTCGGGGTGGGACTAGTGTATTTGGGGCACGTTGGTCGGGTGGGCCTAGTGTACATGGGGCACGTCGGTCGGGGTGGGGCACGTAGATGGGGCACGTCGGTCCGTGTGGGACTTTTGTAGTTGGGGCATGTCGGTCCGGGTGGGCCTGATGTAGATGGGTGCATGTTGGTCGATGTGGGACGAGTGTAGATGGGACGTGTTGGTCGGGGTGGGACAAGTGTCGATGGCGCATGTTGGTTAGGGTGGGACCAGCGCAGATGGGGCTTGTTGGTCGGGGTGGAACTAGTGTAGGTATGGGCATGTTGGTCGGGTGGGACTGGTGAAAATCGGGCATGTTGGTCGGAGTGGGACTAGTGTAGTTGGGGCATGTTGGTCGGGATGGGACTAGTGTTGATGGGGCATGTTGGTCGGGGTGGGACTAGTGTAGATGGGGCATGTTGGTCGGGGTGGGACTAATGTAGATGCAGATGGGGCACATTGGTTGCGGTGGCACTAGTTTAGATGGGGTATGTTGGTCGTAGTGGGACTAGTGTAGATAGGGCATGTTGGTCGGGGTGGGACTAATGTAGATGGGGCATGTTGGTCAGGGTGAGACTAGTGAAGATGGGGCATGTTGGTCGGGGTGGGACTACTGTAGGTATGGGCATGTTGGTCGGGGTGGGACTAGTGTAGATGGGGCAGGCTGGTCGGGGTGGGACTAGTGTAGATGGGGCAGGTTGGTGTGGGTGGGGCTAGTGTAGATGGGGCATGTTGATAGGGGTGGGCCTGGTGCAGATGGGGCATGTTGGTCGGGGTGGGACTAGTGTAGATGGGGCATGTTGATAGGGGTGGGCCTAGTGCAGATGGGTCATGTTGGTCGGGTTGGGACTAGTGCAGAAGGGGCATGTCGGTCGGGGTGGGACTGGTGTGGGTGGGGCAGTTTGGTGGGGGTTGGACTAGTACAGGTGGGGCATGTTGGTCGGAGTGGGACTACTGCAGATGGGGCATGTTGTTGGGGGTGCGACTAGTGCAGATGCGGCATGTTGGGCTGGGTGGGACTAGTGTAGATGGGGCAAGGTGGTCGGGGTGGGACTAGTGTCGATGGGGCATGGTGGTTTGGGTGTGACTAGTGTAGATGGGGCATGTTGGTCGAGGTGGGACTGTTGTAGATGGGGCACGTTGGTCTGGGTGGGACTAGTGTAGTTGGGGCATGTCGATCCGGGTGGGACTAGTGTAGATGGGGCATGTTGGTTGGGGTGGGACTAGTGTTGATGGGGCATGTTGGTCCGGGTGGGACTAGTGAAGATGGGGCATGTAGGTCGGGGTGGGACTAGTGTAGATGGGGCATGTTGGTCGGGGTGGGACTAGTGCAGATGGGAAATGTTGGTCGGGGTGGGACATGTGCAGATGGGGCATTTTGTTCGGGGTTGGACTAGTGTAGTAGAGGCACGTCGGTCGGGTGGAATTAGTGCAGATGGGGCATGTCGGTCCGGGTGGGACTGGTGTAGATGGGGGCATGTTGGTCAGGGTGGGACTAGTGCAGATGGGGCATGTTGGTCGGGGTGGGACATGTGTAGATGGGGCATGTTGGTCGGGGTGGGACTAGTGTAGATGGGGCTGGTTAGTCGGGTTGGCACTAGTGTAGATGGGGCATGTTAGTCATGGTGGGACTAGTGTAGATATGGCTATATTGGTCGGTGTGGGACTAGTGTAGGTGGGGCATGTTGATTGCGGTGTGTCTAGTGTAGATGGGGCATATTGGTCGGGGTGGGACTAGTGTAGGTATGGGCATGTTGGTCAGTGTGGGACTAGTGTAGATGGGGCATGTTGGTCGTAGTGGGACTAGTGTAGATAGGGCATGTTGGTCAGGGTGGGACAAATGTAGATGTAGATGGGGCATGTTGATAGGGGTGGGCCTAGTGTAGATGGGGCATGTTGGTCAGGTGGGTCCAGTGTATGTATGGGCATGTTGGTCGGGGTGGGACTAGTGTAGATGGGGCAGGCTGGTCGGGGTGGGACTAGTGTAGATGGGGCAGGTTGGTGTGGGTGGGGCTAGTGTAGATGGGGCATGTTGATAGGGGTGGGCCTAGTGCAGATGGGGCATGTTGGTCGGGGTGGGACTAGTGTAGATGGGGCATGTTGATAGGGGTGGGCCTAGTGCAGATGGGTCATGTTGGTCGGGTTGGGACTAGTGCAGAAGGGGCATGTTGGTCGGGGTGGGACTGGTGTGGGTGGGGCAGTTTGGTGGGGGTTGGACTAGTACAGGTGGGGCATGTTGGTCGGGGTGAGACTACTGCAGATGGGGCATGTTGTTGGGGGTGCGACTAGTGCAGATGCGGCATGTTGGGCTGGGTGGGACAAGTGTAGATGGGGCATGGTGGTCGGGGTGGGACTAGTGTCGATGGGGCATGGTGGTTGGGGTGTGACTAGTGTAGATGGGGCATGTTGGTCGAGGTGGGACTGTTGTAGATGGGGCACGTTGGTCTGGGTGGGACTAGTGTAGTTGGGGCATGTCGATCCGGGTGGGACTAGTGTAGATGGGGCATGTTGGTTGGGGTGGGACTAGTGTTGATGGGGCATGTTGGTCCGGGTGGGACGAGTGAAGATGGGGCATGTAGGTCGGGGTGGGACTAGTGTAGATGGGGCATGTTGGTCGGGGTGGGACTAGTGTAGGTATGGGCATGTTGGTCAATGTGGGACTAGTGTAGATGGGGCATGTTGGTCTGTGTGTTACTAGTGTAGATGGGGCATTTTGTTCGGGGTTGGCCTAGTGTAGTAGGGGCACGTCGGTCGGGTGGGATTAGTGTAGATGGGGCATGTCGGTCCGGGTGGGACTGGTGTAGATGGGGGCATGTTGGTCAGGGTGGGACTAGTGCAGATGGGGCATGTTGGTCGGGGTGGGACGTGTGTAGATGGGGCATATCGGTCCGGGTGGGACTGGTGTAGATGGGACATATTGGTCGGGGTGGGACTAGTGTAGATGAGGCATGTTGGTCGTAGTGGGACAAGTGTAGATAGGGCATGTTGGTCAGGGTGGGACTAATGTAGATGTAGATGGGGCATGTTGGTCGGGGTGGGACTGGTGAAGATGGGGAATGTTGGACAGGGTGGGACCAGTGTAGATGGGGCATGTTGATAGGTGTGGGCCGAGTGTAGATGGGGCATTGTGGTCAGGTGGGTCCAGTGTATGTATGGGCATGTTGGTCGGGGTGGGACTAGTGTAGATGAGGCATGTTGGTCGGGGTGGGACTCGTATAGATGGGGCAGGTTGGTGGGGGTGGGACTAGTGAAGATGCGCATGGTGGTCGTGGTGGGACGAATGTAGATGGGGCGTGTTGGTCGGGGTGGGACTAGTGTAGATGGGGCATGTTGGTCGCGGAGGGACTAGTGTAGATGGGGAATGTTGGTCGGGGTGGGACTAGTGTAGATATGGCATGTTGGTCGGGCTGGGACTAGTGTAGATGGGGAATGTTGGTCGGGGTGGGACTAGTGTAGATGGGGCATGGTTGTCGGGGTGGGACTAGTGTAGGTATGGGCATGTTGGTCGGGGTGGGACTAGTGTAGATGGGGCATGTTGGTCGGGGTGGGACTAATGTAGATAGGGCATGTTGGTCGGGGTGGCACAAGTGTAGATGGGGCATGTTGGTTGGGGTGAGACTAGTGTAGGTATGGGCATGTTGCTCGGGGTGGGACTAGTGCAGATAGGGCTTGTTGGTCGGGTTGGGACTAGTGTAGATGGGGCATGTTGGTCGGGGTGGGACTAGTGTAGATCGGGCATGTTGGTCGGGGTGGGACTAGTGTAGATGGGGCATGTTGGTCAGGGTGGGACGTGAAGATGCTGCATGTTGGTTGGGGTGGGACTAGTGTAGATGGGGCACGTTTGTCGGGGAGGGACAAGTGTAGATGGGGCATGTAGGTCGGGGTGGGACTAGTGTAGATGGGGCATGTTGGTCGGGGTGGGACTAGTGTAGATGGGGCATGTTGGTCGCGGAGGGACTAGTTTGGATGGTGTATGTTGGTCGGGGTGGGACTAGTGTAGATGGGGCATGTTGGTCAGGGTGGGACCTGAAGATGCGGCATGTTGGTCGGGGTGGGACTAGTGTAGATGAGGCATGTTTGTCGGGGAAGGACAAATGTAGATGGGGCATGTTGGTCGGGGTGGGACTAATGTTGATGGGGCATGTTGGGCGGGATGGCACAAGTCTCGATGCGGCATGTTGGTCAGGGTGGGACAAGTGTAGGTATGGCTATGTTGGTCGGGGTGGTACTAGTGTAGATGCGGCATGTTGGTTGCAGTGGGTCTAGTGTAGATGGGGCATATTGGTGGGGTGGGACTAGCGTAGATGGGGCATGTTGGTCGGGGTGGGACTAGTGTAGATGGGGCATGTTGGTCGGGATGGGACCTGAAGATGCGGCATGTTGGTCGGGGTGGGACTAGTGTAGATGGGGCATGTTTGTCGGGGAAGGACAAGTGTAGATGGGGCATGTTGGTCGGGGTGGGACTAGTGTAGATGAGGCATGTTGTTCGGCGTGGGACCAATGTCGATGGGGCATGTTGGTCGGGGTGGGACTAGTGGAGATGAGGCATGTTGGTCGGTGTGGGACTAGTGTAGATTGGGCAGGTTGGTGGGGTGGGACTAGTGCAGATGGGGCATGTTGGTCGTGGTGGGACTAATGTAGATGGGGCATATTGGTCGGGGTGGGACTAGTGTAGATGGGGCATGTTGGTCATAGAAACATAGAAACATAGAAAGTAGGTGCGAGAGTAGACCACCAGGTCCGTCGAGCCCGCACCGCCATTCGCTCATGGCTGAACACTAAACAGACACACTTACCCACAAACAGTAGACACAAGACACAGAACACAAGACACTACCCTCCCCCTTATACCGCTATCACCCCTCTCCACCCCAAGAACCTCGTGATCTCCTGGGGGAGGCAAAAAACCGGATAAAAACCCAGGTCCAATTCGGGAAAAAAATCCGGGAAATTCCTCTCCGACCCCAATCCAGGCGATCGACACTTGTCCAGGAGATCACTCGGGTCTTACTATACTAACCATACCTAGGTCCATATCCCTGCCCTCTCCCCGTAGCCCCTTATCCCCTTGGCAGCTAAAAAACCATCTATTTTAGTCTTAAATATATTTAAAGTTTCTGCTTCCACTGCTCCCTGGGGCAGTGAATTCCATAAATTAACCACCCTCTGGGTGAAGAAGTTCTTCCTCATCTCAGTTCTAAAAGAGCCCCCTCTTATTCTGCAACTATGTCCCCTAGTTCTAGTTTCCCCGATCATTGGGAACATCCTCGGTGCATCCACCCGATCAAGGCCCCTCACGATCTTATATGTTTCAATGAGATCGCCTCTCATTCTTCTAAACTCCAAAGAGTAGAGTTCCAGCCTACTTAACCTTTCCTCATATGTCAATCCCCTCATTGCAGGAATTAATCTTGTAAACCTTCGCTGCACTGCCTCCAGGGCTAGTACATCCTTTCTTAAGTATGGACCCCAGAACTGTACACAGTATTCCAAATGTGGTCTCACTAATACTGTGTACAGCTGCAGCAAGACCTCCGTGTTTTTATACTCAATCCCCCTAGCAATAAAGGCCAAAACTCCATTGGCCTACCTGATTGCTTGCTGCACCTGCATACTAACTTTCAGTGATTCATGTACTAATACCCCTAGATCCCTTTGCGTTGCATTACAACGCAGCTCCTCCTCATTTAGAAAATAACTTGCCCTATCATTTTTTTCCCCAAAGTGAATGACTTCACATTTATTAGTATTAAATTTCATCTGCCAAGTTGTTGCCCACTCACCTAGCTTATCTATATCCTTTTGCAGACTCTTCCTATCCTCCTCATCCCCTACTTTTCCTCCCATTTTTGTATCGTCCGCAAATTTTGATATATTACACTTGGTTCCCTCCTCCAAATCATTTATATAAATTGTGAACAACTGGGGTCCCAGCACCGACCCTTGCGGAACCCCGCTAGTTACCGGTTGCCATCCCGAGTATGAACCATTTATCCCCACTCTCTGCTTCATATTTGTTAGCCAATCCTCTACCCATGCTAATATATTACCCCCAATCCCATATTTTTTTATTTTTAGCAATAGTCTCTTATGTGGCACCTTGTCAAAAGCCTTTTGGAAGTCCAAGTATACCACATCCACCGATTCCCCTTTATCCACCCGGGTTGTTACTTCCTCAAAGAATTCGAGCAGATTCGTTAAACAGGACTTCCCCTTCACAAAACCATGCTGGTTCTGTCCGATGAAGTCATGTTTATCCAAGTGCCCCATTAGTGTTTCTT